>OZ025245.1:22282821-22900321 GCA_964019155.1 Osedax fenrisi | reverse complement strand
TATGCCTTGCCAACGGGCAATCTTTTCTGCCTAGTAAGCTCGACATTAGATTTCGCTAATATTAGTGTTGATATTGGACCACAGTAATATACGTAAATATCTGCTACCAATCTCTCATATCACAACACATCACGACAACTTCTAACCCGCCCATAGGTAGACTAACGCGTATGACATCATCGCCGGGTGAGTCATAGTCTGGGCTGGTAACGTATGCGTCACGTGTCTGATACCGGATGTATTCTATTGTGACGATTACGGGTAACACGAACCTCGCGGAAATACCACCACCCAGGCGCTAATAACTATAATTATTAATTATCGTAGATACTACGTGTGGATGTGTGTAGAGTAACGGTGAGTCACTCGTTCTATAAATATAACGATGATTCACGCGCGCCTGATGAGTTATGCAATCGCCGCATTACGAAGTCGTTAAGTTTAAGAGATCGAGAGAGATAGAGAGATAGATATAGGTGTATGTAGAGTGTATAGGTGTATATAAGTTAGTGTGTATGTATACGTAGAGTTAGAGAGAAAGCTCTTTCTTTACATTGATAAGATGTACGGCGTATATTGTACGCGGTTAATATATATATATATATATATATATATATAAGTGTAGCTACGTAGAGATAATTGCATACAATTAGTAATAGGAGTATAATAATTGCCGTATTCGGTATACCTAGACTTTAGTCTAAGTAGTTTATATACACTAATTTGCATTCAATAACAACATATATATATATATATATATATATATATATATATAGATATAATGGCATTACATACAATGTGACGACACTCCATTAACACGTAGAGTAATGTCATAGCGCGCATTAATCTAAACGAATAAACAAATGAGCTCGACTTCGACTCTTCGCGAGTAACCCCACCCCCTCCTCGCGGTACAGTTTCCCCACCCTCCTCCTCCGTGTATACACCCTTCCCTTCACACTCCACCCCCTAACTGGTATGCGCACCTAAGCCCGCCCACACACATACGCATGGACGCGCTACTGTATACAATCGCTAACCACGCCCACAATGCTCGCCGCTAATTGTTATGAATTTCGCATTATCTCTTTTTGTATGAACCAAATTGAATACGCACACACATATTAACAAAGTTAATTATTGGTTAGCGTCACCTCGTTAAAGTTTAACATGAAGAGATAGGAATGTTAACATGAAGAGATAGGAATGTTAACATGAAGAGATAGGAATGTTAACATGAAGAGATAGGAATGTTAACATGAAGAGATAGGAATGTTAACATGAAGAGATAGGAATGTTAACATGAAGATATAGGAATGTTAACATGAAGAGATAGGAATGTTAACATGAAGAGATAGGAATGTTAACATGAAGAGATAGGAATGTTAACATGAAGAGATAGGAATGTTAACATGAAGAGATAGGAATGTTAACATGAAGAGATAGGAATGTTAACATGAAGAGATAGGAATGTTAACATGAAGAGATAGGAATGTTAACATGAAGAGATAGGAATGTTAACATGAAGAGATAGGAATGTTAACATGAAGAGATAGGAATGTTAACATGAAGAGATAGGAATGTTAACATGAAGAGATAGGAATGTTAACATGAAGAGATAGGAATGTTAACATGAAGAGATAGGAATGTTAACATGAAGAGATAGGAATGTTAACATGAAGAGATAGGAATGTTAACATGAAGAGATAGGAATGTTAACATGAAGAGATAGGAATGTTAACATGAAGAGATAGGAATGTTAACATGAAGAGATAGGAATGTTAACATGAAGAGATAGGAATGTTAACATGAAGAGATAGGAATGTTAACATGAAGAGATAGGAATGTTAACATGAAGAGATAGGAATGTTAACATGAAGAGATAGGAATGTTAACATGAAGAGATAGGAATGTTAACATGAAGAGATAGGAATGTTAACATGAAGAGATAGGAATGGTAACATGAAGAGATAGGAATGTTAACATGAAGAGATAGGAATGTTAACATGGACAGATAGCCATTTGAACATGAAGAGATAGGAATGTTAACATGAAGAGATAGGAATGTTAACATGAAGAGATAGGAATATTAACATGAAGAGATAGGAATGTTAACATGAAGAGATAGGAATGTTAACATGAAGAGATAGGAATGTTAACATGGACAGATAGCCATTTGAACATGAAGAGATAGGAATGTTAACATGGACAGATAGCCATTTGAACATGAAGAGATAGGAATGTTAACATGGACAGATAGCCATTTGAACATGAAGAGATAGGAATGTTAACATGGACAGATAGCCATTTGAACATGAAGAGATAGGAATGTTAACATGGACAGATAGCCATTTGAACATGAAGATATAGGAATGTTAACATGGACAGATAGCCATTTGAACATGAAGAGATAGGAATGTTAACATGGACAGATAGACATTTGAACATGAAGATATAGGAATGTTAACATGGACAGATAGCCATTTGAACATGAAGAGATAGGAATGTTAACATGGACAGATAGCCATTTGAACATGAAGAGATAGGAATGTTAACATTGACAGATAGCCATTTGAACATGAAGAGATAGGAATGTTAACATGGACAGATAGCCATTTGAACATGAAGAGATAGGAATGTTAACATGCAGGAGATAGGAGATGTTTGTAACCTACACTGAACACAGAGAATGTCTGCCCCAGAGGTATTACAGGTGTTCCATTGTTCAGATACAGTATACGGCACTCTGTCATCAACTGAATGTACGCGAATAATTGCTATATGAACTATGAACTATTATATATCTATACACGATATATATATATATTATATATATATATATATATATCCTATAGGTGTATATCAATTTATATATGCACGTGTATATGTTTACGTTTGAATGTACACTGCACATGTGTACAATGTGCAGTGTACATTTGCATAGTATGTCCTTCACTATAGTATGTCCTTCACTGTCCTACTATATAGATATACAGGCAATGCCGTAGTGTCGAGTTGTATAAACATAGAGATGTCGATATATAGAGATGTCGACGTATAGAGGTTCAGAGCTATGTAGGTATAGGTCTACACGTGTAGAGGTGTGGGGTGTATAGGTGTCGATGCGTATAAGCATAGATGTATTGAGGCATATAAGGGTAGAGGTATAGGGGTAGAGGTATGTTACATATCGTATGTATATTGTATATACTATATACGTAGAGGGGTAGCATATATATATATATATACACCTCCGCTATATCTCTATAGGGTATTCGGTGTGTATAGCTTACCGACGACTTACTATTGACATATTAATTACGACTTCTATATCTTACTTCGCATAAATCAATTACATATATGTGTGTGTTTTACATAGATACAGTTATATGATATACGATATAGGTTGTAGGTGTGTGATACATTATGTGTGGGTGTGGGTGTGTGTGTGATACACTATGTGTGGGTGTGGGTGTGTGTGAAACACTGTGTGGGTGTGGTTGTGTGTGATACACTATGCGGGTGTGGGTGTGGGTGCTGTATACATGAAATACTCGAATAAAGATCTCGAGCGACGCTCTCATAATAAATAACAAAACAAACATTAACATACAACAGGTCCGTCAAGCACACACACACACATAGCAGCGCGACCCACGGTGGAATGTGTACCAGGTACACAGTGTGTGTACCTGCGCATTCTCGGTAGACAATACCCGAGAGTATTTGCACATCGTCAGGCGACAAGGACGTGACCTTGAGGCGTCGAGTCAGCGAATCACGCGCCGTTTATGTAGGTCAATAGCGAAGTGTATTGTACAATGTACGTACTTAGTGGGTGTAGTCTAATAGTGATTAGATAATAGCAACAACAATACTAATAAATATAATATGATAATAATACTTGTAATATATGTCTAATATGACTAATGAAATACGTATAATGAGTCATTATTAATGATGATAATGATAATGATACAATTGAATTAAATGATAAATGTAACATACTTTATTCATTATAATCGTAATCACTGAAATAGAGTGAAGTAGTGGAGACACGTGTACTGGTCACCTGAGTTATAGTATAATGTACTAGAATGTATAATATACACACTGTATAGAGTGTATAATATACACACTGTATAGAGTGTAGAGTGTATAATATCATAAGCTGAACTAGACACGCATATATACACACATGTTTATATATACAAACATACCTATAGCAAAGCCCTTCGCTTATAGCAGGGATAATATGGTATATTGGTAGAAATGTGTATATGTATGATTGATCGGCTAGGACATATAACATATACGACCTATATATAGCGTATATTATACGATATAGGTGATGTACTAGAGGACATCACCTACAGGACATAACCTACAGTGTAAACACTGTCCTCTAGGCGTTCTAAACAGTGTAGCCCTGCAGGGTATAATCAGGGTAGGGTTAAGTGTGCAGTTGATATGGTTACGCTAAGACCTGTGTGTGTGTGTGTTCAACTACTACACACAAACATCGTGTTCACTGATTAGGTTTACAAGTGCCGAACACAAAGTGATGTAAACATACTTACGCAGAGATGGAGAGGCAGTGTAGCCTGCTCTCCGATTCGGTGAACGCTATTCAGTGATTACGGAGAAAGTCTCAACACTAGAGATATAGGTGAATGTAATAGTGTTGGGTGAATACTCTGCATGGCGGAATTACAGTATACTTGTAGTATATATACAATAAACTGAGTGTACCTTATACACTGTATAATGTACACTGTACATTTTACACTGTACATTGTACACTGTATATGATATAAGATATTATATATTGAATAGGCCTCGTATGAATATACACTTCAAATGTATTCTATACAAATTTGTAAATAAATTGTATTCACACATTTCATTGTGCACAGTGTACACTGTATAACGCGATGTACAAGCAGCGTACACGTGTTAACGAAGTGTATAAAGGGTAGAAAAGTGTACAATTCGAAGTGTATATACAACCACTGCAGTGATAAAGTAATAAACAATAGAACTATACAATAACAATATAAGCTGCGCCCATCTTCTAGAGAGAAGAGACTGCAGCATTACTAGTACATACGTCATCACAACATCTATTGTTATCGGCAAACACCGGCTACCTATTGTTATCTGCACGCTGGACATCGCGGACAACAATAGGCAGGGGGCGTGTTAGAGATAGCCACGTGGTACAAACATCGATGACCAGTGGTAGTCTATGGACAATATCGTGGCTGACATTCCTCGGTGATGATAATGCAGCGTGTGTGCGCACTCAATGGTGCGAATGTATCGAAGATGTTGACCGCCGCGTGACATTGAAAAGTGTTCTAGTGCAGGTTATCGTAACGAAATTGTTCACACATTTATGATGGTTTTATTGTTATCAAAGCTTAATGAAAAAACATAATTGTATTGTTATACGCCAGTCATATGGTACTGGGTACTATCGTAAATATTAGTATAACAATTAGTTATTTATAGATAGCCATTAATGCGCAGGTGTGAAAACGGGGTTATTGGTATCACGCACCATGGTACATAGTTTACATTAAGAATATAGCTAGTAAACTAATAATGATGATGGTATACCACTTAATAAAGTGCGGGTTTAGGTGTGTGTGAGGTGGTGGTGGTTGTGTACACAATAGAATATCATAAAACAATAAAGTAAAGTCAAGGTCACATACGATGCGTACATAGCTTTATGTATACATCTGTATGTATACATATGTGTGTATACATCTGAAAACATAGCTACAACTATAGCCTAACTAACGAGTAATTGATACATTTTAGGGTAAAAAACATATATAGATAATAAAAGTGTATACGTATATATATATTATATATACGCATATATATATATATATATATATATATATATACGTATATATACGTTACACGAATACGCGCCGCACATTGATCAGATAACAACGACGGCGATAAGGACATGATGTCCTTAGCGATAGTGATCACGTGCCCGCCGAAACACGTGACACGTTAGGTCACGTGATCTCTCATCAATATTTAGCATCGTCGTAGTCGTCGTTATCTACACGAATACTATAGTATCATAGCGCATACTACAACGTAACTAAGCATACTATAGTATCATAGCGTATACTACAACGTAACTAAGCATACTATAGTATCATTGCGCATACTACAACGTAACTAAGCATACTATAGTATCATAGCGCATACTACAACGTAACTAAGCATACTATAGTATCATAGCGCATACTACAACGTAACTAAGCATACTATAGTATCATTGCGCATACTACAACGTAACTAAGCATACTATAGTATCATTGCGCATACTACAACGTAACTAAGCATACTATAGTATCATTGCGCATACTACAACGTAACTAAGCATACTATAGTATCATAGCGCATACTACAACGTAACTAAGCATACTATAGTATCATTGCGCATACTACAACGTAACTAAGCATACTATAGTATCATAGCGTATACTACAACGTAACTAAGCATACTATAGTATCATTGCGCATACTACAACGTAACTAAGCATACTATAGTATCATTGCGCATACTACAACGTAACTAAGCATACTATAGTATCATAGCGCATACTACAACGTAACTAAGCATACTATAGTATCATAGCGCATACTACAACGTAACTAAGCATACTATAGTATCATAGCGTATACTACAACGTAACTAAGCATACTATAGTATCATTGCGCATACTACAACGTAACTAAGCATACTATAGTATCATAGCGCATACTACAACGTAACTAAGCATACTATAGTATCATAGCGTATACTACAACGTAACTAAGCATACTATAGTATCATAGCGCATACTACAACGTAACTAAGCATACTATAGTATCATAGCGCATACTACAACGTAACTAAGCATACTATAGTATCATTGCGTATACTACAACGTAACTAAGCATACTATAGTATCATTGCGCATACTACAACGTAACTAAGCATACTATAGTATCATAGCGCATACTACAACGTAACTAAGCATACTATAGTATCATAGCGTATACTACAACATTATCTACATAATCGTATCGATACCGTGCGATCTGTTATATTAGGAACCCGATAGCAACAATAGAACTATTGTTATACCGTCACTCGTTGTGTGGTCACGTGTAAACGATGTAAGTTAGTTCACCTGTACATTACCTTTGTGCATTGTACACACAGTATTGTATATACGTGTGTACAGTATACACTGTAACACGTGACAGTACATTGTACAGTGTACATATGTATATACAGTATCACATTATCCACGATATATATATATATATATATATATATATATATATATATATATATATTATACAACTTACATATTGTATGTATTCCTATATAAGATATATTGTATATATATAGTTGTAAAGTATATATTACTTGCACTGTTACCTTAATACTACGTATGCCTAGTATACGTAGTATACCACTACTATCTCTATGCCCACTACTACTATCTCTATGTCCACTACTACTATCTCTATGTCCACTACTACTATCTCTATGCCCACTACTACTATCTCTATGCCCACTACTACTATCTCTATGCCCACTACTACTATATCTATGCCCACTACTACTATCTCTATGCCCACTACTACTATCTCTATGCCCACTACTACTATCTCTATGCCCACTACTACTATCTCTATGCCCACTACTACTATCTCTATGCCCACTACTACTATCTCTATGCCCACTACTACTATCTCTATGCCCACTACTACTATCTCTATGCCCACTACTACTATCACTAAACATAGATTTATATACAGAATAGTATTCTGAGAATACTATCGATTGGATAATAAACGATATTGTTATCAGAGGGCGGAACTAGGGCGAAGTTCAGTTACCCCACCCCTTCGCTTCGCTTCGGTCAAGAATATATGAAAAGTTGAAAAAGGCAACAATCCATGGTATTAAGTAACTATGTATCTAATACTGGCAGGTGTCCCAGGAACAGGTAGTATTCATCTATTAACCGTGTTATTAGTGACCGTATACGTGTGTACTGAACGTAGTGTTAGGGGGTTAACATAAACATGGTCAACACTTGTTATATTGTAGTAGTAGTAGTAGTAGTATAGGTCAAAGGTTATTGATACATAAGTGATGACTGCACTTTTTGTATATTGTCAAAAGGTCTCTCTATAGAGTGAGTATACACTATTGTTAATACATATTATATTTAAACGGTGTTAAAATAAATAATAATAATAATAATAATTTTAAAGGTAACTATAGGATCGGTAAATTAATAGTAACAAAGTTGCATCTTCTGCTGATCTCCGTTTACCGAGTGTAATACCGACATCGGTAATAACGTATTCTACTTATACTAGCTATAGATATTTATAGGTATTAGCAACTCTGCCTATGTTTAGTTACAAACACAAAAAACCTAACTTTTTATCCGAGTGAGAAATACGATTCGTAAAAATAGACCAGCATTAGATGACTAGATGCTAGTCATATAACGAGCCCATAGTACACTTCAACGTCGATGTTACGTAATCTATTGTACTAACGGTGATAGTTATCCGGTCACGTGTGTGTTGTATGTAAGATCTGAAGGATATGTCCTTAGTTGCAATCAGATCCGGAGAATATAGCGTCAACTATGGTCCTATTATCGCGGGTGTTGACGAAGATGCACCCTAATGAGTGATCTCGGTACTATACTAGACTAGCGAGTGATCTCGGTACTATAATAGACTAGCGAGTATAGCTAGGGGGCGTGTACACTTTATACACTTTATACGATAACTCGATTAGCTGCAGTAGTAGTCGAGGCTCGTGTAATACAGTCACCGTATACCGAAGCTCGCGATATCGGTCCGTGGCGGGCGTTCCTACCACGAAAGTAGTAGAGCGCTAGGTCGGCAATGACGCGGCGCGCTGATTGGTCGACGACGGCGACGGCGTCACGGTAACGTGATTAGAGGCCTAGAGTCTCGCACCGTTGCGTGTGCGTGTAGTACATCGAAACCTGTACGAGCTTGTAAACGTGTGAGATTCGTATCGAATAGAGAGAGAGAGGTAGAGAGAGAGAGGTAGAGATAGATATGTAAACAGTGATTACTAACTACTGATGCGAGAGCCGAGCCAGTTTGTTTTGGTTGCGTTCCGCTCTACCGATTTCGCCACTTTCGGCCCGAACATACCTATTTCTTACGTAACCTAATTTATCGTTCCTTTATATAGAGTAATGGCAACATAGCGCGGTACAAAGCTATAGTAAGAGCTTGTAGATTGCGTACACTGATAAATTAATCAAAACAATCACATTTATAAATCGTCATGAAACTTTCCTAACTATTATAGAACTTATGCTGCATATATCGATATACCTATTTTACTCTATATATAATATATACATGTGAGCAAACAGTAACACAATACAGAAATGCGATCACCGATCTTATCTCTACGTGCTATAAAGTAAGCACTACAGCATGCGTAACTACAGGGCTGTAGGACACTGTCCTATACGCGATTACATCTTCACTTCATGTTATAGTATACTATAATAGATTAGGGACGGTGGAACGATTTTGTATGTAGAGGGGACCAACCAATCAAAATAAATGTTGTGGTAAAATTTTGTGACCAATACATAGGATATCACCCTAGATTTTAAAGTGGGGGGACATATCCCTCCGTCCCCCCTACTGTAGCAGAGCCCCTACATACTATACTATACTTTGAATATTATGTTGTATTTTATAATACAACATAATAATAATCAGATTGGTTCATCATAATAAACGAGGATGAACACATACGAATATGTATATATATATATATACCTGTCAGTATTACCGACATTATATCGACGATACTCTCACTGTTGACTGTATACATAGATCTATAGAGATACCTTATTTACCGCTCTATTTCTCTCTAGCTACATGACTGTATGTTATACGGTCAATTGACCTATTGTTAAGAGTTTACCAAGGTCGCTTCCTCCGTCAGTCGCTGGCTTATAACGTGTCGGAGGGACATGCAACACGAGTCTGAGATATGCAATTATTGTTACACTAATGTGCATAAAGTACAACAACAAAATAGCACTATACAGATTTAGCGAGAGTTGACTGTGTATATATATATAATAGGTCATTAGTAATGCGTCATTAGTAATAACCTATATGTTATGTTGTATTGTAAAAGCCCTTCGGTATTAGTGAATATATTACTTCCATGTATTACTTATAGGTTACTATAGGTACACATTATGTAGATTTATATCTATATAACTACTATGCCTAAACAACCATACACACACATATATATATGTATTAATGTTATTAGTAATAATCTATACATAGAGATTGGGTGACAATTTTTAATTTTCTATAATTAGAGTAATAGTTTTTATCCGCGTTTTTATATTATAATTATACTATATATTTATATACTTATTATTATTATTATTATTATCATATATAAACAATATTTATAGAAATGACCTTTGTTCTAAAAATAGTTTTTCGCATGTAAATAATAGGAAATATATGCATACAAACTAAACATAAATCATTTTTAATTGATTGTACCTATCATTATAATATTTTACACGGTATTTAATAACTATTATCAATATAGGGGGGTAGGGGGAGTAGTGGTGAATCACATTATTTGCCTACTGCTGCCTTCTATTCATAATAAGGGTTAGGTACAGAATGCACCATTTTCTCTTCCAACTATCTTTGTCGGCTCCTCGTGCCACTCCCTGGAAACCACTTCAGCAAGTGGGCTAAGACAAATGATGGGAGAATACCTGCACTGTATTCGAGCGGAAGAGTTACTAGTTAACCAACGGTTAAGAGCGGATGAAGATTTAATATCTCAACGGTCAAGTGCACATCGTATAGCCAATCTATCATAAACCATAGTTACGCTGATACGAATAGTCTGGAGAGGAGACAGGCACCGCTAGACTCTTAATGCCTGGAGTAAGAACACATGACAATTACAAATATAAAACATTCAATGCCGGATCGGTAAATCCCAGGATGGATGTGATAAATCGACTACTGGATTGAATAATATATTAACAACACAACATAAAACAACACAACGAACGACAAAGACAATTAATAAACGAAGAATACAACTAGCAACGAATATTACAACGATAGGAACATGGAATGTTCGTACGCTTAACGGAGTAGGAAAAATCCAAGAACTAACGAGAGAACTTGATCGCTATAGATGGGATATTATTGGACTTGCTGAGACACGATGGAAAAACTCTGGTGAAGTAATAACAGACGAAGGTCATAAAATTGTCTATAGTGGACAAGAAAAATACCATCAACAAGGAGTAGCTTTTATCGTTAGAAAAGAGCTTACCACATCGATCCTCAATTACAGCACAGTTTCCAGCAGAATTATATCAATAAGATTAGCTTCACAGCCAGTAAATATGACTATCATTCAGATTTATGCTCCTACAAGCGATTATAATGACGAAGATATCGAAGTTTTTTATGAAGATATAGAACAAACAATGGCAGCGGTACATAAAAAAGACTTACTGATTATACAAGGTGATTGGAACGCAATAGTAGGTGATGCAAATAAAGATTGGAGTAATGCTGTAGGAAAATTTGCGCTCGGGAAAACAAACCCAAGAGGCATCAGACTTCTCGAATTTGCTACCAAACATAATTTTACACTTTCTAACACACTTCACCCGCAAAAAGATTCAAGAAAAGCTACGTGGCACTCGCCAAATGGTCGTACCCATAACCAAATTGATTATATTCTAGCACCATTGAGATTCAAATCAAGTATACACATGTCCTCAACTAGAACATACCCTGGAGCTGTAATAAACAGTGACCACGACCTTGTTCTCTGTAACATGAGACTGAAACTACGATCACAAAAAATGAAGAAAAGCAATAGAATACGATATGATCTAGAAAAATTGAATAATGCAACTATAAGCCTACAGTACAAAGAAGATTTGAAATCGAAGCTATCAGACATCAATATTAATGAAATATCAACTGACAATGCATATACGCAAATTTCACAGTCATTAACAAGTACAGCAGAAAATGTTCTAGGAAAATACAGAATAAAAAAGCAACCTTGGATAACTGATGAGATTTTAACGCTATGTGATAAAAGAAGAAGTCTAAAATCAACCAAACATCAGAGTACTGAACATGCAGAAGAATATAAACGAGTCCACAACCTTATTAGAAGAAGTATGAAAGAGAAAAAAGAAGATTGGCTTAAATCCCAATGTAATTCAATTGACCACGACCTAAAAAGAGGTGTTCATAGCAAGAGAGCGTATAACACGATAAAAGCAATCACTAACTCTATAGACAGGAAAATGTCAAATATTGAAGATGCTAACGGAGTACCAATAGAAGATGATAGTGCAAGATTAGAAAGATGGACGGAATATTGCAGAGATTTATATAACTACCCAATTAAAACTGATCAATCTAAGTTACATAATACTCGAGAAGAAAATGAAGAACAACCATTACCCATATTAAAAGAAGAAGTAATCAATGCCATAAGAACCTTGAAAAATGGTAAGTCACCAGGTATTGATAATGTGCCAGGTGAACTTATCAAAGGAGGAGGTGAGGCACTATACGATATACTTACCAAGCTATGTCAGAAAATCTGGTCTACAAACCAATGGCCTGAAGCATGGACGACTTCTTTAATTATACCTATTCCAAAGAAAGGCGATCTCAAAAAATGTTCAAACTATCGTACTATAAGTCTGATCAGTCACACGAGCAAAATTTTATTACGGATCATACTGAATCGCTTAACACCACAAGCAGAAGATATTCTGGCTGATGAACAAGCAGGTTTTAGAAAGGATCGCAGTACAACAGAACAAATTTTGAATTGCAGAATATTAATGGAAAAACATATGGATCATCAACGACAAGTCTACCACAATTTCATCGATTTCAAGAAAGCCTTCGATAGAGTATGGCATGATGGTTTGTGGAATGTGATGTCTGAATTTGGGATAGGCAACGACTTGGTAAAAATCATAAAGTCACTCTACGAATCAGCAAAAAGCGCATTACTATTGAACAACCAGATAGGAACTAAGTTCGATACGACAGTAGGAGTTAGACAAGGCTGCTTACTATCGCCAGTTCTATTCAATATATTTCTAGAAAAAATAATGCAAGACTCTCTAGTAGATCAATCGTCAAGTATAGCAATAGGAGGAAGAAAAATCAACAACTTAAGATTCGCTGATGATATAGATCTCATCGCTGGTTCAGAAAGTGAGTTGCAATCCCTCACAGATTCTCTAGAAAAAGCTTCGACATCATACGGTATGGAAATTAACCATGAAAAAAGTAAAATTCTTGTAAATGGAGATCATTCAACACCACCTGTGATCACTATGTACGGCAAACAACTTGAAAATGTTCAAAATTTCAAATATCTGGGAGCAATGCTAACCGACACCGGAAATTCAAAGAAAGAAATCCAAATAAGACTAGCGACAGCAGTTACAGCCCTTGTGAAATTGGAGAAGATCTGGCGTAGTGGAGAAATTGATTTCAAACTTAAATACAGACTCTACATCTCTCTAGTTATTTCAACATTGTTGTACGGATGCGAAAGCTGGACCTTACTAGAAGAATCTAAAAAGAAGATACGTAGTTTCGAATCAAAAGCACACAGACGACTTTTAAATATTAGCTATAAACAAAGAAAAACTAATATATTTGTAAGCAATGAAATTAATAAAAAAGTCGGCCCATATGTACCACTTCTGGATATTATCATGAGAAGAAAAATGACCAAATTCGGACATATAACTCGTCACGATTCGTTAGCTAATACTATTCTTCATGGATATGTCGAAGGTGAGAGGAAAAGAGGAAGACCTAAAAGAAATTGGATGAATGATATATTCGAATTTTCCCATCTTTCTCTTAGGCAACTTTTAGATATTGCAAAAGATCGTTCGAAATGGAGAAAGTTGTGCTATTCATTATCATGTGTTCCCCCTACGATGGCGACGTCACGGGACTAAGTAACTAAGTAACTATCAATATAAAAACGGTTTTATAGCATTATAGTATATAGCATTAAATATATATCATTATATTATATAGAATTATAGCATAGGTTTTGTGAAGCAATCCTTAGAAAAATCTTTGATTATATAATATAGTATATAGAAAAAATCAGATTAAAAAGAAATATTAATATAAATGTACAAAACAAAAATTGTAATCACATAATATTATATAAAACTATTATTCGTTATTTTATAGCAATATTGTATCTATTTACTAAGATATAAGATATGTTACCATGTGTTGGTGATTTATTTTATTACATTTACGATTTAATATTTAAATTAAATTATTTATTATATATTATTATTATATACGTTATATATTTAGTATTTACTTATAAAGTGATTATTTCGTATAGTTATTAGATTATATTGATGATCATTTAAAAAATTTAAATTCATATTTCGCACACAAACAAATATTTTTTATAATTTCATTTTATTCAAGATTTCAAGGCGTTTATGTTACTTTAATAGTTCCCATTGAGTACTATTATATCATGTAATATATATATATAAATATATTATTGATATTGTATTTATTATTTTTAACATTCCTGAGTGGGTAAAATACCTGGCTATTTGTGTTAAATAACAATAAATAACATAACCTCGCCTTATTTTCACAAGTTTTACTATTTAACATGTAATTCTCAGCAGCAGGGGTGAAGATCTTCACATGATCTTCGAAGACGCACAGTTAATATATAACTGAAATGTATGTACTGGCATTCATTGTTATCCATAGATATGAAGTAATCACTCCAGTCGTAAACTTATTAATTATGGTGTATATTCATTAGGTTGTATGAGAAACTATCAAAAAAGCCAGCTAATTTGCAATGCCGAACATAAATGAATAGATCATTGAGAGTAAATACCACTGTGAGTTATACTTTTATATTTAAAACTTATAAATGAATTTATAATATACATATATACATCTTTATATATATACTAAGATAAGATATATACATACCTCATAAACTTTATATATAAATATATATATATATATTGACAATATTTCTAGTTATAACTGGATTCATTAACTATAAATCAAAGTACACTAAATATTCTGCATAATATTGGATTGATTCCAATTGAGTATAATGTTACAAAGTAAATAAATCAAATGATACGCGGAGAGAACTTGATATTCTGCCAATAATGTCAACGATGTGGACAAATACACACGTTTAGTGTAGACATTCTAGACTTAATTAAATATGTTCGATATATCGTTCAAGATTTTACGCTTGATTAGGAAAGTGAAGATAGAATAATAATAATAATAAACGTTTTAATTTCTTTAATTTTGTATAATTATTTGTTTATTTCTATAACATATGTTATCGTTAGCAAATATTTATACTTTATACTTTCGATTATATATTTCGACTATGTATTTGCTTAAATAAATTATCAATCAATAGTTGATATGTAAATTATATTAGTTATAGTTTTGAAGTATAGTAGTGGCATAATTTAGGCCTCGCAAGAATTAATCAAACAAAGTGTCTACATATTCAATAGACAGTATACTTTTAATTAAGTGTATGCGATATATTGTAGAAGTGTAATTAATTATGGAAGTCGAGATGGGAGGGTCGAGATTATAAATTACATTATCTTTAGTTTTTAAGTTTATTTCGGGCATAATGTATGCCCCAGAAAACCTACATTATAAAAATCTATCAACATATTATATATGATATATAAATAGAATTTATAATTAATTAAATAGTTCACCTTGATTGGATTAACAGTATATTTATTTAGTTATGATTTGTACAAATATATAAAGTAAGATGCATGAAGATTATTGTAATCTTGCCATCGCGTTCTGATCATTAGTTTTGTTCATCATCTTTATTTACAGCTTCTTCAGTTTCCATCTCATCTTGATCAGTTTTATCATCGGAATTCATCTCATCTCGATCAGTTTTATCATCGGATTTCATCTCATCTTGATCAGTTTTATCATCGGATTTCATCTCATCTTGATCAGTTTCATCATCGGAATTCACTTCAATTACATTAGTTTTAACATCAGTCGCCGTACCATCTACTTCAAGTTTATCCTCGCTTGTCAAGTCAACTACTTCAGGTTTAGCGACAGGTTTCTGTACATTCTCTTTATTCGAATCGTCATCCTGTATTGAATATTAAAATCATAATTATTAATAATTATTAATAAGTACAATATAATAAACACAAATAAGTTACATATCCTTACATGTTAAATATATGATAATTTAGAAATCAACATTAATCTTAGTGTAGTGAAATAAATGTTATTATGTTGATAAATTTAGTTATTTCCGATTAATTATTTATTACTAATTTTAAATTATTTTAATGATTCTTTTTTATTGTGTCTAAATATATAGTGCATTGAAACAGACATACACCAAAGATTTTCTGAAGGAAAGATATAACACTTACACGAAATCGTGTAATTCGAATTTGTATACAAAATACCCTAGTGCCACCTATATCGGGTTACTTTTAGGAACTATGTGTTGTTTATAATGTAAATTCGTATCAAACTAGACACTTTTAAAATGTAAAATAATATGCTTTAAATTAGTTAAAATATAACAAACAAATATGATATGTATGTTTTAAATGCTATAAGTTTATATTTGGTGAGTAAAAGCTAATTTATATTGCATGTAATTTAATAGAGCAATGAAAACATTGTTGTATGAAAACAGAGCCGAACCTAAATCTATTTCAGTGATTTCGATACTACTGCTAGTGGCAGCAGGGGATATTACTAAATTACGTTGCATGCATAGGGAGTGTTATATCTTTGCTTCGCAAAATCTGTGCATATACTATATTCACCTCAATAGATATATGTTTAATTTATAATTGATTAAAACAAATTCATAATTTCTAATATATACATTTATATATATACATCTATATACATATTCATATTATAGATAGCTTATTGGAAGTTATATAAATTAAACAAAATCACACAAGGGAAATTATAAATATATAAAATAATGAATAACAATAAGTAAAGATAATGATTTATAGGCCATAGTACAAATAGTAAAGGTGACAAATATTATATGTGAAATGCAATAACAAAATAATGATATATAATGATATACGATCAGAATTACGACAGTGTTCACCAACATAACAACAATGTAAACAGATAAATATTGAACTTTTAATATATGTAATTATTGAGGTGTTTTACTACAGTGGAGAATTCAAAAATTTGTCAAAATAAAATGTACTTTCTAAAGTAATCATTTACACATACATCATTCGATTACATGCCACACTAATATATACTAGAATCATATTTCTAGTGTCTGTTGATTACAAATTCAACTACTTTCTTGCTCGAGATATCTAAATTCAATATTAATCATGTTCGCCTCTTTGTAAATGTGTTAGTCCTAGATATCTCTACTATTGCGCATTATAATAGTTGTACAAGTAAAGAGTGTTTAAATATAATTATATATCTATCTAATAAAGATGATATATATATATATATATATATATATATATAAATATAAGTTTAAATAAACTTCTCAGTTAATTACCTATAAACTTATACTATATCATGCATAAATTTAAATTATAATAAAATAAAATACTCTGAAGTATTCTGATAATATCAAGATATGTATATAGTAAAAAAATGTGATGCTTTTAACTTATATTTTCAATACAATTTATTATTTATTAATAACAAATATATTATTATAATATTATATAAATATTATAAAATATGAATCAAAAATATATTATCAAAGTAATTATACTATATTATTACATTTGGTATTATATTTGTATTTAAATAGCTATACAAATTATATCAAATGACAATTCATTTATAATTATTTCATAATAATGGTTTTTAATAACTTTTTAAAATTATTATAATTTTGTAATAATAAGTAATGTTAATTTCACATTGTGATATATAAATAGATGGATATGGAATAATGTTTTTCAATGAAAAGTATGCATTATAAAAATTGTTTATTTGTTATTAACAAATATATGTTGTTTTAAAATGATATCTACTTATTTAAATCAATTTTTGAAGTATTGTATTATATCATCTAAACCCCCTTGATTACATGGTAATAATGTAATATTTAATAAATATTTTGACAGGCTTGTTAATATTTAATTTATTTTTAATATATATATATATATATTATATAATATACTCTTAAGATGAATACTAGTTTACAAATAATAGATTATACGAATACAACTCTTACATTATGCGATATGACTATATATTTACAAATTATAATGAAAATAATACAATTTAGATAATTTTTTGTTATGAAAGAATTATAACTTGTACTTGTTTTTATTGAAAAACCGATAAAACCATCAACCATGATTTATAGTAACAATGATTCTACAATTATTTTACTTGGAATAACTAATTTTACTCGCGGAATTTTAATAAGTATATATATATCTGAAATATAAACAGAAATTTATTATATTTTAAATGTTTTTTCTACCGAGCAAGCTCGACATGGTAAGGTAAGGTAAGGTAAGGTAAGGTAAGGTAAATGTTTTTTAAATTTATTTAAATTTTAATAATAGAAATAATAATGCTACAAATAACAACACTTATAAAATAACATTAAAAATATAATAATTATATTAATCGCTTACATAATTCTTTATATATTAAATATTGTAATATTTGTTATTATGCATCTGTTGATTTAAGTATACAAAATATCAGTTGTGGATTGATTAGATATGTGTCATTACTTAGCTTAATTCAATAATATTATAATTATTATAATTTAATGATATAATCAATATAGCATCTAGAAAATTGTCTGTAAATGATTCATTTTCTGTACAGATTTCACGTAACGTAAGGAAACGGAATTGGTGTTAACACCATATAATGCTTCGGAAATGGTTTTTCTTAGAAATGCCTTATTTTATTTTCTATACCAATATTAATATTAATCATAATACAAATTATCATTATAATAATAATAATATAAATAATAAAATAAAAATTATAATAATAATAATAATAATAATAATAATAAATAATAATAATAATAATAATAATATTTATTAGAAGAAAGTTGTATATATATATATATATATCATGTGAATTATTAAATTCATTATATTATTGTTTCCTCTAAAAGGCTTCAGATGAAGATAATTATCTTTTCTATGCTGTCGCCTGCATCACCATCACCGGAACGTTTTTTTTTGTTGAATTACTTTACTTTTTTTCATTTCGTTTTCTTCTTATGTTTTATAAGATATTTTATTATCATTTAAAAACATAAACATCAAAATAATAATAATAATAATAATAATAATAATAATAATAATAATAATAATAATAATAATAATAATAATAATAATAATAATAATAATAATAATAAAATAATAATAATAATAATAATAATAATAATAATAATAATAATAATTTTTTTATATAATTTATTTTTTTTAATTTTTTTTTAATTTTTAATTTTTTTTTGTATCTCAATGAGTTGATTTTTTATTTTTTTTTTATATGAATTTTTGTTTTTTATAATTTGGATATCTCCATTTAGATTATTCCATAACTTAGGTCCCATGGTTAGGATACTATTTATTAGTTGACTTTTTTTTGTATAAGGTATTTTGTAGATAGGTGATTTCCTTAATTTATTTTTATTTTTATTTTCGTGTTTTTTATGTATGTTATAAATATTTTGTGGTAGATTATTATTGTGATGGTCATGCATGTATATTAGCGTGTTATATTTTATTAAACTATTGAGTTTTAATATATTATTCCTTTCAAATAGCAAATTTTTATGTTCTCTGAAATATTTGGTTTTGTTTATTATTCTTATGATTTTTTTTTGTGTGAGAATTAAATTTGTAAGATTACTTTTATAAATATTACCCCATATTATATTTCCATACATTATGTGTGGCAGGAATAGGCTGTTATATATGATAATCATTGGTTTTGTCTTAATGTATTTTGATAATCTGCTTATTGAGTAAAGTATTTTCGATAATTTATTATTAAGATTAAATATATGATTTTTAAAGTTTATATCTTTGTCAATTATTATTCCTAGATATTTATATTCTATTTCATTTTGTATTGATATGTTATTTATTTTTAGATGTATGTTACTGTATTTTCTCGAGTTAAAATTGACTATTTTAGTTTTATTGATATTTATTTTAAGTTTATTAAATGTATACCATTTTTCTATTTTTGTAATCATATTATCTATGGTATATTTTAATTTTTCATTGTTTTCACTTGTAAATGTTATTGCTGTATCATCAGCATATACTATAAGTTTTACTTGTTGGTTATTATTGAATAGTAATGATAGGTCATTTGTGTATATTATAAATAGGTATAATAATAATAATAATAATAATAATAATAATAATAATAATAATACTAATAATATAAATAATACAATACAAATAATAATAATTATAATAATAATAATAAGATTATAATTATATAATATTAATAATAATAATAATAATAAAATTATAATTATATAATATTAATAATAATAATAATAATAATAATACAATAACAATAACACAAACATCACTAACTATAACAACACTAGCACTAACAACAGTAACAGTACCACGGTAACACACACACACACTAACGTCTAAGAAAGTGTTCCACTGCATGTTCCGTTTGTCTCGCTCATCTTCCGTCTCCTCCACCTCGTATCTAGTGGTACCTGAGGGGTGAGGCGCATGGGGTTAATAGGGGGTGAGGCACATGGGGTTAATAAGGGGTGAGGCGCATGGGGTTAATAGGGGGTGAGGCATGGGAGTTAATAGGGGGTAATCATGGCGTTAATAAGGGGTAATCATGGCGTTAATAGGGGGTGAGGCGCATGGGGTTAATAGGGGGTCAGGCATGGGGTAAATAGGGGGTGAGGTACATGGGGTTAATAGGGGGTGAGGCGCATGGGGTTAATAGGGGGTGAGGCATGGGAGTTAATAGGGGGTGAGGCATGGGAGTTAATAGGGGGTAATCGTGGAGTTAATAGGGGGTAATCATGGAGTTAATAGGGGGTAATCATGGAGTTAATAGGGGGTAATCAAGGGGGAGGTGGTTAAAGAATAGTCGAGTGGTACACAGCTTATCAACGATCCTCATACTTTTGTGTATTTAAATATATTTTATTGACGTATGTAATCTAAATTCACAGATATATAATGAAGCACTTCTATCGATGAAAAGCCTACTGTTTAAATATTTAACCTATATAATATGACTAATATACAATCAAAATAACTATTGACATTTTGTTAATTTATTAAGAAAAGTACCCTGCGAGTATCTATATTTTACATGAATTGCGTTTGTCAATTGCACAGGTCAACTTTCTTTACATCGATGGATTATCCACTATTTCACATTTATATTATAATAATTATAACTATAATAATATTAAAAATATCAATAATATTAATAATGTATATACTATATAAATATAGTAATTAACTGTATATTTTTATATATATAAATATATCGTGTAATTAATATATTATAGAATTAAGAATGGCAAGTCTGTTTCTATTGCCTGTAATACTTATTTAGCTGTTGCGTGTTGGTTTCGTACAGAGGTTATTAAGCTGTTGTTAAGCTTAATGTAATGATTGACGGAAATAACACATATTACTATTCGTACGTAAATTATAAAAGTAGTTTCAGCCGATAAGGCAATACGATAAGGCAATCACTCAACTGAGAATAAAGTTACAACACATATTGATGTGTTTCCTGTCCTTAACGATGTCCTTAACAGTATACCCTACAACACATACGTAAGGGCGCTGGAACCATGGTGTGTATGTAGGGGGGGGGACCAATCAATCAAAATAAATGTTGTGGTAAAAGTGGGGGCAACAATACATAGGAGGTCCCCCTAGATTTTAAAGTGGGGGGGGTCATATCCCCCCGTCCCCCCCTATTGCAGCATCCCTACATACTATTCTATACTAATTTGAAGAGAGAGAGAGAATGACAGAATATCAACTCAATACACTACATATACGTATGTTACATGTGTTTGCTTTAGTACTGTGGTTGGTTTACTAGACTAAAGGTGTGACAATATATATGTATATAGACACATGTGTGTAAATATATACACACACACACACACACACACACACGTACACACACTAACCGTTCCATATGCACACCTGCAGCAGTCTTCTACCCAGGAATCTGTAATAATGAACAGCGTGTGTGTACTGATGATGATGATGATGTTCTATATTTAGAACGATGATGTAATGATGATGAATCACTACGATAGTGCTACACTTACTATAGAAGTAGAGGTACAGAGAGAGAGAGATAGATATAAGGGGTAATTGTCTCGATAAGCATACGATACCGCTTCTATAATTACCCTGGCCTGCCTAAATCTGATAATAATAATAATAATATATACTGTGAAGGGGATGTAATGTAGTAAGGACATACGGACACACTACGGTGGTAGCTACACAATGTATCAACTGACCACTGACCACTGTCCACCTGACCCGCTACAAACATCACAACCTAACTAGAGATAATGCGATAGTGAACATTACCATAGACAGAGTCGAGATAGACCTACTAATATATAGCTGGATGAGAGAGAGAGTCAAGATAGACAGATATAGACCTACTAAGACAGTTGTTCCCAACCTTTTTCACCACGACCCTTTTTTGATAATTCCTAATTTAAAAATATATGACCCAATGAAACATTTTATTTTTTATTTTTTTATTTTTAAATATCAGTTATATGATATATTTGTATTAAACTATATCTAAAACGGCAGAATTTTTTTATTTAGAAATTGGCCCATGACCAGGGTGAATTAAATTCGGCCTTTTCGTCAAAAGGCCGAATTTTGCCGAATATTAGGTTTTTCAAAGGCCAAAAATAAGCTAAATTCTGCCTTTTTAATTACATTCAGCCTTTTTTTTTTTAAATAATATTTATCCTATCTTAAATCATTAAAAGTAATACAAAAATACTTAATAGTAATATGTATATTATATGTAAATAATACTATAAGTAAAAGCAAATATTAGCAATGTAAGAAAGTAAATTCATAATTATTAAGTATTACATTATATTAAAATTTCTGCAAATCAATGACTACATTTTTTTTATATAAAGCATTGTTTTATTATACAATTAAAAATGACACAAAAAGACAAACAGTTTTTAATTTATCACATCAAGCTGAATATGAACTTAATATTACGGAACAGTGTGCTATTACTCAAAAAGTCATTTCAGTTAAATGTAAATTTTGTGATGTTCATGGAAGAGAAGTTAAACCAGATTAATAGTGCATTTATTTAACATTTAAATTTTCAAAATATAAATTTAAATAAATACTTTTTAATTTTTTTAAATTATTAGAATAACAAATAAAGAATTAATAGTTTATTAGATGCATCTACTCGTATATATATATATATATATATATATATATATATATATATATATATATATATATATATATATATGTATATGTATTATATTATAATGATATCATATATTAAGTTGGATCGAGTGAAAATTGTGATCGATGGATTTATCTACAGATATAATAATTATTATTTATAAAAAATAAATTATATATGTATATACTAATATGTATACCCAGATGTATACTATATATCAGGGTTCGAAAAAAATCCATTTATTTGATTTTAATGCAAATAATATTTAAATTGTAAAATAATATAATAAATAGATGTTTAATTAATTATAAAAATTGAATAAATCATTTTTCTACGGCTAATAGACTTAGAAATTTAAATAACTATTAATGTATATTTAAATTTATAAAATTATATATAAATATTAATTATCTATAAAATTAAGTAAAGATATATAAATAAATAGAATTATATTATAATAAAAATGTGATATTGTGTATGTCTTGAATTATCTTAAATTAATGTATACATTATATTATATGCTGTTGCATAATGCAACATTAAATAATTATTATTTAATTACTAGTGTTTTGATATTATACTGACTACTTTATTATCTAGAATTATATTCAAATAATTATACTACAATTATTAATACAAGAAATCAAATAAAAACGTTTTTGATAATTATTTAAATAAATTACTTTATATTAAAATATTTGTACATAAATACAAGCTTTGCAGCTTTATTAACTACATAAGAGTCTATTTCTTAATTTTGAATGCACCAATATTTTTTGGATTATATATAGAAACAAATAAAATTATATCTTTCTCCAATAATGTCTATGATATATATAATTCTTATTTATTTAACATTATATATTTTTCCTTTGATGTTTATGAATCATAATTTATGATATACAGTCAACTCCCGATAAGTCGGACTCGCAAGTGACCGGGAAAAGTGTCCGACTTAGCGAAATGTCCGACTTATCAGAGATTAAGAATATCATGCAAATAAGACATGCGACGCGCAGCATGAGTTAAATGATTACCAAAATATGGAATTATGCAACAATCAATAACAAAAAATGTTGTATTCAATAATATTACTTACTAAACTTATAATATACATTATTCAAATTAAATATTTCTGACATTTTATAAAAAGTCCGAGTTAACCAGTATAAAAATCATAAAATTTACTATAATATGTGTCCGACTTATATAAAAGTCTGACTTATCCATTCCAACTTATCCGATTAATTTAACATGGAACTAGATACAAATCCATCTAAACCAACTAAATGTGTCCGACTTATCCGTAGTCCGACTTACCGAGAGTTGACTGTATATATATATATAATTCTCATTTATTTAAATATTAATGATATAACATAGCATCCTATATTCTTATCATGAATATAATTATTATATTATAAAAATCATGATCTAATAATTATATAATATACTTTGAGATATATTGATTTAAATAAAAAAAATATGCTTTTTTTAGGCTGATTTAAATCGTGATGAACCCTGCTATATATAGTATATTATAATATATTCTACTAATATTGGGATGCCTTGGTATTAAAGATGATTATAAGAATTATTTAATTTCATTACCGGACTGCTATGTATATATTCAGGAATTTCATTCATTGAATCAGATTTTTCATTAGTAAAATCGATACAAACTGAATTAAATACCCATCTTTCAAACATTGCACTTGAAGGATGTATACACTCAAAAAAAAATAATTACTTAATAAAAATAAAAATATTTGTATATAATTTTAATAAAAATATAATACATGTCTTATTTACTTGTACTTCATTATTGATTTTAATACTATATTGATACCGATATATTTGTTGATAATAAAATTATTGTAATACCATGCTATATAATGTCATAGTAAGTATATATATAGAGATAACCATATCGATCTAATATAGAAAGGCCGAATTTAAGCCTAATATAAGGATTCCAAAAGGCCGAATTTAACTCACCCTGCCCATGACCCAAACAAAAAACCCACTGCCTCAAGTTTGGTTCATGACTCTTGACCCATAGGTTGGTAACCACTGTATTAGAGAGAGATATAACTAGAGATCTACTAGAGAGAGAGCTACATACACTAGAGGAACATACTACACATACACACACAAACCTATTATCCATAGACGTTACACATTTGTCTGCTTCTTCGGAATCTTTAAACAGAATAGAAGCAACTCCATCAGTATGTCTCTACAGGGGGGATGTGAGGTGTAAGGTAGGGGTGTTTAGAGGTGTGTGTAGGGTAGGGGTGTTTAGAGGGGTGTGTAGGGTAGGGTAGGGGTGTGTAGGTTAGGGGTGTGTAGGGATGGGTCGGGCTCTTTAGGTTAGGGGTGGTTAGAGTGGTGTATGTAGGGTAGGGTATTTACCATATGAAATGTACAGTAGAGGGTGTTGTGGAGAGGTATGTGATTTATAATATTTGGTGTTATTTATTGAGAGATGTAGATTGTATGTTAGATAGTTATTAGATATTAATATAATTATCATAATTGAATGCGTTCATAATGGCATTTATATAAAAAGTTATAAAAAAAAAGATTTTCGCAAAATATTATTAAAAATCAATAATAAATAATATTAATCTTATTTTGATAAAATAACAAACAAATATATTGATATGCATTTACTATAATAATATTACAAAACAAGTTATTTAAATATGTATACAGCATTCCCTCAACATATTCGTAAGTGCATTGTATAACTTGTGTTAACATAATACTTAAATCTATAAATTGAAAACTGTGCATGAACTTTATTTAATGTGAAGCATGAGCAACTTTTATTACTTGTATTGTAATTTTAATTGAATATTTTTAAATCGCGAAGGAAATATAAGATAACATTTTAATTATTATATAAATATACGAAATTGAAAATTGTGTAATGTAAATATGAATGTTAAGTTAGGTCTACATTTATTAAAAATAACATTTGAGCAATACTATAGTTGTTTTAGTGGAGTAGTATTGTACTTAGGCAGGTTTAGGCTTTAGTGAAATATTGTAATTGGAATTGATTTTAAATAAGAAAAAAACTAATATATCGCTTCATTATACTAAATAAGGGTATTATATATATATATATATATATATATATATCTCAAACATAACTTCTATATGTAGATAGTTAAATATAGATTAACAATAGTAAAATTAATGTGGAATTTAAAATATAAATATAGCATATAGACAATTGTCTATGTATACGTTTAGTTAGTAGATGTGAGTAGTTCAGAAAGATAAGAAAATATTGGAAATAATCCAATTATTTATTAAAAATCATAGATTTGTATTTTACATATGTCGGTATTGCTATATCTCGCTAATGTAACTTTCTTCAACAGACATGGTGCCTCGATTTAGGAAACTTAAGATGGCCACCATCATATGACCAATGCATTTAACAAATATTCAAACAAATAATATTAATTTAAAAATGCATTTGATTTCTTTTCTATGTAAGCTTATAAAGTGCGTTTCAAATATATCAAAATAAACATTTATATATGATAGTCGGCCATTTTAAGTTTCCTAAATCGAGGCACCGTGTCTGTTGAAGAAAAAGCACGTGACTACCAATCTAGGTAAACTACAAATCTATGTTAAAAGTACACTCTACAGTAGTATCACCTATCTACTTACATGTAAAGCACACAATGATACGAGTGCTTAGATAGAAGTTGAGAGAAAACATTATTTAAACGATGTTATATTTACCCAATAAACAATAAATATTAATAGTCCTAATAAAGCATATATATATATATATATATATATATATATATATATATATATATATATATATATATATATATATATATAAATATATTTAAAATAATAAAATAAAATAAACCTGAAGGAAATAAAGTAATGTTTATATTTGTACATATAATAGAAATTTAAATTTAAATATTAAAACTATTATCACAATTATAAATATATTTATATACATAAATAAATATACATAGATTATATGTAATTGTAAAATGTGCATCAATAACAAACTAAATATTATATACATATATTATATTTCTATTCTATAAAATACAAGTGGTGGTATACACAGTGGGTGTAGGTGTTACGATGATTGACGCAATGAGGCCAAAGTACGAACATCGAATATCAGCACTTTCTTCACTTCGCCGTACTTGGAACATTCTGTTCGCAGGTTGTCCCGGGTCTGGTTGATCAGCAGCATGTTACCCTGCAGTGTGTGTATGTATTGGTGTGGGTGTGTAGGTATGTGTATGTATGGGTGTAAGCGTGTGTGTAGGTATTAGTGTGGGTGTATGTGTGTATTTGATAGTGTGTGTGTGTATGTGTGTAGGTTTGTGTGTGTGTGTGGATGTGTAGGTTTGTGTGTGTATGTATGTGTGGGTGTGTGTATGTGTGGGTGTGTGTATGTGTGTATGTGCAGGTGTGATTATATGCATACATATTGATTTGTATAAGTGTGTGAGTATGAGAGAGTGGAAATAGAAAGTATTATTCGCAAATTAACATGATTATCTATAAAATCAAACATTAAATGATTATTAAAACAGGTAGAGCTAACAGGTAAAGATATACACTATATATGTATACTAGTTAAACTTAACACACACACACACACATACACACACACACACACACACACACACATACACACACACACACACACACACATACACACACACACACATACACATGATAGCACGGGCACACAATTATAAGCGTATATTGATTAATGCTGTGAAATGGCCACATTTCGGTGCGCATTCAAACGACCTATCGTGTTCACCCGCGACCTCTAAACCTCAATGTCGTATCGGTATCGTTACTATTAACTTTAAATACTAAAGGACATCTAAACTAGAGGACACGCCTATACAGCTGACCGGTGACCTCTAAAACTTAAACATCTGAATTCACCTTCATAGGTGACCTTTATACAAATAGTTGAAACATCGCACTCACCCTACTCCGATACGGCACTCTACAAACCCTAGTGACCGACTATTATCTAAATATCCTCTCTTAATTACCACCCTTAAATAGTGGTGTTCCCCTAGGTCAGGTGAGGTTTATTTGACCGGTTGCCCTGATCTCTAACATCTGAATTCACCTAGATCACGTATACTGTACAATAGGATAGACTGTTTTTGTAACTTTTTAGTTCCCGATATAGAAAAGCGTCAACTAACTCGGAATAAATCCTCTTAATCATTCTAGATATAATATAAAAATAGCTGTAAAATGTATATATTGTACACATTGTACAATGTACATATCTAACATAGAAGTGACCTCTAATACCTAGTTCGCTCATTCACCCTCCCCTACTCCCTCTCTCACTCCCCTACCCCCCTCCCCTCTACCCCCTCTCTCGGGAACTCTACTGGAACACCAGTGACTAGCGGAACCTCTGACCTCTAACATCTGAATTCACCTACATCATGCATATGTGTGACCTCTGTAAACATATAACACAGATTCCTCACCTTCCCCTCTCCCACTCAACCAACACTACTGACTCACTGCAACCTCTAACCTCAAAGGTCGCGGGGTCGAATGCGTTCTTCACGATCACCGTACGTTCGTGTTTAAGCTTCACTACGGCCACCTCGTCACTCTCCAGCTTCCAGTCGAATAACCTGCGCAGCACGTGTGTGTGTGTGGTGTTAGCATTATGGATAGTGTTACTAGAATAGCGTGTTCTACATGGTCAACATCGTATATAGCTTCATCATCATCATTAACTTATCATCACCATAGCAATATCGGTATCATTATATCATTATCATTATATCATTATCGCTATAGCAACATCAGTATTATTATAAGTATCAGCTTCCAGTCGAATAACCTGCCTTCAACATCATACATAGCATTAGTGTTATCTAGTTGTTAATAGTGTATCTGTATATTACCACGGCAACGCAACGCTGTAGCTAATAATGTAGTCACGGCCCTATCAGTAAATATCACTAATACCTTCCCTTAGTTATTCAGTTATATATCATATTTCAATTATCATCATCAGCATTATTCGTATCATAAACGTCATTATCAATATCAGTATCATTATCATCATAGCAACAGCATTATCATTATCACCAGAGTAACATAAGTATCAGTATCATTATCACCATAGCAACAGCATTATCATCAACATGGTTATTATCGATATCATCATAGTATCATCACTATTTACATCACCAGCATCATCAGCATCATGTGTATACACATATATTTAGTAATGTTTGTATACATATACATTATACTTGGTACATTTAACATACATATATATATACAAAAATCAGATTTATCATAACTATGTGTATACGTTCTAACGTTTTTAGAGAATAAAATATATTAAATGATAATTTTCTCGAATAAACACAATTTTAATATTTTTTTCAACAAATTAAAAAATACCCTCAATGTTTACGTATAGGCTTGCGTAGTTAATTTATTGATAAGCTCTGATAGGGGTAATGATACATAGTAATAATGGTTATAAGGAATAAGTTGTACACTTATTACATAAAGCCCCTCAACACACTAACAATATCACTGCCTAATGATAAGATCCCCTGTATCTAATCGGTTAGTATTACTAACAATAGCCTATGAAAGGAGCAGCGGTTATATTTGTTTCACTTGAATTATTTGCACTATATTGTTATTGTTATTGTTATTGTCACAATGGTGGAGTGCTTTCATCTCGTCCAGGAACTTAGATGAACTTTTCACTTATAACCAAATATAAATAAATATACCGATATAATAAATATAATGAATATTCGCTTCGAATAAGACACGCACGCATATCTGTTCAGTGCTGTTACCCAGATAAGTCCTATCAGACTGTTTAACACAAGCGATATAATGCATTCTGAGGTGATATTTACGCTGAAGTCGCGCACAGCTAGGAGGACATACAGAGGACATACTTAGCCTGGTGTTTCCTGTGCTTGTTCTTCTCCTTGTTGGCCAGCTTCTTTTTCTTCTTGGTTGGGTCGAAGTTACCCTGCAAGAGTGAGGTAGGGTGTTGGTTAGGTTAGTGTTAAGTAAGTTACCCTGCCAAGAATGAGGTAGGGTGTTGGTTAGGTTAGGGTTAAGTTAAGTTAAGTTATGTTAAGTTTTGATAAATGTTGGATAATAGTATTATTACCCTGCATTAAGGTTTAGTTAAGTATTGGAAGAGTAAAAGGGAATTACCCTTCTTTAAGATTTAAAAATTCATGATGATATAAATATAAATAAATTAAGTTATAATATTACTAATAATAATAATAATATATTAATTATTATATTTAGAATTTTGTTTACAATGTAATAAATATAAATAAAAATATTCATTGACGTTGTTACTTCCAAAGGGGTTCAGATACGACAGGGTATATCTTAACATTGTTGTCGCTCAGTAAGTTTTATATAACTGATTAAAATAAGTTATACAATGTAAAATTATACATCAATTTTAGAAGAAATATTATATAAATAAAATTGTAATTTAACAGAAAAAAAATTAAAATTATTCTAATAAATATTATTATTACTATATATTCGCGCCTCGCATTCTATAGTCAGTGGTATATACACAACTGTGGCATCGGTAGCGCGCGAAATACAGGTGCAGCGAGGTGTGAAGATCGTAGGGGGGGTAATCATAGACGTATATTACTTGTTATAGATGATACATTGATCAGAGGAGCAACAATGGTATTACTGAGAGACGATAGTAGTAGTAGTAAAGAAATACATCTTATTCGAACACCTTTAGATGTAAACAGATACATATATATATATATATATATATATATATATACATATATATTTATATATATATATATATATATATTTATATATATATATATATTTATATATATATATATATTTATATATATATATATATTATAAACGAAAAAAACTTATAATAAATAACATGTATTTTATTAGTATTATTATATATGATATGTATGATTTTTGCGTAAGAACGTACATACATATATACACATGTGCTACATGGGATTACTACGGTAAGTTGATGGCATTGCGACTACACCCTATACAACGATAGGCAACACTCTTAATGACGACCCTACCATCATTGAGAGGTCACTGTAGACTAGTGATGTAAATGATGCCAGGCTTTTTGATGCCGAGTCGTGACTTTCATTTTCGAAAAAAAAGAGCCCGAACCGAGTTGAGACTTTAGGTAACTGAGACTGGATCATGCTTTAGATTTGACCGGCATCATTTACATCACTACTGTAGACATACTAAACAGACATACGAATCCGTCGATATCAGTAAACACTCGCACATACAATCATGTATTATCTTAAAGTAATAATAACTAATAATAACGAATAATTCGTCGGGGATGTAATAAAAGAGTAATACCCATAGGAATATCGTTGTAAGCAGGGTTGGGGTCAAATACACTTTAACAAATACCAATACATATTTGACCCCATACCTGGTTGTGAGCATTACAATACCGCGTATAATCCAGTACAACTTAACTACACGCTCTATGTTCTCGAGTGCGTCTCGCTTAAAGCCATACTACATGACGTGATGGATACTGTACGCGGACGGACATAGTATTAGATACAAGCTACACTAGGATCTACACTAAGGATATATACTCTATTGAGATGATGAACGCCCCTACAGAAAGATATCGATGGGTGGTAACCTTCATCTTGAATTTAGCGGGTTCAATCTTTAGCACGTGACCCCTGACCTCCGAACCGTCGATGAACTGTACGGCGAGGGCGACCGACTCCGGCTGCGAGGGTGAATAGCGGTTAGAGTGTGGGTAAGTGTTGTAAGTGATGGTGGTTAGTCATAGCGTACGACTGAGATGCGGTGAGTCATAACTTACGACTGCGATGTGGTGAGTCATAACTTACGACTGTGATGCGGTGAGTCATAACTTACGACTGCGATGTGGTGAGTCATAACTTACGACTGTGATGCGGTGAGTCATAACTTACGACTGCGATGCGGTGAGTCATAATGTACGACTGCGCTGTGGTGAGTCATAACGTACGACTGCGGTGCGGTGAGTCATAACATACGACTGCGGTGCGGTGAGTCATAACGTACAGCGCTTACATGTTCATAGATAGGGGACGGTGTTCTCAATATAAGAATGTATTGGTATGTAATTTAAAGCCGTAAAGTATGTGAAATAAGAGCAATTGCTACACAGATATTAAAGTAAATTATAATAGATCTTTCCTAGTTGAAATGGTGGTGGGGTGAATATAAAAATGAATTTGTATTAGTTAATAAGATCTTATAATCAGTGTAATCATTTGAAAATATCTCCGATCACGGATACCATATATGAATGATATGTATATTAATAAACATAAATTATAAAATAATTTATATCGCAATTTATAGTTGTAAAAATGCCGTTAAAGCGATAACATCCGTGAAATAAGGATTGTCACTACACGAATAATAAAGGCGATTAATTAAACGATTAATATGCAAATGTATCTTCACCTTGTGAAATAACTGTGTATCAATAAGCAAGGTAACGCCTCCTACTTCTAAGTGCAGTTATATCATACTTGTATTTAGTAATAATAAGTGCTAGTGATAAGTGTTAGTAGTATTGGCGTTATGAGAGGAGTGCGGGCTTGCTTTAATGGTTATTTATTTTTAATTCTGTGATAATCTCTAATGAAAATGTATATAAATATCTACGCATCCTTCAGTGTAAGTGAACGTATTGCAATAACTATGGCAGATACCATTAACTATAGCAATAGCTTATAGCAGATAACACTAACTATAGAAATAGCATATAGCAGTTACATTAATATACAGTACTAGGTAGCAGGCAATAGGAAGAAAGGGGTGATATATTATAATGGTTTACTATTATACAGTGTCTATTAGATGACGGTATTAGATATAATGCTAGTGATAGTGTATCGTTAAGCATTCATAAGCATCATTAAGCCTTTCTTAAACATTAACCATGTAGTGAATAATTAATTAATCATTTCATATGTTAAGTATTTCATAAGTTAAATATTTCATAAGGTCACAATATTTCATAAATCACATATTACATTATGAAATAATCGCAACACATACAGATCAGCCTGGTTACATGGTTTACACAGCAGCATCAGTGCTGCAGTGCATCTACGCACTGATACGGGTATACCACCGTACAGGAGATATCGGCCACCTATGAACTCTGACCTTAATGTAAGTACATAGTCCATCTCCTTTTACTTTGCCATCTTTGTCCCTGATCAACGAAATGGTGGTGATTATTTACAAGATGGTGAAATTACTCGCATGTTTATAGATAATAAATGGTGGGGTCTCATATGTTAAGATAGTTGTACGAATAGATAGGTCAACATCGTTTAGTGAATTAATATTGAAATAATTAAATAGTGGACAATAATTTTGTGGAAGGAAGATATTTCACTCTATTAGTATGACAACATTTATGAAAGATTTCGCCATCTGTACTGCAAACTATTTATTTCCAATTATATCGTTAGTTTATAGTTGATTAGATTTTTGATTACAATTAATTTAGTGTTTGTTTTAAGAATGTAACATTATTTTATAATATGACTATTTTTCTTAAAATATAAACCATATTCGAGAAATATGATAAATAAGTAGGTCTATTTTCAATCTAGAATTATACATATTTTGTAACATGCTTAATTATTACATTTAATAATACTTCGACGATTAACTTTTGAAATTATTTAAAACGAGGCATAAACTATTACCACCTATATAACACTAATTGACATTACTAATTGTCATTGACATCATTTGATTCAAGTGATATAACTTTGCTTCGAGAAATCCTCGTAATGGAATTAAAATAATTTAGTAATACAATAGAAGAGACGAAACAAAAATAATAAATGAAATAAACATGCAACTATTGCAGTATTTAAATATTTTTGACTCGAATTGTAAATCGTGTCAAATTTGGTTTAATTTAAACATACTTTAATTACATATTTTAATGAGCACTTTTATATCATGCTATATATATATATATAGTACACACTTATAATAGCACCATACTATAGTGTATATCATATTTAAACTCAGCCCGCACCATTAAAATGGGTCTTAAAATATTATTTAGAAATTATCTTATATAATTGTGTATAAATAAATGATCGGCTCTAAAATCGGTTAAAACCACGGATGCCTTAACATGAGAGCGGCTTCGAAGGGACATTAGATCTTTATGGTTATAAGTGAAAACTTCATCTAAGTTCCTGTATGACTCCACCAAAATAAATAAATAACAAATAACAATTATAATAGCACCATACTATTAGTATGTAACATTAAACGCATACCTATAATGAGATGTATAAACAAGATGCCGTGTTTAAATCAGTTAGATTACTTATTCAACAACTAATCGTTACAGTAAACATAGTACGTATGTCTGGCGATGACAATAGTCAATATTTGCAGCTTACATTTAAATCCTTTATAAGGAATAGACTGGTATTTAATCATTTATATTTATTATATCGTTATAAACAAATGTATACTTTTTACAATGTTCATATCTTATTACAAAGTTTGATTATTTTCCGTTTATGTTAATAATGAAAATTTTACATTCTTTAATTTTTTAATTTCATATTATATAATAGATAAATCAACATTATACTTTCGACAATATATTTGCTCAAAGGGTTGTGTAACCTGTACATATAAAACATAGGATAAAAATGGGTAAACCAAAATTATATCTATACTTGAGATATATTATTTAAAAATGATTTGTTTATTATTTATGTAGATAACATTAATATATATAATATCTAGATATAAAATTATTAGATAAGGGCAAAATTAATGGAGGTGGATTATAATGAATATCACTGAAAACATATTTTTAAAATCACAAATATACACGTTTTTATGTGTTATAATATAATTGTATCTATAGAATTGAGGCGTATATTAAAACGATATATAATATTATTAGAAATGAGTCGAAAGTAGTTACTGTATGAAAAAAGTAAGAAAGTGAAATACAATTTTCTGAGATATAGTTTCTAAAGGTTTAGTCGTATATTTTGGGTAATAATATTATCACTATTTCTACTCGTATTCCAAGATAGAGATATATATATAAATAATACATAATTTAGCTATTTATTTTTAGTTTACTAACCATATTATAATTAATTATAATCCCTATAACAACATACTTATTGTATTCTAATCTCACAATATAAATAGAATACAATTAAATGTGTATAATTAAATTAAACGACGCAGTCATGAAATGCATTCGTCTGATTGGCTATAACTACTTACATAATGACACCTACTAGATGTTATAATGTTATGTAAATGAATAACGCGGGGAAGGTGTTGGTCATATGTATCGTCATATCTATACGCGCGTGTGTGTGCAGTACGGTGCCGTGACTATGTTAGGTGTAGCGGGTTACGTTGCAGAAGTTATCTTCCAGCATACGTTGCAGAGGTTATCTTCCAGCATACGTTGCAGAGGTTATCTTCCAGCATACGTTGCAGAGGTTATCTTCCAGCATACGTTGCAGAGGTTATCTATCAGCATACGTTGCATAGGTTATCTTCCAGCATACGTTGCAGAGGTTATCTATCAGCATACGTTGCAGAGGTTATCTTCCAGCATACGTTGCAGAGGTTATCTTCCAGCATACGTTGCAGAGGTTATCTTGTAGCATACGTTGCAGAGGTTATCTACCAGCATACGTTGCAGAGGTTATCTATCAGCATACGTTGCAGAGGTTATCTTCCAGCATACGTTGCAGAGGTTATCTTCCAGCATACGTTGCAGAGGTTATCTTCCAGCATACGTTGCAGAGGTTATCTTCCAGCATACGTTGCAGAGGTTATCTTCCAGCATACGTTGCAGAGGTTATCTTCCAGCATACGTTGCAGAGGTTATCTTCCAGCATACGTTGCAGAGGTTATCTACCAGCATACGTTGCAGAGGTTATCTTGTAGCATACGTTGCAGAGGTTATCTACCAGCATACGTTGCAGAGGTTATCTTGTAGCATACGTTGCAGAGGTTATCTTGTAGCATACGTTGCAGAGGTTATCTACCAGCATACGTTGCAGAGGTTATCTTGTAGCATACGTTGCAGAGGTTATCTACCAGCATACGTTGCAGAGGTTATCTTGTAGCATACGTTGCAGAGGTTATCTTGTAGCATACGTTGCAGAGGTTATCTACCAGCATACGTTGCAGAGGTTATCTTGTAGCATACGTTGCAGAGGTTATCTACCAGCATACGTTGCAGAGGTTATCTTGTAGCATACGTTGCAGAGGTTATCTACCAGCATACGTTGCAGAGGTTATCTTCCAGCATACGTTGCAGAGGTTATCTTGTAGCATACGTTGCAGAGGTTATCTTGTAGCATACGTTGCAGAGGTTATCTTGTAGCATACGTTGCAGAGGTTATCTTGTAGCATACGTTGCAGAGGTTATCTTGTAGCATACGTTGCAGAGGTTATCTTCCAGCATACGTTGCAGAGGTTATCTTGTAGCATACGTTGCAGAGGTTATCTACCAGCATACGTTGCAGAGGTTATCTTGTAGCATACGTTGCAGAGGTTATCTACCAGCATACGTTGCAGAGGTTATCTTGTAGCATACGTTGCAGAGGTTATCTATCAGCATACGTTGCAGAGGTTATCTATCAGCATACGTTGCAGAGGTTATCTACCAGCATACGTTGCAGAGGTTATCTACCAGCATACGTTGCAGAGGTTATCTTGTAGCATACGTTGCAGAGGTTATCTACCAGCATACGTTGCAGAGGTTATCTTGTAGCATACGTTGCAGAGGTTATCTATCAGTGTACGTTGCAGAGGTTATCTTGTAGCATACGTTGCAGAGGTTATCTTCCAGCATACGTTGCAGAGGTTATCTTCCAGCATACGTTGCAGAGGTTATCTTGTAGCATACGTTGCAGAGGTTATCTTGTAGCATACGTTGCAGAGGTTATCTACCAGCATACGTTGCAGAGGTTATCTACCAGCATACGTTGCAGAGGTTATCTTGTAGCATACGTTGCAGAGGTTATCTTCCAGAGTACGTTGCAGAGGTTATCTACCAGCATACGTTGCAGAGGTTATCTTCCAGCATACGTTGCAGAGGTTATCTTGTAGCATACGTTGCAGAGGTTATCTTCCAGCATACGTTGCAGAGGTTATCTTGTAGCATACGTTGCAGAGGTTATCTACCAGCATACGTTGCAGAGGTTATCTACCAGCATACGTTGCAGAGGTTATCTTGTAGCATACGTTGCAGAGGTTATCTACCAGCATACGTTGCAGAGGTTATCTTGTAGCATACGTTGCAGAGGTTATCTTGTAGCATACGTTGCAGAGTTTATCTACCAGCATACGTTGCAGAGGTTATCTACCAGCATACGTTGCAGAGGTTATCTTGTAGCATACGTTGCAGAGGTTATCTTCCAGAGTACGTTGCAGAGGTTATCTACCAGCATACGTTGCAGAGGTTATCTTCCAGCATACGTTGCAGAGGTTATCTTGTAGCATACGTTGCAGAGGTTATCTTCCAGCATACGTTGCAGAGGTTATCTTGTAGCATACGTTGCAGAGGTTATCTACCAGCATACGTTGCAGAGGTTATCTACCAGCATACGTTGCAGAGGTTATCTTCCAGCATACGTTGCAGAGGTTATCTATCAGCATACGTTACAGAGGTTATCTATCAGCATACGTTGCAGAGGTTATCTACCAGCATACGTTGCAGAGGTTATCTAACAGCATACGTTGCAGAGGTTATCTTCCAGCATACGTTGCAGAGGTTATCTACCAGCATACGTTGCAGAGGTTATCTTCCAGCATACGTTGCAGAGGTTATCTATCAGCATACGTTACAGAGGTTATCTATCAGCATACGTTGCAGAGGTTATCTTCCAGCATACGTTGCAGAGGTTATCTATCAGCATACGTTGCAGAGGTTATCTAACAGCATACGTTGCAGAGGTTATCTATCAGCATACGTTGCAGAGGTTATCTTCCAGCATACGTTGCAGAGGTTATCTTGTAGCATACGTTGCAGAGGTTATCTACCAGCATACGTTGCAGAGGTTATCTTGTAGCATACGTTGCAGAGGTTATCTACCAGCATACGTTGCAGAGGTTATCTACCAGCATACGTTGCAGAGGTTATCTATCAGCATACGTTGCAGAGGTTATCTTGTAGCATACGTTGCAGAGGTTATCTTGTAGCATACGTTGCAGAGGTTATCTTGTAGCATACGTTGCAGAGGTTATCTACCAGCATACGTTGCAGAGGTTATCTATCAGCATACGTTGCAGAGGTTATCTACCAGCATACGTTGCAGAGGTTATCTTGTAGCATACGTTGCAGAGGTTATCTTGTAGCATACGTTGCAGAGGTTATCTACCAGCATACGTTGCAGAGGTTATCTATCAGCATACGTTGCAGAGGTTATCTTGTAGCATACGTTGCAGAGGTTATCTTGTAGCATACGTTGCAGAGGTTATCTTGTAGCATACGTTGCAGAGGTTATCTACCAGCATACGTTGCAGAGGTTATCTTGTAGCATACGTTGCAGAGGTTATCTACCAGCATACGTTGCAGAGGTTATCTTGTAGCATACGTTGCAGAGGTTATCTACCAGCATACGTTGCAGAGGTTATCTACCAGCATACGTTGCAGAGGTTATCTATCAGCATACGTTGCAGAGGTTATCTTGTAGCATACGTTGCAGAGGTTATCTTGTAGCATACGTTGCAGAGGTTATCTTGTAGCATACGTTGCAGAGGTTATCTTGTAGCATACGTTGCAGAGGTTATCTTGTAGCATACGTTGCAGAGGTTATCTACCAGCATACGTTGCAGAGGTTATCTTGTAGCATACGTTGCAGAGGTTATCTTGTAGCATACATTGCAGAGGTTATCTTGTAGCATACGTTGCAGAGGTTATCTACCAGCATACGTTGCAGAGGTTATCTTGTAGCATACGTTGCAGAGGTTATCTACCAGCATACGTTGCAGAGGTTATCTTCCAGCATACGTTGCAGAGGTTATCTTCCAGCATACGTTGCAGAGGTTATCTACCAGCATACGTTGCAGAGGTTATCTTGTAGCATACGTTGCAGAGGTTATCTACCAGCATACGTTGCAGAGGTTATCTTGTAGCATACGTTGCAGAGGTTATCTTCCAGCATACGTTGCAGAGGTTATCTACCAGCATACGTTGCAGAGGTTATCTTGTAGCATACGTTGCAGAGGTTATCTTCCAGCATACGTTGCAGAGGTTATCTTGTAGCATACGTTGCAGAGGTTATCTACCAGCATACGTTGCAGAGGTTATCTTGTAGCATACGTTGCAGAGGTTATCTACCAGCATACGTTGCAGAGGTTATCTTGTAGCATACGTTGCAGAGGTTATCTACCAGCATACGTTGCAGAGGTTATCTTGTAGCATACGTTGCAGAGGTTATCTATCAGCATACGTTGCAGAGGTTATCTATCAGCATACGTTGCAGAGGTTATCTACCAGCATACGTTGCAGAGGTTATCTACCAGCATACGTTGCAGAGGTTATCTTGTAGCATACGTTGCAGAGGTTATCTTGTAGCATACGTTGCAGAGGTTATCTTGTAGCATACGTTGCAGAGGTTATCTACCAGCATACGTTGCAGAGGTTATCTACCAGCATACGTTGCAGAGGTTATCTTGTAGCATACGTTGCAGAGGTTATCTTCCAGAGTACGTTGCAGAGGTTATCTACCAGCATACGTTGCAGAGGTTATCTTCCAGCATACGTTGCAGAGGTTATCTATCAGCATACGTTGCAGAGGTTATCTACCAGCATACGTTGCAGAGGTTATCTACCAGCATACGTTGCAGAGGTTATCTTGTAGCATACGTTGCAGAGGTTATCTTGTAGCATACATTGCAGAGGTTATCTTGTAGCATACGTTGCAGAGGTTATCTTGTAGCATACGTTGCAGAGGTTATCTTGTAGCATACGTTGCAGAGGTTATCTACCAGCATACGTTGCAGAGGTTATCTTGTAGCATACGTTGCAGAGGTTATCTATCAGTGTACGTTGCAGAGGTTATCTTGTAGCATACGTTGCAGAGGTTATCTTCCAGCATACGTTGCAGAGGTTATCTTCCAGCATACGTTGCAGAGGTTATCTTGTAGCATACGTTGCAGAGGTTATCTTGTAGCATACGTTGCAGAGGTTATCTACCAGCATACGTTGCAGAGGTTATCTACCAGCATACGTTGCAGAGGTTATCTTGTAGCATACGTTGCAGAGGTTATCTTCCAGAGTACGTTGCAGAGGTTATCTACCAGCATACGTTGCAGAGGTTATCTTCCAGCATACGTTGCAGAGGTTATCTTGTAGCATACGTTGCAGAGGTTATCTTCCAGCATACGTTGCAGAGGTTATCTTGTAGCATACGTTGCAGAGGTTATCTACCAGCATACGTTGCAGAGGTTATCTTGTAGCATACGTTGCAGAGGTTATCTTGTAGCATACGTTGCAGAGGTTATCTACCAGCATACGTTGCAGAGGTTATCTTGTAGCATACGTTGCAGAGGTTATCTACCAGCATACGTTGCAGAGGTTATCTTGTAGCATACGTTGCAGAGGTTATCTTGTAGCATACGTTGCAGAGGTTATCTACCAGCATACGTTGCAGAGGTTATCTACCAGCATACGTTGCAGAGGTTATCTACCAGCATACGTTGCAGAGGTTATCTTGTAGCATACGTTGCAGAGGTTATCTACCAGCATACGTTGCAGAGGTTATCTTGTAGATATACGTTGCAGAGGTTATCTTCCAGAGTACGTTGCAGAGGTTATCTACCAGCATACGTTGCAGAGGTTATCTTCCAGCATACGTTGCAGAGGTTATCTTGTAGCATACGTTGCAGAGGTTATCTTCCAGCATACGTTGCAGAGGTTATCTTGTAGCATACGTTGCAGAGGTTATCTACCAGCATACGTTGCAGAGGTTATCTACCAGCATACGTTGCAGAGGTTATCTACCAGCATACGTTGCAGAGGTTATCTACCAGCATACGTTGCAGAGGTTATCTTCCAGCATACGTTGCAGAGGTTATCTATCAGCATACGTTACAGAGGTTATCTATCAGCATACGTTGCAGAGGTTATCTACCAGCATACGTTGCAGAGGTTATCTAACAGCATACGTTGCAGAGGTTATCTTCCAGCATACGTTGCAGAGGTTATCTACCAGCATACGTTGCAGAGGTTATCTTCCAGCATACGTTGCAGAGGTTATCTATCAGCATACGTTACAGAGGTTATCTATCAGCATACGTTGCAGAGGTTATCTTCCAGCATACGTTGCAGAGGTTATCTATCAGCATACGTTGCAGAGGTTATCTAACAGCATACGTTGCAGAGGTTATCTATCAGCATACGTTGCAGAGGTTATCTTCCAGCATACGTTGCAGAGGTTATCTTGTAGCATACGTTGCAGAGGTTATCTACCAGCATACGTTGCAGAGGTTATCTTGTAGCATACGTTGCAGAGGTTATCTACCAGCATACGTTGCAGAGGTTATCTACCAGCATACGTTGCAGAGGTTATCTATCAGCATACGTTGCAGAGGTTATCTTGTAGCATACGTTGCAGAGGTTATCTTGTAGCATACGTTGCAGAGGTTATCTTGTAGCATACGTTGCAGAGGTTATCTATCAGCATACGTTGCAGAGGTTATCTACCAGCATACGTTGCAGAGGTTATCTATCAGCATACGTTGCAGAGGTTATCTTGTAGCATACGTTGCAGAGGTTATCTTGTAGCATACGTTGCAGAGGTTATCTTGTAGCATACGTTGCAGAGGTTATCTACCAGCATACGTTGCAGAGGTTATCTTGTAGCATACGTTGCAGAGGTTATCTACCAGCATACGTTGCAGAGGTTATCTACCAGCATACGTTGCAGAGGTTATCTATCAGCATACGTTGCAGAGGTTATCTTGTAGCATACGTTGCAGAGGTTATCTTGTAGCATACGTTGCAGAGGTTATCTTGTAGCATACGTTGCAGAGGTTATCTTGTAGCATACGTTGCAGAGGTTATCTTGTAGCATACGTTGCAGAGGTTATCTACCAGCATACGTTGCAGAGGTTATCTACCAGCATACGTTGCAGAGGTTATCTTGTAGCATACGTTGCAGAGGTTATCTTGTAGCATACGTTGCAGAGGTTATCTACCAGCATACGTTGCAGAGGTTATCTTGTAGCATACGTTGCAGAGGTTATCTTGTAGCATACGTTGCAGAGGTTATCTACCAGCATACGTTGCAGAGGTTATCTTGTAGCATACGTTGCAGAGGTTATCTTCCAGCATACGTTGCAGAGGTTATCTTGTAGCATACGTTGCAGAGGTTATCTTGTAGCATACGTTGCAGAGGTTATCTTCCAGCATACGTTGCAGAGGTTATCTTGTAGCATACGTTGCAGAGGTTATCTATCAGCATACGTTGCAGAGGTTATCTACCAGCATACGTTGCAGAGGTTATCTTCCAGCATACGTTGCAGAGGTTATCTTGTAGCATACGTTGCAGAGGTTATCTTGTAGCATACGTTGCAGAGGTTATCTTCCAGCATACGTTGCAGAGGTTATCTAACAGCATACGTTGCAGAGGTTATCTACCAGCATACGTTGCAGAGGTTATCTATCAGCATACGTTGCAGAGGTTATCTTGTAGCATACGTTGCAGAGGTTATCTACCAGCATACGTTGCAGAGGTTATCTATCAGCATACGTTGCAGAGGTTATCTACCAGCATACGTTGCAGAGGTTATCTTGTAGCATACGTTGCAGAGGTTATCTTGTAGCATACGTTGCAGAGGTTATCTTGTAGCATACGTTGCAGAGGTTATCTTCCAGCATACGTTGCAGAGGTTATCTACCAGCATATGTTGCAGAGGTTATCTACCAGCATACGTTGCAGAGGTTATCTATCAGCATACGTTGCAGAGGTTATCTACCAGCATACGTTGCAGAGGTTATCTTGTAGCATACGTTGCAGAGGTTATCTTGTAGCATACGTTGCAGAGGTTATCTTGTAGCATACGTTGCAGAGGTTATCTTCCAGCATACGTTGCAGAGGTTATCTACCAGCATATGTTGCAGAGGTTATCTACCAGCATACGTTGCAGAGGTTATCTATCAGCATACGTTGCAGAGGTTATCTATCAGCATACGTTGCAGAGGTTATCTACCAGCATACGTTGCAGAGGTTATCTTGTAGCATACGTTGCAGAGGTTATCTTGTAGCATACGTTGCAGAGGTTATCTAACAGCATACATTGCAGAGGTTATCTTCCAGCATACGTTGCAGAGGTTATCTAACAGCATACGTTGCAGAGGTTATCTAACAGCATACATTGCAGAGGTTATCTTCCAGCATACGTTGCAGAGGTTATCTAACAGCATACGTTGCAGAGGTTATCTATCAGCATACAGTGCAGAGGTTATCTACCAGCATACGTTGCAGAGGTTATCTATCAGCGTACGTTGCAGAGGTTATCTTCCAGCATACGTTGCAGAGGTTATCTATCAGCATACGTTGCAGAGGTTATCTAACAGCATACGTTGCAGAGGTTATCTATCAGCATACGTTGCAGAGGTTATCTACCAGCATACATTGCAGAGGTTATCTAACAGTGTACGTTGCAGAGGTTATCTTCCAGCATACGTTGCAGAGGTTATCTAACAGCATACGTTGCAGAGGTTATCTATCAGCATACGTTGCAGAGGTTATCTACCAGCATACATTGCAGAGGTTATCTAACAGTGTACGTTGCAGAGGTTATCTTCCAGCATACGTTGCAGAGGTTATCTAACAGCATACGTTGCAGAGGTTATCTATCAGCATACGTTGCAGAGGTTATCTACCAGCATACGTTGCAGAGGTTATCTATCAGTGTACGTTGCAGAGGTTATCTAACAGCATACATTGCAGAGGTTATCTATCAGTGTACGTTGCAGAGGTTATCTAACAGCATACGTTGCAGAGGTTATCTATCAGTGTACGTTGCAGAGGTTATCTACCAGCATACGTTGCAGAGGTTATCTATCAGTGTACGTTGCAGAGGTTATCTATCAGTGTACGTTGCAGAGGTTATCTATCAGCATACGTTGCAGAGGTTATCTTCCAGCATACGTTGCAGAGGTTATCTAACAGCATACGTTGCAGAGGTTATCTACCAGCATACGTTGCAGAGGTTATCTATCAGCATACGTTGCAGAGGTTATCTTCCAGCATACGTTGCAGAGGTTATCTATCAGCATACGTTGCAGAGGTTATCTAACAGCATACGTTGCAGAGGTTATCTATCAGCATACGTTGCAGAGGTTATCTACCAGCATACATTGCAGAGGTTATCTAACAGCATACGTTGCAGAGGTTATCTATCAGCATACGTTGCAGAGGTTATCTACCAGCATACATTGCAGAGGTTATCTAACAGTGTACGTTGCAGAGGTTATCTTCCAGCATACGTTGCAGAGGTTATCTAACAGCATACGTTGCAGAGGTTATCTATCAGCATACGTTGCAGAGGTTATCTACCAGCATACGTTGCAGAGGTTATCTTCCAGCATACGTTGCAGAGGTTATCTACCAGCATACGTTGCAGAGGTTATCTTGTAGCATACGTTGCAGAGGTTATCTTGTAGCATACGTTGCAGAGGTTATCTATCAGCATACGTTGCAGAGGTTATCTACCAGCATACGTTGCAGAGGTTATCTTCCAGCATACGTTGCAGAGGTTATCTTGTAGCATACGTTGCAGAGGTTATCTACCAGCATACGTTGCAGAGGTTATCTTCCAGCATACGTTGCAGAGGTTATCTACCAGCATACGTTGCAGAGGTTATCTTGTAGCATACGTTGCAGAGGTTATCTAACAGCATACGTTGCAGAGGTTATCTACCAGCATACGTTGCAGAGGTTATCTTGTAGCATACGTTGCAGAGGTTATCTATCAGCATACGTTGCAGAGGTTATCTACCAGCATACGTTGCAGAGGTTATCTTGTAGCATACGTTGCAGAGGTTATCTTGTAGCATACGTTGCAGAGGTTATCTATCAGCATACGTTGCAGAGGTTATCTACCAGCATACGTTGCAGAGGTTATCTTCCAGCATACGTTGCAGAGGTTATCTTGTAGCATACGTTGCAGAGGTTATCTACCAGCATACGTTGCAGAGGTTATCTTCCAGCATACGTTGCAGAGGTTATCTACCAGCATACGTTGCAGAGGTTATCTTGTAGCATACGTTGCAGAGGTTATCTAACAGCATACGTTGCAGAGGTTATCTACCAGCATACGTTGCAGAGGTTATCTTCCAGCATACGTTGCAGAGGTTATCTACCAGCATACGTTGCAGAGGTTATCTTGTAGCATACGTTGCAGAGGTTATCTTGTAGCATACGTTGCAGAGGTTATCTATCAGCATACGTTGCAGAGGTTATCTACCAGCATACGTTGCAGAGGTTATCTACCAGCATACGTTGCAGAGGTTATCTTGTAGCATACGTTGCAGAGGTTATCTACCAGCATACGTTGCAGAGGTTATCTTGTAGCATACGTTGCAGAGGTTATCTACCAGCATACGTTGCAGAGGTTATCTACCAGCATACGTTGCAGAGGTTATCTATCAGCATACGTTGCAGAGGTTATCTTCCAGCATACGTTGCAGAGGTTATCTTGTAGCATACGTTGCAGAGGTTATCTACCAGCATACGTTGCAGAGGTTATCTATCAGCATACGTTGCAGAGGTTATCTATCAGCATACGTTGCAGAGGTTATCTTCCAGCATACGTTGCAGAGGTTATCTACCATCATACGTTGCAGAGGTTATCTTGTAGCATACGTTGCAGAGGTTATCTTCCAGCATACGTTGCAGAGGTTATCTACCAGCATACGTTGCAGAGGTTATCTTGTAGCATACGTTGCAGAGGTTATCTATCAGCATACGTTGCAGAGGTTATCTTGTAGCATACGTTGCAGAGGTTATCTTCCAGCATACGTTGCAGAGGTTATCTTGTAGCATACGTTGCAGAGGTTATCTTGTAGCATACGTTGCAGAGGTTATCTACCAGCATACGTTGCAGAGGTTATCTACCAGCATACGTTGCAGAGGTTATCTTGTAGCATACGTTGCAGAGGTTATCTTGTAGCATACGTTGCAGAGGTTATCTACCAGCATACGTTGCAGAGGTTATCTTGTAGCATACGTTGCAGAGGTTATCTTGTAGCATACGTTGCAGAGGTTATCTACCAGCATACGTTGCAGAGGTTATCTTCCAGCATACGTTGCAGAGGTTATCTTCCAGCATACGTTGCAGAGGTTATCTACCAGCATACGTTGCAGAGGTTATCTTGTAGCATACGTTGCAGAGGTTATCTACCAGCATACGTTGCAGAGGTTATCTTGTAGCATACGTTGCAGAGGTTATCTTCCAGCATACGTTGCAGAGGTTATCTACCAGCATACGTTGCAGAGGTTATCTTGTAGCATACGTTGCAGAGGTTATCTTGTAGCATACGTTGCAGAGGTTATCTTGTAGCATACGTTGCAGAGGTTATCTTGTAGCATACGTTGCAGAGGTTATCTTGTAGCATACGTTGCAGAGGTTATCTTGTAGCATACGTTGCAGAGGTTATCTTCCAGAGTACGTTGCAGAGGTTATCTATCAGCATACGTTGCAGAGGTTATCTACCAGCATACGTTGCAGAGGTTATCTACCAGCATACGTTGCAGAGGTTATCTTGTAGCATACGTTGCAGAGGTTATCTACCAGCATACGTTGCAGAGGTTATCTTGTAGCATACGTTGCAGAGGTTATCTACCAGCATACGTTGCAGAGGTTATCTACCAGCATACGTTGCAGAGGTTATCTATCAGCATACGTTGCAGAGGTTATCTTCCAGCATACGTTGCAGAGGTTATCTTGTAGCATACGTTGCAGAGGTTATCTACCAGCATACGTTGCAGAGGTTATCTATCAGCATACGTTGCAGAGGTTATCTATCAGCATACGTTGCAGAGGTTATCTTCCAGCATACGTTGCAGAGGTTATCTACCAGCATACGTTGCAGAGGTTATCTTGTAGCATACGTTGCAGAGGTTATCTTCCAGCATACGTTGCAGAGGTTATCTACCAGCATACGTTGCAGAGGTTATCTTGTAGCATACGTTGCAGAGGTTATCTATCAGCATACGTTGCAGAGGTTATCTACCAGCATACGTTGCAGAGGTTATCTATCAGCATACGTTGCAGAGGTTATCTACCAGCATACGTTGCAGAGGTTATCTTGTAGCATACGTTGCAGAGGTTATCTTGTAGCATACGTTGCAGAGGTTATCTTGTAGCATACGTTGCAGAGGTTATCTTCCAGCATACGTTGCAGAGGTTATCTACCAGCATATGTTGCAGAGGTTATCTACCAGCATACGTTGCAGAGGTTATCTATCAGCATACGTTGCAGAGGTTATCTATCAGCATACGTTGCAGAGGTTATCTACCAGCATACGTTGCAGAGGTTATCTTGTAGCATACGTTGCAGAGGTTATCTTGTAGCATACGTTGCAGAGGTTATCTAACAGCATACATTGCAGAGGTTATCTTCCAGCATACGTTGCAGAGGTTATCTATCAGCATACGTTGCAGAGGTTATCTAACAGCATACATTGCAGAGGTTATCTTCCAGCATACGTTGCAGAGGTTATCTAACAGCATACGTTGCAGAGGTTATCTATCAGCATACAGTGCAGAGGTTATCTACCAGCATACGTTGCAGAGGTTATCTATCAGCGTACGTTGCAGAGGTTATCTTCCAGCATACGTTGCAGAGGTTATCTATCAGCATACGTTGCAGAGGTTATCTAACAGCATACGTTGCAGAGGTTATCTATCAGCATACGTTGCAGAGGTTATCTACCAGCATACATTGCAGAGGTTATCTAACAGTGTACGTTGCAGAGGTTATCTTCCAGCATACGTTGCAGAGGTTATCTAACAGCATACGTTGCAGAGGTTATCTATCAGCATACGTTGCAGAGGTTATCTACCAGCATACATTGCAGAGGTTATCTAACAGTGTACGTTGCAGAGGTTATCTTCCAGCATACGTTGCAGAGGTTATCTAACAGCATACGTTGCAGAGGTTATCTATCAGCATACGTTGCAGAGGTTATCTACCAGCATACGTTGCAGAGGTTATCTATCAGTGTACGTTGCAGAGGTTATCTAACAGCATACATTGCAGAGGTTATCTATCAGTGTACGTTGCAGAGGTTATCTAACAGCATACGTTGCAGAGGTTATCTATCAGTGTACGTTGCAGAGGTTATCTACCAGCATACGTTGCAGAGGTTATCTATCAGTGTACGTTGCAGAGGTTATCTATCAGTGTACGTTGCAGAGGTTATCTATCAGCATACGTTGCAGAGGTTATCTTCCAGCATACGTTGCAGAGGTTATCTAACAGCATACGTTGCAGAGGTTATCTACCAGCATACGTTGCAGAGGTTATCTATCAGCATACGTTGCAGAGGTTATCTTCCAGCATACGTTGCAGAGGTTATCTATCAGCATACGTTGCAGAGGTTATCTAACAGCATACGTTGCAGAGGTTATCTATCAGCATACGTTGCAGAGGTTATCTACCAGCATACATTGCAGAGGTTATCTAACAGCATACGTTGCAGAGGTTATCTATCAGCATACGTTGCAGAGGTTATCTACCAGCATACATTGCAGAGGTTATCTAACAGTGTACGTTGCAGAGGTTATCTTCCAGCATACGTTGCAGAGGTTATCTAACAGCATACGTTGCAGAGGTTATCTATCAGCATACGTTGCAGAGGTTATCTACCAGCATACGTTGCAGAGGTTATCTTCCAGCATACGTTGCAGAGGTTATCTACCAGCATACGTTGCAGAGGTTATCTTGTAGCATACGTTGCAGAGGTTATCTTGTAGCATACGTTGCAGAGGTTATCTATCAGCATACGTTGCAGAGGTTATCTACCAGCATACGTTGCAGAGGTTATCTTGTAGCATACGTTGCAGAGGTTATCTACCAGCATACGTTGCAGAGGTTATCTTCCAGCATACGTTGCAGAGGTTATCTACCAGCATACGTTGCAGAGGTTATCTTGTAGCATACGTTGCAGAGGTTATCTAACAGCATACGTTGCAGAGGTTATCTACCAGCATACGTTGCAGAGGTTATCTTGTAGCATACGTTGCAGAGGTTATCTATCAGCATACGTTGCAGAGGTTATCTACCAGCATACGTTGCAGAGGTTATCTACCAGCATACGTTGCAGAGGTTATCTTCCAGCATACGTTGCAGAGGTTATCTACCAGCATACGTTGCAGAGGTTATCTTGTAGCATACGTTGCAGAGGTTATCTTGTAGCATACGTTGCAGAGGTTATCTATCAGCATACGTTGCAGAGGTTATCTACCAGCATACGTTGCAGAGGTTATCTACCAGCATACGTTGCAGAGGTTATCTTGTAGCATACGTTGCAGAGGTTATCTACCAGCATACGTTGCAGAGGTTATCTTGTAGCATACGTTGCAGAGGTTATCTACCAGCATACGTTGCAGAGGTTATCTACCAGCATACGTTGCAGAGGTTATCTATCAGCATACGTTGCAGAGGTTATCTTCCAGCATACGTTGCAGAGGTTATCTTGTAGCATACGTTGCAGAGGTTATCTACCAGCATACGTTGCAGAGGTTATCTATCAGCATACGTTGCAGAGGTTATCTATCAGCATACGTTGCAGAGGTTATCTTCCAGCATACGTTGCAGAGGTTATCTACCATCATACGTTGCAGAGGTTATCTTGTAGCATACGTTGCAGAGGTTATCTTCCAGCATACGTTGCAGAGGTTATCTACCAGCATACGTTGCAGAGGTTATCTTCCAGCATACGTTACAGAGGTTATCTTGTAGCATACGTTGCAGAGGTTATCTACCAGCATACGTTGCAGAGGTTATCTTCCAGCATACGTTGCAGAGGTTATCTTGTAGCATACGTTGCAGAGGTTATCTACCAGCATACGTTGCAGAGGTTATCTATCAGCATACGTTGCAGAGGTTATCTATCAGCATACGTTGCAGAGGTTATCTTCCAGCATACGTTGCAGAGGTTATCTACCATCATACGTTGCAGAGGTTATCTTGTAGCATACGTTGCAGAGGTTATCTTCCAGCATACGTTGCAGAGGTTATCTACCAGCATACGTTGCAGAGGTTATCTTGTAGCATACGTTGCAGAGGTTATCTATCAGCATACGTTGCAGAGGTTATCTTGTAGCATACGTTGCAGAGGTTATCTTCCAGCATACGTTGCAGAGGTTATCTTGTAGCATACGTTGCAGAGGTTATCTTGTAGCATACGTTGCAGAGGTTATCTACCAGCATACGTTGCAGAGGTTATCTACCAGCATACGTTGCAGAGGTTATCTTGTAGCATACGTTGCAGAGGTTATCTTGTAGCATACGTTGCAGAGGTTATCTACCAGCATACGTTGCAGAGGTTATCTTGTAGCATACGTTGCAGAGGTTATCTTGTAGCATACGTTGCAGAGGTTATCTACCAGCATACGTTGCAGAGGTTATCTTCCAGCATACGTTGCAGAGGTTATCTTCCAGCATACGTTGCAGAGGTTATCTACCAGCATACGTTGCAGAGGTTATCTTGTAGCATACGTTGCAGAGGTTATCTACCAGCATACGTTGCAGAGGTTATCTTGTAGCATACGTTGCAGAGGTTATCTTCCAGCATACGTTGCAGAGGTTATCTACCAGCATACGTTGCAGAGGTTATCTTGTAGCATACGTTGCAGAGGTTATCTTGTAGCATACGTTGCAGAGGTTATCTTGTAGCATACGTTGCAGAGGTTATCTTGTAGCATACGTTGCAGAGGTTATCTTGTAGCATACGTTGCAGAGGTTATCTTGTAGCATACGTTGCAGAGGTTATCTTCCAGAGTACGTTGCAGAGGTTATCTATCAGCATACGTTGCAGAGGTTATCTACCAGCATACGTTGCAGAGGTTATCTACCAGCATACGTTGCAGAGGTTATCTTGTAGCATACGTTGCAGAGGTTATCTACCAGCATACGTTGCAGAGGTTATCTTGTAGCATACGTTGCAGAGGTTATCTACCAGCATACGTTGCAGAGGTTATCTACCAGCATACGTTGCAGAGGTTATCTATCAGCATACGTTGCAGAGGTTATCTTCCAGCATACGTTGCAGAGGTTATCTTGTAGCATACGTTGCAGAGGTTATCTACCAGCATACGTTGCAGAGGTTATCTATCAGCATACGTTGCAGAGGTTATCTATCAGCATACGTTGCAGAGGTTATCTTCCAGCATACGTTGCAGAGGTTATCTACCAGCATACGTTGCAGAGGTTATCTTGTAGCATACGTTGCAGAGGTTATCTTCCAGCATACGTTGCAGAGGTTATCTACCAGCATACGTTGCAGAGGTTATCTTGTAGCATACGTTGCAGAGGTTATCTATCAGCATACGTTGCAGAGGTTATCTACCAGCATACGTTGCAGAGGTTATCTATCAGCATACGTTGCAGAGGTTATCTACCAGCATACGTTGCAGAGGTTATCTTGTAGCATACGTTGCAGAGGTTATCTTGTAGCATACGTTGCAGAGGTTATCTTGTAGCATACGTTGCAGAGGTTATCTTCCAGCATACGTTGCAGAGGTTATCTACCAGCATATGTTGCAGAGGTTATCTACCAGCATACGTTGCAGAGGTTATCTATCAGCATACGTTGCAGAGGTTATCTATCAGCATACGTTGCAGAGGTTATCTACCAGCATACGTTGCAGAGGTTATCTTGTAGCATACGTTGCAGAGGTTATCTTGTAGCATACGTTGCAGAGGTTATCTAACAGCATACATTGCAGAGGTTATCTTCCAGCATACGTTGCAGAGGTTATCTATCAGCATACGTTGCAGAGGTTATCTAACAGCATACATTGCAGAGGTTATCTTCCAGCATACGTTGCAGAGGTTATCTAACAGCATACGTTGCAGAGGTTATCTATCAGCATACAGTGCAGAGGTTATCTACCAGCATACGTTGCAGAGGTTATCTATCAGCGTACGTTGCAGAGGTTATCTTCCAGCATACGTTGCAGAGGTTATCTATCAGCATACGTTGCAGAGGTTATCTAACAGCATACGTTGCAGAGGTTATCTATCAGCATACGTTGCAGAGGTTATCTACCAGCATACATTGCAGAGGTTATCTAACAGTGTACGTTGCAGAGGTTATCTTCCAGCATACGTTGCAGAGGTTATCTAACAGCATACGTTGCAGAGGTTATCTATCAGCATACGTTGCAGAGGTTATCTACCAGCATACATTGCAGAGGTTATCTAACAGTGTACGTTGCAGAGGTTATCTTCCAGCATACGTTGCAGAGGTTATCTAACAGCATACGTTGCAGAGGTTATCTATCAGCATACGTTGCAGAGGTTATCTACCAGCATACGTTGCAGAGGTTATCTATCAGTGTACGTTGCAGAGGTTATCTAACAGCATACATTGCAGAGGTTATCTATCAGTGTACGTTGCAGAGGTTATCTAACAGCATACGTTGCAGAGGTTATCTATCAGTGTACGTTGCAGAGGTTATCTACCAGCATACGTTGCAGAGGTTATCTATCAGTGTACGTTGCAGAGGTTATCTATCAGTGTACGTTGCAGAGGTTATCTATCAGCATACGTTGCAGAGGTTATCTTCCAGCATACGTTGCAGAGGTTATCTAACAGCATACGTTGCAGAGGTTATCTACCAGCATACGTTGCAGAGGTTATCTATCAGCATACGTTGCAGAGGTTATCTTCCAGCATACGTTGCAGAGGTTATCTATCAGCATACGTTGCAGAGGTTATCTAACAGCATACGTTGCAGAGGTTATCTATCAGCATACGTTGCAGAGGTTATCTACCAGCATACATTGCAGAGGTTATCTAACAGCATACGTTGCAGAGGTTATCTATCAGCATACGTTGCAGAGGTTATCTACCAGCATACATTGCAGAGGTTATCTAACAGTGTACGTTGCAGAGGTTATCTTCCAGCATACGTTGCAGAGGTTATCTAACAGCATACGTTGCAGAGGTTATCTATCAGCATACGTTGCAGAGGTTATCTACCAGCATACGTTGCAGAGGTTATCTTCCAGCATACGTTGCAGAGGTTATCTACCAGCATACGTTGCAGAGGTTATCTTGTAGCATACGTTGCAGAGGTTATCTTGTAGCATACGTTGCAGAGGTTATCTATCAGCATACGTTGCAGAGGTTATCTACCAGCATACGTTGCAGAGGTTATCTTGTAGCATACGTTGCAGAGGTTATCTACCAGCATACGTTGCAGAGGTTATCTTCCAGCATACGTTGCAGAGGTTATCTACCAGCATACGTTGCAGAGGTTATCTTGTAGCATACGTTGCAGAGGTTATCTAACAGCATACGTTGCAGAGGTTATCTACCAGCATACGTTGCAGAGGTTATCTTGTAGCATACGTTGCAGAGGTTATCTATCAGCATACGTTGCAGAGGTTATCTACCAGCATACGTTGCAGAGGTTATCTACCAGCATACGTTGCAGAGGTTATCTTCCAGCATACGTTGCAGAGGTTATCTACCAGCATACGTTGCAGAGGTTATCTTGTAGCATACGTTGCAGAGGTTATCTTGTAGCATACGTTGCAGAGGTTATCTATCAGCATACGTTGCAGAGGTTATCTACCGGCATACGTTGCAGAGGTTATCTACCAGCATACGTTGCAGAGGTTATCTTGTAGCATACGTTGCAGAGGTTATCTACCAGCATACGTTGCAGAGGTTATCTTGTAGCATACGTTGCAGAGGTTATCTACCAGCATACGTTGCAGAGGTTATCTACCAGCATACGTTGCAGAGGTTATCTATCAGCATACGTTGCAGAGGTTATCTTCCAGCATACGTTGCAGAGGTTATCTTGTAGCATACGTTGCAGAGGTTATCTACCAGCATACGTTGCAGAGGTTATCTATCAGCATACGTTGCAGAGGTTATCTATCAGCATACGTTGCAGAGGTTATCTTCCAGCATACGTTGCAGAGGTTATCTACCATCATACGTTGCAGAGGTTATCTTGTAGCATACGTTGCAGAGGTTATCTTCCAGCATACGTTGCAGAGGTTATCTACCAGCATACGTTGCAGAGGTTATCTTGTAGCATACGTTGCAGAGGTTATCTATCAGCATACGTTGCAGAGGTTATCTTGTAGCATACGTTGCAGAGGTTATCTTCCAGCATACGTTGCAGAGGTTATCTTGTAGCATACGTTGCAGAGGTTATCTTGTAGCATACGTTGCAGAGGTTATCTACCAGCATACGTTGCAGAGGTTATCTACCAGCATACGTTGCAGAGGTTATCTTGTAGCATACGTTGCAGAGGTTATCTTGTAGCATACGTTGCAGAGGTTATCTACCAGCATACGTTGCAGAGGTTATCTTGTAGCATACGTTGCAGAGGTTATCTTGTAGCATACGTTGCAGAGGTTATCTACCAGCATACGTTGCAGAGGTTATCTTCCAGCATACGTTGCAGAGGTTATCTTCCAGCATACGTTGCAGAGGTTATCTACCAGCATACGTTGCAGAGGTTATCTTGTAGCATACGTTGCAGAGGTTATCTACCAGCATACGTTGCAGAGGTTATCTTGTAGCATACGTTGCAGAGGTTATCTTCCAGCATACGTTGCAGAGGTTATCTACCAGCATACGTTGCAGAGGTTATCTTGTAGCATACGTTGCAGAGGTTATCTTGTAGCATACGTTGCAGAGGTTATCTTGTAGCATACGTTGCAGAGGTTATCTTGTAGCATACGTTGCAGAGGTTATCTTGTAGCATACGTTGCAGAGGTTATCTTGTAGCATACGTTGCAGAGGTTATCTTCCAGAGTACGTTGCAGAGGTTATCTATCAGCATACGTTGCAGAGGTTATCTACCAGCATACGTTGCAGAGGTTATCTACCAGCATACGTTGCAGAGGTTATCTTGTAGCATACGTTGCAGAGGTTATCTACCAGCATACGTTGCAGAGGTTATCTTGTAGCATACGTTGCAGAGGTTATCTACCAGCATACGTTGCAGAGGTTATCTACCAGCATACGTTGCAGAGGTTATCTTCCAGCATACGTTGCAGAGGTTATCTTGTAGCATACGTTGCAGAGGTTATCTACCAGCATACGTTGCAGAGGTTATCTATCAGCATACGTTGCAGAGGTTATCTATCAGCATACGTTGCAGAGGTTATCTTCCAGCATACGTTGCAGAGGTTATCTACCAGCATACGTTGCAGAGGTTATCTTGTAGCATACGTTGCAGAGGTTATCTTCCAGCATACGTTGCAGAGGTTATCTACCAGCATACGTTGCAGAGGTTATCTTGTAGCATACGTTGCAGAGGTTATCTATCAGCATACGTTGCAGAGGTTATCTTGTAGCATACGTTGCAGAGGTTATCTTCCAGCATACGTTGCAGAGGTTATCTTGTAGCATACGTTGCAGAGGTTATCTACCAGCATACGTTGCAGAGGTTATCTATCAGCATACGTTGCAGAGGTTATCTATCAGCATACGTTGCAGAGGTTATCTTCCAGCATACGTTGCAGAGGTTATCTACCAGCATACGTTGCAGAGGTTATCTTGTAGCATACGTTGCAGAGGTTATCTTGTAGCATACGTTGCAGAGGTTATCTACCAGCATACGTTGCAGAGGTTATCTACCAGCATACGTTGCAGAGGTTATCTACCAGCATACGTTGCAGAGGTTATCTTGTAGCATACGTTGCAGAGGTTATCTTGTAGCATACGTTGCAGAGGTTATCTTGTAGCATACGTTGCAGAGGTTATCTTGTAGCATACGTTACAGAGGTTATCTACCAGCATACGTTGCAGAGGTTATCTTACAGCATACGTTGCAGAGGTTATCTTGTAGCATACGTTGCAGAGGTTATCTTGTAGCATACGTTGCAGAGGTTATCTTGTAGCATACGTTGCAGAGGTTATCTTGTAGCATACGTTGCAGAGGTTATCTATCAGCATACGTTGCAGAGGTTATCTTGTAGCATACGTTGCAGAGGTTATCTACCAGCATACGTTGCAGAGGTTATCTATCAGCATACGTTGCAGAGGTTATCTATCAGCATACGTTGCAGAGGTTATCTTCCAGCATACGTTGCAGAGGTTATCTTGTAGCATACGTTGCAGAGGTTATCTTCCAGCATACGTTGCAGAGGTTATCTTCCAGCATACGTTGCAGAGGTTATCTTGTAGCATACGTTGCAGAGGTTATCTTCCAGCATACGTTGCAGAGGTTATCTAACAGCATACGTTGCAGAGGTTATCTACCAGCATACGTTGCAGAGGTTATCTACCAGCATACGTTGCAGAGGTTATCTTGTAGCATACGTTGCAGAGGTTATCTTGTAGCATACGTTGCAGAGGTTATCTACCAGCATACGTTGCAGAGGTTATCTTGTAGCATACGTTGCAGAGGTTATCTTGTAGCATACGTTGCAGAGGTTATCTTCCAGCATACGTTGCAGAGGTTATCTTGTAGCATACGTTGCAGAGGTTATCTAACAGCATACGTTGCAGAGGTTATCTTGTAGCATACGTTGCAGAGGTTATCTATCAGCATACGTTGCAGAGGTTATCTTGTAGCATACGTTGCAGAGGTTATCTTGTAGCATACGTTGCAGAGGTTATCTACCAGCATACGTTGCAGAGGTTATCTTGTAGCATACGTTGCAGAGGTTATCTACCAGCATACGTTGCAGAGGTTATCTTGTAGCATACGTTGCAGAGGTTATCTTGTAGCATACGTTGCAGAGGTTATCTTGTAGCATACGTTGCAGAGGTTATCTTGTAGCATACGTTGCAGAGGTTATCTACCAGCATACGTTGCAGAGGTTATCTTGTAGCATACGTTGCAGAGGTTATCTACCAGCATACGTTGCAGAGGTTATCTTGTAGCATACGTTGCAGAGGTTATCTACCAGCATACGTTGCAGAGGTTATCTTGTAGCATACGTTGCAGAGGTTATCTTGTAGCATACGTTGCAGAGGTTATCTTGTAGCATACGTTGCAGAGGTTATCTTGTAGCATACGTTGCAGAGGTTATCTTGTAGCATACGTTGCAGAGGTTATCTTCCAGCATACGTTGCAGAGGTTATCTTGTAGCATACGTTGCAGAGGTTATCTTGTAGCATACGTTGCAGAGGTTATCTTGTAGCATACGTTGCAGAGGTTATCTTGTAGCATACGTTGCAGAGGTTATCTATCAGCATACGTTGCAGAGGTTATCTTGTAGCATACGTTGCAGAGGTTATCTTGTAGCATACGTTGCAGAGGTTATCTACCAGCATACGTTGCAGAGGTTATCTTGTAGCATACGTTGCAGAGGTTATCTTGTAGCATACGTTGCAGAGGTTATCTATCAGCATACGTTGCAGAGGTTATCTATCAGCATACGTTGCAGAGGTTATCTTGTAGCATACGTTGCAGAGGTTATCTACCAGCATACGTTGCAGAGGTTATCTTGTAGCATACGTTGCAGAGGTTATCTACCAGCATACGTTGCAGAGGTTATCTACCAGCATACGTTGCAGAGGTTATCTTCCAGCATACGTTGCAGAGGTTATCTTGTAGCATACGTTGCAGAGGTTATCTATCAGCATACGTTGCAGAGGTTATCTTGTAGCATACGTTGCAGAGGTTATCTACCAGCATACGTTGCAGAGGTTATCTACCAGCATACGTTGCAGAGGTTATCTTCCAGCATACGTTGCAGAGGTTATCTTGTAGCATACGTTGCAGAGGTTATCTATCAGTGTACGTTGCAGAGGTTATCTACCAGCATACGTTGCAGAGGTTATCTTGTAGCATACGTTGCAGAGGTTATCTTGTAGCATACGTTGCAGAGGTTATCTACCAGCATACGTTGCAGAGGTTATCTTCCAGCATACGTTGCAGAGGTTATCTACCAGCATACGTTGCAGAGGTTATCTACCAGCATACGTTGCAGAGGTTATCTTCCAGCATACGTTGCAGAGGTTATCTACCAGCATACGTTGCAGAGGTTATCTTCCAGCATACGTTACAGAGGTTATCTACCAGCATACGTTGCAGAGGTTATCTTGTAGCATACGTTGCAGAGGTTATCTTGTAGCATACGTTGCAGAGGTTATCTTGTAGCATACGTTGCAGAGGTTATCTACCAGCATACGTTGCAGAGGTTATCTACCAGCATACGTTGCAAAGGTTATCTTCCAGCATACGTTGCAGAGGTTATCTTCCAGCATACGTTGCAGAGGTTATCTTCCAGCGTACGTTGCAGAGGTTATCTATCAGCATACGTTGCAGAGGTTATCTATCAGCATACGTTGCAGAGGTTATCTTGTAGCATACGTTGCAGAGGTTATCTACCAGCATACGTTGCAGAGGTTATCTTGTAGCATACGTTGCAGAGGTTATCTACCAGCATACGTTGCAGAGGTTATCTACCAGCATACGTTGCAGAGGTTATCTTCCAGCATACGTTGCAGAGGTTATCGTGTAGCATACGTTGCAGAGGTTATCTATCAGCATACGTTGCAGAGGTTATCTTGTAGCATACGTTGCAGAGGTTATCTACCAGCATACGTTGCAGAGGTTATCTTCCAGCATACGTTGCAGAGGTTATCGTGTAGCATACGTTGCAGAGGTTATCTATCAGCATACGTTGCAGAGGTTATCTTGTAGCATACGTTGCAGAGGTTATCTACCAGCATACGTTGCAGAGGTTATCTTCCAGCATACGTTGCAGAGGTTATCTTGTAGCATACGTTGCAGAGGTTATCTTGTAGCATACGTTGCAGAGGTTATCTTGTAGCATACGTTGCAGAGGTTATCTTCCAGCATACGTTGCAAAGGTTATCTTCCAGCATACGTTGCAGAGGTTATCTACCAGCGTACGTTGCAGAGGTTATCTTGTAGCATACGTTGCAGAGGTTATCTTGTAGCATACGTTGCAGAGGTTATCTACCAGCATACGTTGCAGAGGTTATCTTGTAGCATACGTTGCAGAGGTTATCTTGTAGCATACGTTGCAGAGGTTATCTTGTAGCATACGTTGCAGAGGTTATCTTGTAGCATACGTTGCAGAGGTTATCTACCAGCATACGTTACAGAGGTTATCTACCAGCATACGTTGCAGAGGTTATCTTCCAGCATACGTTGCAGAGGTTATCTATCAGCGTACGTTGCAGAGGTTATCTTGTAGCATACGTTGCAGAGGTTATCTTGTAGCATACGTTGCAGAGGTTATCTACCAGCATACGTTGCAGAGGTTATCTTGTAGCATACGTTGCAGAGGTTATCTACCAGCATACGTTACAGAGGTTATCTACCAGCATACGTTGCAGAGGTTATCTTCCAGCATACGTTGCAGAGGTTATCTTCCAGCATACGTTGCAGAGGTTATCTTGTAGCATACGTTGCAGAGGTTATCTTGTAGCATACGTTGCAGAGGTTATCTTGTAGCATACGTTGCAGAGGTTATCTTGTAGCATACGTTGCAGAGGTTATCTACCAGCATACGTTACAGAGGTTATCTACCAGCATACGTTGCAGAGGTTATCTTGTAGCATACGTTGCAGAGGTTATCTTCCAGCATACGTTGCAGAGGTTATCTTGTAGCATACGTTGCAGAGGTTATCTACCAGCATACGTTGCAGAGGTTATCTTGTAGCATACGTTGCAGAGGTTATCTACCAGCATACGTTGCAGAGGTTATCTACCAGCATACGTTGCAGAGGTTATCTTCCAGCATACGTTGCAGAGGTTATCTTGTAGCATACGTTGCAGAGGTTATCTACCAGCATACGTTGCAGAGGTTATCTATCAGCATACGTTGCAGAGGTTATCTATCAGCATACGTTGCAGAGGTTATCTTCCAGCATACGTTGCAGAGGTTATCTACCAGCATACGTTGCAGAGGTTATCTTGTAGCATACGTTGCAGAGGTTATCTTCCAGCATACGTTGCAGAGGTTATCTACCAGCATACGTTGCAGAGGTTATCTTGTAGCATACGTTGCAGAGGTTATCTATCAGCATACGTTGCAGAGGTTATCTTGTAGCATACGTTGCAGAGGTTATCTTCCAGCATACGTTGCAGAGGTTATCTTGTAGCATACGTTGCAGAGGTTATCTACCAGCATACGTTGCAGAGGTTATCTATCAGCATACGTTGCAGAGGTTATCTATCAGCATACGTTGCAGAGGTTATCTTCCAGCATACGTTGCAGAGGTTATCTACCAGCATACGTTGCAGAGGTTATCTTGTAGCATACGTTGCAGAGGTTATCTTGTAGCATACGTTGCAGAGGTTATCTACCAGCATACGTTGCAGAGGTTATCTACCAGCATACGTTGCAGAGGTTATCTACCAGCATACGTTGCAGAGGTTATCTTGTAGCATACGTTGCAGAGGTTATCTTGTAGCATACGTTGCAGAGGTTATCTTGTAGCATACGTTGCAGAGGTTATCTTGTAGCATACGTTACAGAGGTTATCTACCAGCATACGTTGCAGAGGTTATCTTACAGCATACGTTGCAGAGGTTATCTTGTAGCATACGTTGCAGAGGTTATCTTGTAGCATACGTTGCAGAGGTTATCTTGTAGCATACGTTGCAGAGGTTATCTTGTAGCATACGTTGCAGAGGTTATCTATCAGCATACGTTGCAGAGGTTATCTTGTAGCATACGTTGCAGAGGTTATCTACCAGCATACGTTGCAGAGGTTATCTATCAGCATACGTTGCAGAGGTTATCTATCAGCATACGTTGCAGAGGTTATCTTCCAGCATACGTTGCAGAGGTTATCTTGTAGCATACGTTGCAGAGGTTATCTTCCAGCATACGTTGCAGAGGTTATCTTCCAGCATACGTTGCAGAGGTTATCTTGTAGCATACGTTGCAGAGGTTATCTTCCAGCATACGTTGCAGAGGTTATCTAACAGCATACGTTGCAGAGGTTATCTACCAGCATACGTTGCAGAGGTTATCTACCAGCATACGTTGCAGAGGTTATCTTGTAGCATACGTTGCAGAGGTTATCTTGTAGCATACGTTGCAGAGGTTATCTACCAGCATACGTTGCAGAGGTTATCTTGTAGCATACGTTGCAGAGGTTATCTTGTAGCATACGTTGCAGAGGTTATCTTCCAGCATACGTTGCAGAGGTTATCTTGTAGCATACGTTGCAGAGGTTATCTAACAGCATACGTTGCAGAGGTTATCTTGTAGCATACGTTGCAGAGGTTATCTATCAGCATACGTTGCAGAGGTTATCTTGTAGCATACGTTGCAGAGGTTATCTTGTAGCATACGTTGCAGAGGTTATCTACCAGCATACGTTGCAGAGGTTATCTTGTAGCATACGTTGCAGAGGTTATCTACCAGCATACGTTGCAGAGGTTATCTTGTAGCATACGTTGCAGAGGTTATCTTGTAGCATACGTTGCAGAGGTTATCTTGTAGCATACGTTGCAGAGGTTATCTTGTAGCATACGTTGCAGAGGTTATCTACCAGCATACGTTGCAGAGGTTATCTTGTAGCATACGTTGCAGAGGTTATCTACCAGCATACGTTGCAGAGGTTATCTTGTAGCATACGTTGCAGAGGTTATCTACCAGCATACGTTGCAGAGGTTATCTTGTAGCATACGTTGCAGAGGTTATCTTGTAGCATACGTTGCAGAGGTTATCTTGTAGCATACGTTGCAGAGGTTATCTTGTAGCATACGTTGCAGAGGTTATCTTGTAGCATACGTTGCAGAGGTTATCTTCCAGCATACGTTGCAGAGGTTATCTTGTAGCATACGTTGCAGAGGTTATCTTGTAGCATACGTTGCAGAGGTTATCTTGTAGCATACGTTGCAGAGGTTATCTTGTAGCATACGTTGCAGAGGTTATCTATCAGCATACGTTGCAGAGGTTATCTTGTAGCATACGTTGCAGAGGTTATCTTGTAGCATACGTTGCAGAGGTTATCTACCAGCATACGTTGCAGAGGTTATCTTGTAGCATACGTTGCAGAGGTTATCTTGTAGCATACGTTGCAGAGGTTATCTATCAGCATACGTTGCAGAGGTTATCTATCAGCATACGTTGCAGAGGTTATCTTGTAGCATACGTTGCAGAGGTTATCTACCAGCATACGTTGCAGAGGTTATCTTGTAGCATACGTTGCAGAGGTTATCTACCAGCATACGTTGCAGAGGTTATCTACCAGCATACGTTGCAGAGGTTATCTTCCAGCATACGTTGCAGAGGTTATCTTGTAGCATACGTTGCAGAGGTTATCTATCAGCATACGTTGCAGAGGTTATCTTGTAGCATACGTTGCAGAGGTTATCTACCAGCATACGTTGCAGAGGTTATCTACCAGCATACGTTGCAGAGGTTATCTTCCAGCATACGTTGCAGAGGTTATCTTGTAGCATACGTTGCAGAGGTTATCTATCAGTGTACGTTGCAGAGGTTATCTACCAGCATACGTTGCAGAGGTTATCTTGTAGCATACGTTGCAGAGGTTATCTTGTAGCATACGTTGCAGAGGTTATCTACCAGCATACGTTGCAGAGGTTATCTTCCAGCATACGTTGCAGAGGTTATCTACCAGCATACGTTGCAGAGGTTATCTACCAGCATACGTTGCAGAGGTTATCTTCCAGCATACGTTGCAGAGGTTATCTACCAGCATACGTTGCAGAGGTTATCTTCCAGCATACGTTACAGAGGTTATCTACCAGCATACGTTGCAGAGGTTATCTTGTAGCATACGTTGCAGAGGTTATCTTGTAGCATACGTTGCAGAGGTTATCTTGTAGCATACGTTGCAGAGGTTATCTACCAGCATACGTTGCAGAGGTTATCTACCAGCATACGTTGCAAAGGTTATCTTCCAGCATACGTTGCAGAGGTTATCTTCCAGCATACGTTGCAGAGGTTATCTTCCAGCGTACGTTGCAGAGGTTATCTATCAGCATACGTTGCAGAGGTTATCTATCAGCATACGTTGCAGAGGTTATCTTGTAGCATACGTTGCAGAGGTTATCTACCAGCATACGTTGCAGAGGTTATCTTGTAGCATACGTTGCAGAGGTTATCTACCAGCATACGTTGCAGAGGTTATCTACCAGCATACGTTGCAGAGGTTATCTTCCAGCATACGTTGCAGAGGTTATCGTGTAGCATACGTTGCAGAGGTTATCTATCAGCATACGTTGCAGAGGTTATCTTGTAGCATACGTTGCAGAGGTTATCTACCAGCATACGTTGCAGAGGTTATCTTCCAGCATACGTTGCAGAGGTTATCGTGTAGCATACGTTGCAGAGGTTATCTATCAGCATACGTTGCAGAGGTTATCTTGTAGCATACGTTGCAGAGGTTATCTTCCAGCATACGTTGCAGAGGTTATCTTGTAGCATACGTTGCAGAGGTTATCTTGTAGCATACGTTGCAGAGGTTATCTTGTAGCATACGTTGCAGAGGTTATCTTCCAGCATACGTTGCAAAGGTTATCTTCCAGCATACGTTGCAGAGGTTATCTACCAGCGTACGTTGCAGAGGTTATCTTGTAGCATACGTTGCAGAGGTTATCTTGTAGCATACGTTGCAGAGGTTATCTACCAGCATACGTTGCAGAGGTTATCTTGTAGCATACGTTGCAGAGGTTATCTTGTAGCATACGTTGCAGAGGTTATCTTGTAGCATACGTTGCAGAGGTTATCTTGTAGCATACGTTGCAGAGGTTATCTACCAGCATACGTTACAGAGGTTATCTACCAGCATACGTTGCAGAGGTTATCTTCCAGCATACGTTGCAGAGGTTATCTATCAGCGTACGTTGCAGAGGTTATCTTGTAGCATACGTTGCAGAGGTTATCTTGTAGCATACGTTGCAGAGGTTATCTACCAGCATACGTTGCAGAGGTTATCTTGTAGCATACGTTGCAGAGGTTATCTACCAGCATACGTTACAGAGGTTATCTACCAGCATACGTTGCAGAGGTTATCTTCCAGCATACGTTGCAGAGGTTATCTTCCAGCATACGTTGCAGAGGTTATCTTGTAGCATACGTTGCAGAGGTTATCTTGTAGCATACGTTGCAGAGGTTATCTTGTAGCATACGTTGCAGAGGTTATCTTGTAGCATACGTTGCAGAGGTTATCTACCAGCATACGTTACAGAGGTTATCTACCAGCATACGTTGCAGAGGTTATCTTGTAGCATACGTTGCAGAGGTTATCTTCCAGCATACGTTGCAGAGGTTATCTTGTAGCATACGTTGCAGAGGTTATCTACCAGCATACGTTGCAGAGGTTATCTTCCAGCATACGTTACAGAGGTTATCTTGTAGCATACGTTGCAGAGGTTATCTACCAGCATACGTTGCAGAGGTTATCTTGTAGCATACGTTGCAGAGGTTATCTTGTAGCATACGTTGCAGAGGTTATCTACCAGCATACGTTGCAGAGGTTATCTATCAGCATACGTTGCAGAGGTTATCTTGTAGCATACGTTGCAGAGGTTATCTTCCAGCATACGTTGCAGAGGTTATCTTCCAGCATACGTTGCAGAGGTTATCTTGTAGCATACGTTGCAGAGGTTATCTTGTAGCATATGTTGCAGAGGTTATCTACCAGCATACGTTGCAGAGGTTATCTTCCAGCATACGTTACAGAGGTTATCTTGTAGCATACGTTGCAGAGGTTATCTACCAGCATACGTTGCAGAGGTTATCTATCAGCATACGTTGCAGAGGTTATCTATCAGTGTACTTTGCAGAGGTTATCTTGTAGCATACGTTGCAGAGGTTATCTACCAGCATACGTTGCAGAGGTTATCTTCCAGCATACGTTGCAGAGGTTATCTATCAGCATACGTTGCAGAGGTTATCTACCAGCATACGTTGCAGAGGTTATCTACCAGCATACGTTGCAGAGGTTATCTTCCAGCATACGTTACAGAGGTTATCTTGTAGCATACGTTGCAGAGGTTATCTTCCAGCATACGTTACAGAGGTTATCTTGTAGCATACGTTGCAGAGGTTATCTACCAGCATACGTTGCAGAGGTTATCTTCCAGCATACGTTGCAGAGGTTATCTATCAGCATACGTTGCAGAGGTTATCTACCAGCATACGTTGCAGAGGTTATCTTGTAGCATACGTTGCAGAGGTTATCTTGTAGCATACGTTGCAGAGGTTATCTACCAGCATACGTTGCAGAGGTTATCTTGTAGCATACGTTGCAGAGGTTATCTTGTAGCATACGTTGCAGAGGTTATCTTCCAGCATACGTTGCAGAGGTTATCTTGTAGCATACGTTGCAGAGGTTATCTATCAGCATACGTTGCAGAGGTTATCTACCAGCATACGTTGCAGAGGTTATCTTGTAGCATACGTTGCAGAGGTTATCTACCAGCATACGTTGCAGAGGTTATCTACCAGCATACGTTGCAGAGGTTATCTTCCAGCATACGTTGCAGAGGTTATCTTCCAGCATACGTTGCAGAGGTTATCTTCCAGCATACGTTACAGAGGTTATCTTGTAGCATACGTTGCAGAGGTTATCTACCAGCATACGTTGCAGAGGTTATCTACCAGCGTACGTTGCAGAGGTTATCTTGTAGCATACGTTGCAGAGGTTATCTTGTAGCATACGTTGCAGAGGTTATCTACCAGCATACGTTGCAGAGGTTATCTTGTAGCATACGTTGCAGAGGTTATCTACCAGCATACGTTGCAGAGGTTATCTTGTAGCATACGTTGCAGAGGTTATCTTCCAGCATACGTTGCAGAGGTTATCTTGTAGCATACGTTGCAGAGGTTATCTATCAGCATACGTTGCAGAGGTTATCTACCAGCATACGTTGCAGAGGTTATCTTGTAGCATACGTTGCAGAGGTTATCTACCAGCATACGTTGCAGAGGTTATCTACCAGCATACGTTGCAGAGGTTATCTTCCAGCATACGTTGCAGAGGTTATCTTCCAGCATACGTTGCAGAGGTTATCTTCCAGCATACGTTACAGAGGTTATCTTGTAGCATACGTTGCAGAGGTTATCTACCAGCATACGTTGCAGAGGTTATCTACCAGCGTACGTTGCAGAGGTTATCTTGTAGCATACGTTGCAGAGGTTATCTTGTAGCATACGTTGCAGAGGTTATCTACCAGCATACGTTGCAGAGGTTATCTTGTAGCATATGTTGCAGAGGTTATCTACCAGCATACGTTGCAGAGGTTATCTACCAGCATACGTTGCAGAGGTTATCTATCAGCATACGTTGCAGAGGTTATCTTGTAGCATATGTTGCAGAGGTTATCTACCAGCATACGTTGCAGAGGTTATCTTCCAGCATACGTTGCAGAGGTTATCTTGTAGCATACGTTGCAGAGGTTATCTTGTAGCATACGTTGCAGAGGTTATCTACCAGCATACGTTGCAGAGGTTATCTTCCAGCATACGTTGCAGAGGTTATCTACCAGCATACGTTGCAGAGGTTATCTACCAGCATACGTTGCAGAGGTTATCTATCAGCATACGTTGCAGAGGTTATCTTCCAGCATACGTTGCAGAGGTTATCTATCAGCATACGTTGCAGAGGTTATCTACCAGCATACGTTGCAGAGGTTATCTACCAGCATACGTTGCAGAGGTTATCTTGTAGCATACGTTGCAGAGGTTATCTTGTAGCATACGTTGCAGAGGTTATCTTCCAGCATACGTTGCAGAGGTTATCTTGTAGCATACGTTGCAGAGGTTATCTATCAGCATACGTTGCAGAGGTTATCTACCAGCATACGTTGCAGAGGTTATCTTGTAGCATACGTTGCAGAGGTTATCTTGTAGCATACGTTGCAGAGGTTATCTTGTAGCATACGTTGCAGAGGTTATCTACCAGCATACGTTGCAGAGGTTATCTATCAGCATACGTTGCAGAGGTTATCTACCAGCATACGTTGCAGAGGTTATCTATCAGCGTACGTTGCAGAGGTTATCTTCCAGCATACGTTGCAGAGGTTATTTAACAGTGTACGTTGCAGAGGTTATCTTCCAGCATACGTTGCAGAGGTTATCTAACAGCATACGTTGCAGAGGTTATCTATCAGCATACGTTGCAGAGGTTATCTACCAGCATACGTTGCAGAGGTTATCTACCAGCATACGTTGCAGAGGTTATCTATCAGCATACGTTGCAGAGGTTATCTATCAGTGTACGTTGCAGAGGTTATCTACCAGCATACGTTGCAGAGGTTATCTTGTAGCATACGTTGCAGAGGTTATCTACCAGCATACGTTGCAGAGGTTATCTTGTAGCATACGTTGCAGAGGTTATCTTGTAGCATACGTTGCAGAGGTTATCTTCCAGCATACGTTGCAGAGGTTATCTTGTAGCATACGTTGCAGAGGTTATCTATCAGCATACGTTGCAGAGGTTATCTATCAGTGTACGTTGCAGAGGTTATCTACCAGCATACGTTGCAGAGGTTATCTTGTAGCATACGTTGCAGAGGTTATCTATCAGCATACGTTGCAGAGGTTATCTAACAGTGTACTTTGCAGAGGTTATCTATCAGTGTACGTTGCAGAGGTTATCTTGTAGCATACGTTGCAGAGGTTATCTTGTAGCATACGTTGCAGAGGTTATCTACCAGCATACGTTGCAGAGGTTATCTAACAGTGTACTTTGCAGAGGTTATCTATCAGTGTACGTTGGAGAGGTTATCTATCAGTGTACGTTGCAGAGGTTATCTAACAGCATACGTTGCAGAGGTTATCTATCAGTGTACGTTGCCAAGATTACAAGAATAGTATGTTAAGTACAGACGGATAACATACGATGCAGCCAACGCGTGTGTCAACCTAATTAGTTAGCCCAGCGAGTTACATAATATTTGTCCATTATATGGTTCAAGAATTATATGTGTATATTTATATGGTGTGTATACGTATATACGTGTAGACATCTTCGGATGAACTAGCTCTATGGGAGAAATCCTTCATAGAGTACAAAGAAATTATTAAATCTAAATCCAAATCTACGTCTTCTAAATGACAATCACATAACACACCAATCTATCCTACTATCTTTCTTTTAAATACTAGATCTCTTAAAGCTAATATTGACCTTATACTGGACTTACTTACTGATGACAAACCCGACATTGTACTACTTACTGAAACCTGGATTACATCGCGTGATACACATATTTTTTCATGTATTAATAATATTAATTACTGTCTAACCCTTCTTCCTCGTGACAACCGTCGTGGTGGGGGAGTTGGCATATTAACCAAGAAGTCTATTGTTATAATTGAATCTAAACATATGCCTTTATATTTATCTGAATGCTTACGTTTAAGTGTTAAACTCTCTTCTATTAACTTTACCTTCTTTTTAATTTACCGACCTCCCAATACTAATATTTTACCTTTTTTCAATGACTTTACTGATATTATTCATTCTATAAATAATACCAATTTTCTTATTGCCGGTGATTTTAATTTTCATTTTGGAAACCCTTTCCCTCCACATTCTTCTTTTAGTGATTTACTTGACTCTCTTTCATTAGTACAAAATGTAAATTTTCCAACCCACATAAGTGGTAATACGCTTGACTTAATCATAACTCCTATTCTTAATAATGTTCTATTTTCTAAACCTTCTCTTTATTCTCTCATTACTGATCATTACACTATTAAATTCTCACTTATTGCATCTTCATTACCTACTTCCAAATCAAAAATTCACTATCGTAAACTATCTAACATTAATTATTATAATTTTCTCTCTGGTTTATCTATATATTTGCCACCTTTCCCACCTTGCATTGATACTCTTAATAACTTCCTTATTATGACACTAAATACCCATGCACCGATAAATACTAAATATCTTTCAGTACATCCAAATACTCCTTGGTATAATAGCGCTCTTTCCTCTCAAAAACGTACCCTTCGAAATAAGGAACGAATATATGTAAAGTGTCCTACATCACTGAATCACGATACATTTAAGATATATAGATCAATATATAAAAGTGCAATGAACAAGGCAAAATCTATTTTCTACCAAAATAAAATTAATGAATTTTCCCGGTCACCTCGTCATCTTTTTAAACTAACTTCATCTCTAATGGGCACTAGTAAGAAAAGCCAATATCCCAATATCCCTGCTCACATTCTTTGTACACAGTTCTCAAATCAACTTAATGGTAAAACTTTAAATACACTTAGATCTATAGCATTTAATATAGCAACTGTTTCTCCTCTTTTCTCCAATTATGATATAAATGTTTTCTCTTTACCTTTATCGTGTTCCTTTACCAGTTTTTTCAGTACTTCTTTAACTGAGATTTTATCCTTATTAAACTCTGTTAAATCTACTTCCTCTGTAGATCCTATCCCATTATCAGTTTTTAAAAAATCATCACATTTTATTTCAAATCAACTACTATCTATCTATTCGCACTCTTTAATATATGGTATATTTCCGGCATCTTTTAAACGATCTCATATAAAACCTATCCTTAAAAAGAATAATCTTGATACATCAGTCTTAACTAATTTTAGACCAATTTCTCAACTTTCTATTATGAGTAAGATTCTCGAAAGAATTGTTTCTAAGCAAATTTTTAATTACCTTTCTGTCAATAATATCCTTGACCCTCATCAAAGTGCTTTCAAGAAACACCATTCAACTGAAACTGCACTAACATCTGTTCTAAATGACTTACTTACTACTCTTGATGATAACCAATGCATACAGATGGTTCTTTTAGACCTGTCATCTGCTTTCGATACTATTAACCATGATATACTTATAAATAGGCTATATTATTTAGGTATATCTGATGCTCCCCTACTTTGGTTTAAATCTTATCTTTCAAATCGTTCCTCCTCTGTACAAATTGGTGAATCGCTATCTTCACCTATACCCGTTACTTGTGGTGTACCACAGGGATCGGTGCTTGGTCCTTTACTTTTTACTCTATATATTCTTCCACTATCTAAACTAATTCAATCCTTTCCTGACATATCTTATCATATTTATGCTGATGATATTCAGCTTTATATAAAATTACCTATTAACTCCAGTCCTGACTCTAATTTATCTCTTTCAAATTGCATTAGACATATTAACTTTTGGCTACTATCAAATTTTCTTCTATTAAATGAAACTAAGACTGAACTCATAAATATTTCTCATTCTCAATCCACATTTCCTCCTCTGTCTGTAAATAATTCTTTAATTCAACCTAAACCTTTCATTAAAAATCTCGGCTTTATCTTTGACACTAATCTTAATTATGACAGGCATATATCTAATATATGTAAAATATCTAATTTACATATATATAAAATTCGCTCTATTAGAAAATTTATAACTAAAAAATCGTGTTCTATTCTAATAAACTCTCTTATTTTTTCTCGTCTCGACTACTGTAACTCTCTTCTCTGCTCTCTTCCTTCTATATCGATATCTAAAATTGATCGTATTATTCGTGCTTCTACTAGACTTACTTTTAATTTATCTTATTCTGATTATACTACCTCTGTCTCTTCACTTATGTCCTCACTTAAATGGTTAACTTTTAAAAATCGTTGCCTATTTAAACTTCTATGCCTCACTCACAAATTATTACTTACGCACCAACCAATTTACCTGTATAACCTATTAGATCCTATTAATCCTCTTAACTCACTTAGGTCTACTAGAACCATTCGACTAAAAACGCATCCTTACAAAAAAAAGATATTTGGTGGTAGATCGTTTAAATGCATGTCCCCTATTAATTGGAATTCCATTCCAATTAATATAAGGAATATCAATAATCACGCCACCTTTAAAACTCGACTAAAATTATTGTTATTACGTAGGCAGCACTGAATGCTATATAAATCTAAATTATGACTATTATTATTTTATTATTTCATTATCGTTTCTTGTTCTCGTTTGTTTATTATTATATATATTTATATTTATACTCATCCATAGCAACTGTTTTGCTGAATATCTGTATATTGTCTATACACTTTTGAGATATGTTTTTATATATTTAAGTGTTTAAATAAACCATTACAATTACAAAAATTACAATTACATATAACACTAGCGACGTTTATGAATACAAAAGTTAACTTATAGTCTCTATTATAGTTATACAATTTTGTAAATCATTAAACGGGGTATCCCATTACAACTTGATAGAAAATGGTTTTAAAGTTTCAATATGTCAGTCAAGTTGCCAGAAATACTTGTAGTGGGATACCCTGTTTATATATGTTATTATTATAATTTCTTCTTTTTAAATTTATTATTATTCGTGTAATTATTTATTTGTTTTATTATTTCAACTTGACGCATATAAACGTCCATCGTTTTCAACTGAATCAATAAACCTTTCTATTATTATTATTATATTATATATATCACTAAAAATAAACGTAATAAGGTAATACATATTATTACAATCAAATTATAAAAATATTAACATATTTCACAATTTTTTTCATAAGCTAATGTTTTAAAATGAAAATCTATATTTACTTCAAGCTTCACATGCGACTCTTCAAATTACACACAAAATAATTATTTTTACATTTTTGTGTTTAGTATATTTGTATTATTTCAAATATTATGATTATAATTATATAACATTATATATCTACGTGAAAGGGTACTTATGAAACTATAGTTTTAAAAAACTACTAATTACAAATAATGAATTCTAAAGGCGTGAATATGCGTCAGATCAAATATTTAACTTGTAATAAATTTTATATCTATAAATTTTACTTATTATACATTTATTGTATAATTATATCTATATAGAGCATATATAATAATTATATATAAATACAAACTCTCTATTATTAGCATATATTAAGTTTAAATATACTAGTTTTATATATAAATTTATAAAAACAAATTGAATTTATTTATGATATATATATATGTTTTCAAACTATATTTTAGATTTGAATAGAATTTTCATTATTAAAAAAGTTATACATTATGAGAGGTTGATCATTGAAATAACAGCATTCTAAGTAAATTGAATCTAATATTGATACTATTTAATATTTAATTTTATTTTCATTTTTCTATCCATTGTTCAATTTTATATATATATATATATATATATACGGATAAATGAAGTAATTACGAATGATATAATATTATATGTGTTAAACTATAGTTATCATTATACTGCTATAATTTATTTTTTTATGGGTGTTTTAAAATGTGTTAAAATAAGTTATATTTCTTATAGATGATTCATTACTCCTGATTCATTCTCATACCCGATTCAAATTCATTTAAAAGATTATTATCATATTATATTTACAAAAAAATGTTTAAAAAATTTGGAAAAAACTAAAGTCGCGACAGCCCATAATATAAGTAACACTTTATACATTTGTTTAAAATTAATCATACTTTAATATTTATAATACAAATCGTGAAAAGAATGAAGGTCGCACATCACAGCGACAGCACCGAAGGGCTAACTTATATAGTTTGACCTTCATGATCCTAGTACACACTAGTGATGTAAATGATGCCGGTCAAATCTAAAGCATGATGCAGTCTCAGTCTCAGGTACCTAAAGTCTTAACTCGGCTCGGGCTCGTTTTGTTAGAGTCTCGGCTCGGTTCGGGCTCGTTTTTTTCCCGAAAATGTAAGTCTCGGCTCGGCATCAATAACCAAAAGTCTCGGCTCGGCATCATTTACATCACTAGTATACACATAATGAGAACAACAATACTAGCTGGTAACCTATCTCGTATAGGTTCGCATGGATTACATGTATAACAACAACAACAATATATAAGAAGAGTTTGAGACCCTGGAGCACTGGCTCCAGGAATGTCCGGCTACTCGGATGATAAGTATCCGATGTTTCGGGGAGGGCGGCACCACCTCTCTCAGTCCTGGTGTCAGCACCAAAGGCTGTTCAGGCGTTCTGCCGCGGAGTAACATCCGCGTAACGCCCTTATGCCGCTCCCAACAACAACAACAACAACATCAACAGCAACAATAACAATATCGCATGGCTAACGTGTATAGTTTGACCTTCATCTTCTTAGTGCGGGGATCCGATGCTATGAGGCCGCATCGGGACATGATTGTCCTTAGTTCATCCTCTTCAATGTCGTCGGGTAGTCCTTGAACGTAGACAGAGGTCACCTGTTGTTCTGTGGAGTCGAACCAGCCTGGTTGAGGGTGGGGGAAGGGGTAGTGAATATGTTGTTGAGTCGAACCAGCCTGTTTGAGGGGAGGGGAGAGATAGTGAATATGTTGTTGAGTCTAATCAGCATGGTTGAGGGTGGGGGAGAGGGGTGACATTGTGATGGTTGATTGGGTTAAACCAACGTGGTGAAGGGCTGTACTAGAGAATATATTAGGGAGGTCTAACAAGCCTGGTACGGAGGAGGGGGGAAGGGGTAATGAATGCGTTGTAGGGGTGGATAAGCATCGTGAGGGGGTCAGTGATAGAAGAGTAAGTGTAGGATTAAACCAGTCTGATGCAGGGCAGTATAGGGGGGGGGGCTGTTAGTTAGGGTGGCTCGTCAGTCATTAAATATGTTGCTTCAGTAAAAACTATAAACATATAATATGTATAAACAGTAGTGTAACAACTAAACATTGTGTTATACTCAATTGAGTTGTCAATTTGATGTTTAATAACATTTTATAGGACAAATACTTGTTTTATAATTAAATTTACTGCGCATGCGTAACATTTATTTACCTTTAGTTTTACTTTGACAACCAATTAATTGATATCGTATTATAATTTAATTATATATTTAATATGCATTTAAGAGACTTAAGTATATTTAAATTAAAATATGGATCTAATAAACTCAGATTTTAAATTTTGTATAGTTACAAATATTTTTATTTTTTTTAAATTAGAAAAAAATATAATATAAAAAAAATTGTATTGCGTTCATCTCAATGTTAATTAAAATTATATTATGGTAAAAAAAAATAAAATTGACTAGGTCCTAGACATTTTGTATTCAACTTTCCTTGGAAATATTTATTTTTTCTATAGAAATCATTAAAATTCAAATTATTCCTAGAAAAATATTTGAACAAATTTTTTTTTATAATCATATATAGTAAATATATATTATACATTTATTAAGAATATAATAAACTTGATCTGAATTTTATTTTTAATTAAAAACAAAAAACAAAAAACAAAACATATTCAATAAATAATTAACATAAAAAGTTCAATCCTAGAAATGATAAAATTATAAAGAAATTATTATTTAAAATTTTTTTTTTTCTGCTATTCTGTTAAAAATATTTAATTCTAGTACATATATATCGTATGACAAAATTCATTTATAGGAAGTATATTAAAAAATGTATTGAATTAATTTTGTATCTACTCCATTATAAGATTTCCTATCAATCCTATGTTAAAATTGAAAGTCATATTGACTATTCAATATTTTACGAATTAAGTTATTTTTTTTTGTATTGAATTATATTACATGTTTTCTAATATTATCTTACTGAAGCGATAAATTATCTGAACATTTTATATTTTTCAAGCCGCTCTACTGTTACTGGTTATTATACGTGGTGGAGTTAAAGCAGTCAAGTACAGTACAGGGGGGTACAGGTAGTTGTACACGGGTATAGGTGTAAGGAGTTACAAGCTAACGGGATAGTGAGCTATTGACGGGTTGAACCAGCTTAACGGCGGGTGTGGGTGTTAGTTAGTGTTAGGTGTAGGAACACACACTGCCGCTTAGTTCAGGGGAGTATTAATGCTAGTTGGGATGTGCTGAATGTGGTACTAGCTAACGTGGACACGTTATACGACATGCCTCTATATAGATACAGTTATATGTATAAATATATATATATATATATATTGAATTAAAAATAGCTTATCGAGTATATACAAAACAATATAATTTCTGCTCAAAGGAGAGTATCAGAGATTATATGGTAATCTATGTTCACACCGAGTGTGGTCTCCATGTATCTATATAATGTATCTATATGTATATATATCTGTTAAATCCATGCATAGTAAGTAAGTTAACAATGATAAGCATATATAATAAAGTTGATTCTACCTCACAGTAGTAGTAAACATGATAGAGTTGTTGTTTACGTAGATTACACAGCGGCATGCTTAGTTAGCTGATGGAATCTTAGTTAGAGATACGCCCACGATTATGTTATATAATATTTTTATGTAACGATTGTCTGTACAATTTTGTGTGGGTGTAATATCAGTGTGTATCAATTATTATTATGTAATCATATATTTAAATTTTGATTTAAAATTTAAATTGAATTGAAATTGAAATTTTGGAAAATAAACTTTATCTATATCTCTAGATAAAATAAAATAAGTTAGCCAGTCACCATGTCATATCGTAACTCTATTACTAGATAGGTGGTATACGTATCAGATACAGCAGCGCTATGTTGGGTGGAGCGGGTTGGATGAATGTAACAAGATAAAGCTAAGATAAGGCTAAGATAAAGCTAAGATAAGGCTAAGATAAAGCTAAGATAAAGCTAAGATAAGGCTAAGTTAAGGCTAATATATGACTAAGATAAGGCTAAGATAAGGCTAAGATAACGTGCGAGCACATCATATAAACCATCGTCGTCTTCCTTTCTCTTCTTAGCCGCGGCGTCCGTCTCTTTGTTATTCTCAGTGTCATCCACAGCCTCCTCCTCCTCCTCTATAGGATACGTGTGGGGGGGTCGGGGTTAGGTGTATGTGGGTGTGGGGGGGGGGGTGGGGTAGGTGTGTGGGGGGGGGTAGTTAGGTGTGTGTGAGGGGGGGATAGTTAGGTGTATGGGGGGTAGGTGTGAGGGGGTGGGGGTAGGTGTGAGGGGGGTAGGTGTGGGTGGGGGGGTAGATGTGTGGGGGGGGGTTAGGTGTGGGTAGGGGGGTAGTTAGGTGTGGGGTGGGGGGGTAGGTGTATACGTGTGTTTACATGCATCGCTTGGGTTTACTTTAAGCCTAGTATGCTGTACTATGATCTATAAGCTTTATATATAATCAATATAATTAGAGCTTATTTGGACACTTAAATAATAGTAGAAATAATTCTAGTGTAATAAAATAATGTTAATAATAAAATTTAAAAAAAACAATTATAATAAAACATGTATTATATATATATACTATATGCTTTATATTTATACTATAAGCAAGTATAAAATATCTGCTTAGTGATTCAATGCAAACTTTTATGTTATATTTAATGATATCAAATTAAATAGAATGGGTGGGATGTTTTATATTTAAAATTGCTAATAATATCCGATGTGTCTCGATAACAATCATTGACCACTGAACACTGTATATTGTGGAGAACACACTAAATAATGTAAAGGTGCCTTCACACCTGAGAAAATAGTTAACAAATATCATCTGGCAGATATTTCGTACGGATATCTTCGAGAGTGATTTTTCCGGATTTTATTTATTTAGAAAAGTTGACGAATATTAGCGTTACGTGATTTTATTGTAAATATCCTAGCGGTAGAAAAGAGTACTGTTTATCAAAATTAAAAGTAAATAAATATATTATTGTTTGAAATTAAAATATTAAAAATCATAATATTCCGACTATAAATAGATATATATAATAATTCAATAATTTAATAAAGCATCAGAGCATGTCCATTACATATGGTTATTACTACTGATCTTATTATTGAGGAGGATATTGTCGTAATAAAGCGATTCGATATACAATTATAATTCGATTAAAAAGAAAATCAGTGACATGATACGAAATCTACATATTCTGCTATTATTTCTAGGGTTATTGCTAGGGTTATTGCAGAGTTTGTTGCTAGGGGTATGGCTAGGGTTATTGATATAGTTATTAATCAGGTCATTGCTAGAGTTGCTACTAGGGCTGTGAACCTGGTTTAATGTATTCCCCTTTGTCGCGGAAATATCCCTTCCAGAATTCATCAGTGACTGCATCGCCTGTGTAATAGTGTGGGTGTGTGTGTGTATGTATGTGGGTGTATGTGTGTATGTGTGGGTGTGTGTGTTTATGTGTGTGAGGTGTGTGTGTTGTGTGTGGGTGTGTGTGTGTGTGTATGTGTGTGTGTATGTTGTTGTTGTTGTTGTTTAAGTATTTATTTTAATCACATCATTAATAATTATAATTCTATAATGTGTATCTAACAATATATATCACATATAGATAAAAATAGCGAATGTATACATTATATATATATATAATATTATATATATATATATAATTCGCACGATAATATTATGAATAAACGAATATCAATGTTTGTCGATAAGAAATTTTTTTAATTTCTTTTTAAAGATATTAATTGATATATTTTGATTTCTAAGTTGCGGGGGTAGTTTATTCCATCTAATTGTTGATGAAGAGCTGAATTTTCTTCTTTCGTATTTGATGCAATGGGTAATAGGTTGGTGTAGTATAGTGGAATTGTTATTACGTAAAAGTCTAGTGTTTGGTTTATGTTTTATTTTGTTTCGTAAATTATAGGGTAAGTTATAAGTAATAGTCTTTTTAAGTATTGTAAGTATTCTGTAGTTGATAGAGTCTTCAGTGTTTAGCCAGTTAAGTTTTTTACGTAAGTCAGTAATGCTAGTTGTATAGTCAGTCTTCTGTAGTCGGTATATATTTCTAATTGAGCGGTTAATTATTTTGTCTAGTTTGTCTATTTTCAGTTTTTCAGTTCCTGTGAATAGTGAGTTGCAGTATTGTAGTCTTGAAAGTATGAGAGTCTGAGTCAGTAGTTTTGTAGTATTTCTATTTAAGTATGGTCGTATTTTTTTAATATTGAATAGCTGTGCAGTCGTAGATTGAATAAGTAAGCTGTAATGTTTATCTAGATTAAGTTTATTATTGAAGTTGACGCCTAAGTATTTAACAGAATTGGTGGGAATGATTTTGTGTTGATTAATAATAATTTCAGGGAAGTAAGTATTTGGGTCATTAGTTATATTTAATAGTTCAGTTTTATTGTGGTTTAGTAGTAGGTTATTATTTGTTAGCCAGTTTTGTAGTTCATTTAAACAGTCTTGTAGTTGGGTAGAGTTTGTTATCGTTGCGTGTAGTTCTATGTCGTCTGCGTATAAGTTGTAAGTAATAGATGGATAACGTTTCATAATTGTTTGTAATGGAATAAGATATATAGAGAAGAGAATTGGGGAAAGTATTGAACCTTGAGGAACACCGTGATCGATGGTATATATTTAGAGTAATTATTTCTTATTTTAATGGAATAATTTCTATCTTTAATAAAATTAGAAAACCATTCCATAGTTACATCTTGAATTCCAATGTTTCTAAGTCTTTCTAGCAGTATGTCATGTCTAAGGGTGTCGAATGCAGAGGATAAGTCAAGTAGTATTAGCTGTATTGGTTGTCCAGTGTCTAGTGAGTTATATAAGTCGTCAAAAAGAGAGAGTACTGTAGTTTCAGTACTATGTAGTTTACGGAATGCATTTTGTCGTATGTCCAGCAACATATTTTCAGTTAAGTAGTGTGAAAGTTGAGTATAAACAGTTTTTTCAAGAATTTTAGTTAGTAGAGGTAATTGAGATATAGGTCTGTAATGTGTGTGTGTGTATGTGTGTGTGTATGGGTGTGTGTGTTTATGTGTGTGAGGTGTGTGTTTTGTGTGTGGGTGTGTGTGTGTGTGTGTATGTGTGTGTGTATGTGTGTGTGTGTATGTGTGTGTATGGGTATGTGTGTGTGTATGTGTGTGTGTATGTATGTATATGTATGTGTGTGTGTATGTATAGATGTGTGTTTATGTGTATAATAATAATATATAGACTATTAGGTTAACAAAACAATAAATAAATAAAAATAGGAAGAATAAATAGATATGATTGATACCGAAATAGACGAGGTACAAACATAACATTGGGTTTACGTTTAATAAGAAAACGCCGCCTTGGTTTATGCATACCGAGAAATGTGTGTGTGTATCAGTGTTTATCATTGTATTGTATTGTATGTAGTTATTATATTAATGCTAGTGCATTGGTAAGTGATGGTATTAGTAATACTATATCTTCATAGTGAATATGTTAGTGCTAGAGAATTATCATAGTAAATGTATTAATGCTTAAATTTAGGTTTATGAATTTTAATAAAATAACGAATACATATTTTCACTTTTATCAGTTACGTATGTAAAACCTGAAAGAAGTGAATTACAATAGAATGTACTAGAATTGAAACCGGAGAGAGAATCGCATGCAGGTAACTATTAAACCCCTAACTATTCATAATCTAATACATATCGAGTAGTAGCGATGGTATTCTATTTAATTAAAGTTGCGAACGATGTTTATAACTATCGCAATGCTGTCGTGTGCTGTACAAACAATGTATTTATTTCTATTTTCAAATATATTTATTTATTTTTACGGTAAATCGTTTTTTCTATAAAATTTCGTATTAATCTTTATATCTTTCAATAACATATGTTATTATTAGAAATATATAAATTTTATATTTTTTAATATTAATATATATATATATATATATATATATTTGTCTACATAAAACACACACACATCACTCAAAGCTATAGGTGGGATACATTACTGTAGGTAGTTATCTGAACCTGTCTTTGTAAGGACTTCATCATTAGCCTGGGTAACTGTTTGTGCAGCCTGAAATGTCATAGTTAAATATTAATTATGAGTTATAATTTGTTATAATGGGGTAATTGTCTCGATAAGCAACATTGCTTCTATAATTGCCCTTGCATTGCCTAAATCTGATAATAAATAAATAAATAAATAAATAAATAATGTATGCGCATACTCGAGTATTATAACAGACTAATTGTTAACATTATAATATATTAAATAGAATGAACATCGAATGACGTAATAAAATGTATATTTATATATTACTTACGAGTACGAGTTTGTTATTATTGATTGATAACGCTTTATTTAAGCAAATACACAGTAGAAATATCGAAATAATCGAAAGTGTAAAGTATAAATATTTACCAACGATAACATACGTTATAGAAATAAACAAAGAATAATACGACATTACAAATTTAAAGATATTAAAACGTTTTACAGTTATTTACCTTAACCGTTGATCTCTATTATATACTTAATTAGAATATATTAATATTGAATAGTAATACGGTTAGCTTGTTATTATAACTGTTGAAAAGTACAACTACGAATACTTATGTATATAATACGTATTCCAATGGAGTTTTAATAGAATATATATATATATAATAATATCAGAATCTAGGCATGACCATGGTAAACGAAGAAGCGCGATGCTTATCTAGTCATTTACTCATTTCACTTTCCTAAAGAACATTTATGAGGAGAAAAGTATAGTAAAAGTAAAATTAAAATAAATATAATAAAATTGTAAAATTTAAATTTAGTAAAAGTTATATACAAAAGAACAAAATTATCATTACAAATTAAATTATTTAGTTTTCTATTAGAATAATACATTTAAAAAAAATCAGAGATAATAAATTATTAAATTCATATCCAGTATAGGCTATATCCAGTATAGCAAACATGTATATATATATATATGTATATGCTGGTGACAATAATAGTAAAGAAATGCGAATTATTTGAACACCTTTAGAAGTAAAAAGATACTGAATAATTTTGTATTTATATTTATTATTACTATTAATAATAATAATACTAATAATATATATCTATTAAAATCTCATATATATATATATATATATATTGACAAATGGACACCCCAAGAACTATATATATATATATAGTAATATTATAACTAGTTGGTAAACAATACAAAATGTAATCACTTGGTAGCCATTAAAATACAGCAACAACGTTGAAAATGTGTCACTTAAATAATTGTGATAAACTATGTGATAGTATCTGATTCATTTTTCAAAATAATACATAAGAAATAAATAATACAAATATATAAATAACGTCTATCAAAAATATATTATTTACAAGTTAATACATTTGTTGACAATATTTAGATTAATTTTGTGTGGACAGTTTGCTTAGAGAATTAGCTCCAACTTTACTATTCTCTGAGATATGTTCTATAATTAATGGTAAACAACAATTACACGCGTGTGCAATTATTTTAAACAATTAAATAAATAAATGAATTTCATTAATTACAAATATACAATTTTATAAATGTAATATTTTATTTTTTTAGTTTTATTTAATATATATGATCCATAAGTAATATAACATTGAATGTATCAACTCCCTATAAACATATATGTTACAAATAATACTATGTATTTCACTGAAATGGTATCTACTATATAATTATAATTATATTTATAGATCCAATATATATATATATATATATATATATATATATATATAGTATTAATTCAATCATTATTTAAACTTGTTACTTATTCTATAGATTTTTTAATTATTATTAAATAATATGTAAAATAGTTCATATATATTCATGATATATTTAATTATAAGTCAAATTATTATCAAAAGTGATCAATTATGGCTATAAATATTTGTTGGACACGATATTGTGTACCAAATGATTAATATTATGCTAGTAATGTCTACCAACATATAATGGTAATATATTACTATTGTGAAAACCATTCTAATAACTTCTAATAAATAATTATTATGACTATTATTATATAAATATAAATATATATATATATAATAATAATAATATTTATTAGAAGAATTACATTTATTTGTTCCTATTAATTTACAATTATATTTATATAATAAGTTCTACTAAGGGGCATCAAAGCAATAATATATAATATTAGCTGCTGTTGATGTCGCCCCTACAATACTACACTGTGAACTACCGCTGTGTAAACCTCAACACTGGGCAACGTAGGCTTGATGTTATGCTTCAAGTTGTACTCGTCCAACTCCTGTGTCCTTTGCTTGTGGTAGTAGGTGTAATACGCGGTGTAGTCGTATTCTATTAATAGATATCGTTCTATTAATACATATTGTTCTATTAATACATATTGTTCTATTAATACATATTGTTCGATTAATACATATTGTTCTATTAATAAATATTGTTCTATCAATATATATTATTCTATTAATAGATACTGTTCTATTAATACATATTGTTCTATTAATAAATATTGTTCTATCAATATATATTATTCTATTAATAGATACTGTTCTATTAATACATATTATTGGTGAGAAAACAACTTCACATAGACGCTTAAATTAAACAAATATATTATTATCATTATTATTACTATTATTACAATATTGTCTATTTAAATAATGTATTTTATAAATTCATATTCTATTCTATACATTGAGTACAGACATCACCCATACAGATATATATCATCGCAACAAGTAGATGCAATATATTTAGTTATCGCCGACACTATTGTAAATGCTAGTTTAATCAGGCCAAAGTATATAAAGTCTTTGTGAAATTATTCATTCGCGATCGATTGAATAATTAGAATTTAAACTTTTGAAATAATACGATATTACATCCTAAAATGTATAAGATACATTTGATACTGTTCATTTGATACTGTACAATATACACTTCACATCTCAATATACACGGTCTACAATGTATACACAATATGTACAAAATGTATACACTATATGTACACTATATGTACAGAATATGTACACAATATGTACGCTATATGTACAGAATACGTACACACAATGTATACACAAGACGTACACAATATGTATACAATGTACACAATGTGTACACATTAACCGTCGTTCTGTTTATCCTCTAGCTGTTTATCCTGCTCCTCATCGCTGTCAATCTCTCCCTGCGTCTCAGCTTGCGTCTGTCTACGCGTTCGGTACCTCTCCCTACACTGGGTGTTGTACTCGCCCCAATACTCCTCGCTCTCAGCATCTGTAGGGGGTGGGGGGTTAAGCTTATCGTAGTAGTAATAGATGAAATAAAGCGTAGATGTGGCTATAATTAGAAGCATCTCTATAACTATCCATTGTAGTAGTAGTACTATAGTACTATTATAGTACTAGTAATGTGTGGTTTATTGACTCGATAAAAATAAGTATTATTTATAGGCGTCGTAATGAATAAAAATGTAATATTATTAGAAGAATTTGGTTTGTTTTCCGTTTCATTCCTAGTATGTGTATACCGATAGAGTTGGGAATGAGGACGTTAGAAGGAGAACTGGTTAAGGTAATGGAAAGAGGATAGCGCTGGTTTATTAAGCATAAATAGGCAATTAGCGAGAGAAAACAATATTTGCTTGCAGTATAATCCCCAATGATATCATGTGACATTAGAAATAGAATCGGTGGGGATATCGTCTGTGAATCAATATGTGTCATACCAAAAGTGTAATATACCCAAAGAGTATTATTATTATTTTATCACCGTTTAAATATAATATATATTAACAATAATGTATACTCTCTATATTGAAAGCAATTATGACAATATATCGATACCGTTCGATACTGTTCGAACTGTCCGAGTTCATTTACTACTAAAAGTGTAATATACACGATTATTATTATTATTATTATTATTTTATTTGAACACAGTTAAATATAATATATATTATACACATATATATATACATACGTAGAGAGAAATTATGAGAATTAATAAGTGCAGTCGTCGCTGAATAAATAACAAAGTTCAAATACTACCTATACACTAAGGTTAGTAGTATAAGTAGCGTTACGTTACCCGCAGTAGTAGCGGCATACCTGTGTAAGTTCTACTGGGTTGAGGCTGGGGAGGCGGGGGCCCCAGGGAACAGACGAACGGGGCCACCGCGCTGTCAGCATCGGTAACGAGGGCGTTCGTACCGTAGCTCATCTGGTAGCGGGCGATGAAATCATCGTCTATCTGTGAGGCGAGGCGAGTTGGTGGTATTATGTAGTATATTCGAAGTGATCATACTATTTCATCGGAAATGCCGATTGGATTTCATCGAAACTTCGAACATATATTGCAGTGCGAAGTGTATCTAGAAATCCTTTAGGGTAACACAAGTATTGGGCCACTATTAAATCTAGGCTACAGTGGCACTAGCACTATCTCTCTATGCACTATTCATCAGGAGCGAGGAGAGGCGAGTGTTATTATGTAGTGTTTTAGACGTTTTCGTACAATGTCATCGGAAATTCCGATCAGGTTTCATCTAATTTAGCAGTCTTCGGAATGTTTGAAGATATATTTTGCAGTGCGAAGTCTACCTAAATAAGTAAAATAAGTAAGCTAAGTGAGTAAGTCTACCTAAGTAAGCATTATGGGCAAAACCAGTGCTGGGCAACTATGTATTATAAGCTACCATCGCACCTGCACTAACTCTCTATGCACTATATACATATCACTTACACTTTATATAGCATTAATTGTATTTGCATAATTTCAGCCGTATTTATTCCGCACTAGAACTATATATAATCAAATAGACCAGCGTTCGCAGCACTAAATAGTGCAACCGTCGCGCACTGCTGAACACCGCGTAAAGGTTAGGGCTGTCTATCTAAACGTATGTAATGTGGTAAGAGTGGTAGTACTACTAGGTGTTGTCGTAGTAGCATTTGGGTAGTGATGTTAATGTTATGGTTAAACTAGTAATGTATGCTTCCGTAGATTGCTATACTCCTAGTGGTTTTTGTACATTATATTTAGTAAGTACGAAAAGGAATGTTTTTACGGATAATAATAATCACTATAATCATGTATGTTAATATATATATATATATATATATATATATATTTATAAGCACGAGTATTGGTAATATAGATAGCATAGGCTACAGGTTGTGGGATACATTATTGTCATTGTTATTTTGGTGGAGTCTTTCATCCCATCCAATAACTTAATGAAGTTTTCACTTATAACCATATATGGCTCTAATGTACCTTCGAAGCCACTTTCATGTTAAGGCATCCATAGTTTTAATGAGAGCCGGTAATTTATTTGTACACAATTATATAAGATCACTTTTAAATATTATTGTAAGACCTATTTTAATGGTCCGGACGGGGCTCGAACCCTTGTCCTACTGCATGTGTGTCTGACGCCTTAACCAACTGAGCCACGCAGGAAGTTATATATACAGGTATCATAATGTACTAGTTATTGAATACGTTACATATTATTAGTAATCTATTTCATTTCAAATCTACTAAACGGTCGAACATTATTATATTAATGATGTCACCCTCGTGAAATTAACCTTGGGGAACCACGCTCTCATTGTCATTAACCTTGAGGAAACACGCCCTCATGCCATTAACCTTGGGAAACCATGCTCTCTTCTCCTCGTCAAACTCCATCACGGTACCATCGGATTCCGTCCTGGTTTCCTTCTCCTCCTCAGTAGGTCGGCTGGACACTATTCCCAGCCGAGTTTCTCGCTCGAGTCTGATCTGCTCCTCGAAGTCAATGTCTGACATGGTTTACGTGCGCTTGTATGTGTACACCTGAGACAGTAGTAGTCGTGTATTAGAACATGTGTGTATGTTGTTATATTACACTAAATACGTCCCGCATTCATCGCGCGCGTATGAGTACACCTGATAATAGCCGTAATAATTACGCATTAGAGAAGTTATAGTCATTGTTATTGTTCATAGTAAACTTAATATGTCCGCCATGTTTACCTGTGTATATGCCTGATAGTAGTAGTAATCGTGTATTTTTAGAAGTTTACTAATTGTTGTTTATGATAAAATAATAAGAATACGAATGTTCAGTTTATCATCGATTCCGACGGGATTCAAAATAGGACTTTAATATTTTATAATATTTATTAGAAATTGTATTTGTTGTCGTCGTTAAATAAACTAAATATGAATACGATATTGTTGTACTTAACGCTTCAAAAGGCTTAACATACGACTTGTATACAATTGTATATCGTCGTATTCCTTAGATAATAATTTTGTGTACGGAATTATATTTCTCCGATTGTATAAAGGTAAACGCAGTGATGCTTTAAAATGTAAATGATATATTTCACAATCACAAACATCCATGGAGACATATGTATTTAAAATAATATATATATATAAATTATAGTAAACAAATCATGTATATATGTTATCTATAGATAACGGTAGTGATAGTACTATATGATGAATACGGAATAACGGTAATTTTATTTCAGAAAAAAATCGTTATAATATATCATATGGTTATTACTATGAAAGTATAAGTTAACTTATATTATCAATTATTGATTATATTCTTGTATTAATGTATTACAATATAAATGTTCAATATAAATAACACTTATTTAATACGATATTGGTAAATATTGAAATACATTTAAATATCTATGAATATTATTCATTGAATATATATATATATATTATGTGATTATTATAAATATATCATATCATAATAAATATGGTTAACAATATAATAGTATAGCGTAATGAATTATATACACATAATATATACGATCAGTATTATTTAATATCGAAATCATAGTAATTGAATGCATATACGTGTTTAAATAAAACTGCCGTTAGTCCGCTGCAAACCTTTATATGTATAGATTTATTATATAAAATAGTTACACGCATTTCTATAGGTAAAAGTTGCTTTAAATAGATACAGTGGAAAACCGGCGTGCTACATATTATTAAGTCATCGCGCGAGGCAAAGTAGTCACATTTTTAAAATGATTTTATTAAATAAAATAAAAAGTGTGTACTAAGCGCAATATTTTATAGGCTCACTTCGGGATAAAATGCAGCTACAGAAAACGAGTATAAAACTTATAAAATAAAACATAAACAATAAACAATAAAACAATCTGGAAAATATCAATCAGCAAATATATATATATTAAATATTGTTTATTATTTTATTATAGTTTATTATATCACGCGTTGGTATATTGGTTAATATCAGTAGTATAATGGATAAACAAACATTTCAAATAACTCTTTTCTATTACTTAACATGATGTTATATTATTAAGAATATTCAGAATATTTAATAAATTAAGTAGCGCGCCGTTTTTCCACAGCTACGGTTAAAATGATTCATAGTTATTAGTAATATTTGCCAGAATTGCAGTGTATGAAAGAACTGTATGTTTAGATAATTATTACATATTAAATATGATATTTAAACAATTATAAATAGGGAAACTATTTAATTTTTAGAAACGACATGTATCGCGTTGATTAGATCTATTAGATATGATACAAGTGTGATTTAAAATATTTAATTTTAAATTATAATTATTATAAATTAAATTTATAATTATTATTATCATAATTATTATGATAATAATAATTATAAATTTAATTTATAATAATTATAATAATAATAATATGATAATAATATTTTAATTTTGTAACAATTTAATAATAAATGATTACAACTTATTATATAAATATTTTAATAATAATAATTTATTATAATTATTTTTTAATAAATGCTTTATAGTATAAAGCATTTATTGTTTAGTATAAATTATACTAAAGCATTTATTAAAGATTTAGTAAATAATTGAAATATTATTTATCGTCTTTATAAAACAGCACATGAATAACAAGTACTTTAATCAGATAACATACATATTATAAAAAATAAAGTAATATAATCATAAACTAAAAATTAGGCCTGAATCAAACCTTGATTATCAAGTTGATAGTAATTATTTTGTTGTTGTTATAATTCATAAATAATCGTTCACAAATATATTTAATTTCAATTTGAATTAAAACACGCCCATATCACTCTCAAAGATTATAAAATATTTATATTCTTCACAAATATATAATTTCCCGATAATTTCATTTAAAATATTGAAGCTAATCTGTGCCGTTTTTCGGGCACCCTAAGTTATAAATAAAATATATGCATAAATGTATTACATTTATACATAGACATAGGAGCACTAACTCACTCCTATGTCTATGCATTTATAGTTTATTTTTATTGGAATTGACAAGGATAATATTATCTGGAAAGTACTTTATTTCTAATTATTTAAAAAAACGAATTTATTTAATAATATATATAATTATTATAATAATATAATTATTAAATTGTAATAGGTTTATAAAATGTATTTAGGTAAAATATTGTTATTTGAAATAATTAATCATAGATCTAGAGATATCTATTCTAGCTCTATGTAATTAAATCTTTATTTGAATATTTGAATATATTTCCCTGATGATATATACCAAATAAAATTTTACAATGTATGAATTCATATTAATATGATCTAAACATAATTAATTATATTATATGATCGGGAATTTATGAATAATGTAAACAAATAATCTCAAAAATGAGTGTATTATAATTATTGATTGATTGATAATTTATTTAAGCAAATACATAGCCGAAAATATAATCGAAAGTATAAAGTATAAATATTTGCTAACGATAACATACGTTATAGAAATAAATAAAGAATAATACGAAATTAAAAAATTAAGGAAATTAAAACGTTTTACAGTTACCGTAAAAATAAACGAAAAACAATCGAAAGTAGAAATAAATCATATAGTAAAAATAAACGAAAAATGATCAAAATAGAAATAAAAGATAGCGTAAAAATAATCGAAAATAGAAATAAAATACATTATTTTGTAAGTGGCATCGAAATATTCAATTTCTACTTTAACTTTATAGAATTCTTCATCTTGTACCCTGTTTTAGTAATAAATTATTAGTTATATAATTTAATATTTAAATGTTAAATTTTAAATGTTAAATTTTAAATGTTAAATTTTAAATATATTATAAACAGAACATATTAAAAATCAAATAAACCAATACTAGAATGAAACAAACAAATAATGTAATACTTACCAAAATCTGTAATAATAGTAGGTACTTTATTAATTTATATTTATATTTTAATTGTATAATAATTATTGATATTTAGTTTGTATACTATTTAATAATATACATTATTTCTTTACCATATTCTATAATAGTTATTAGTCTGTACAGTAACATCAAATTAATATAAGTATATGAAAGTGTTACTATCAATAACTATTTAAAGTAGTAAGTAAATATTGTAATCAATAAAATAGTTTTGTTTTAGTAAAGAAAAAGACAGAAATATTTTATCTCCACATAAACCTATCAAATTATGAGGTATTACAAAATAATATTCGGTTAAATCAAATATACTAAATGATATTAGAATATATATATATTAATAAAAGAATAATTAATTCGTTGTATAGCACAATACATTGTATTGTATTGAATACAATATATAAGGTACATAATTAATTTTACGAAATTTACATTTTAACCCAGGATTTTAACAAAAACATGGAATAGCCAAAGATTTTCCTATAACTTAATTATAGAGGATACATGCAAAGATTTAATAATATAATTATATATTTGATGATACATGTATTATGCACGAGTAAATAAAAAGTTAATAGTCATATATTATAAACAAATATCACACTAAATAAATTTATAACAGATTTATTTCAATAATATTATTTTACTATTTTTAGAAATATAAACCATTAACCAATACCATGAATTTATGTATAAATACTTAGGGTAAAGTGGGATACCCTATAGTGGGATAGCCCCTTAGGTATAAAGCCCCCTAAATATAAACATAATGGACCATGACCAAATGGAAGATTACTCTTAGCGCGGATATCCGATCTACATAGTAGATCGCATAGGAGTCATCCATGGCCTCCTTTAGCTTCACCACAGCTAACAATAATAGCCTCATAATATCAACATAATAGCATAACTAATAGCCTCAAATGTTTACATTGTGCTATTATTCTTCTTTTATGTTGCCATTAAAAGTATATTATGCTGCTATCATGTTACCATTAAAAGTATATACTTAATATATATTATTGTTATAATTTGGTAAATTATATTTATAGTAAATTTGTATACATTTTATAATACATAATTATGATCTAGAAGTAGGTATACGTAGTACCTACCTACACATTTTAATTTAATATTCAAATACAAAATAAAATAGGCCTACATTTTATTATTAATAACACAGTGGTTATTTAAATCCTATTTACTATTCTAATGTTATGTATACATCAAGGACATGGTGGAATTATTATAGGGGAACCCTACATACGAACGTATTAGTTATAAATTAAATTAAACATTTATAGTTAGTTTTTAATATAATCATTATTTTCGTATCTTTTATTTGAATTTTATCATCGTTTTCGTTTTCCGTTTTCATTCTTCAAACGACTTCAAATTAAGACTTATATTTTCGCAATTTATCCGGATTTGTGTAAATGTATATATATATCGCATATTAGAGTGCATTAACAAGGCTACTACGACTTTGAAACACGTTAGAGGGCCTTGGCAGTATAAACATACGGTATATCATACGTGATAATAATGATGTCATCGTACATTATTTACATTATGTACATTATGTACATCATTTACACTACTCTTAAACACACTTGCATACAAACTTCTCTTACCAATTCAGCTGATCATCGTTGTTACAGTTGACCAACAAGTTGTGCGGTACATGTTTACAACTTAGCTGTACTAAAACAATGCTAACTATTACCTATTATTTAATTACATATATTTCATTGTATATATATATTATATTTGTATTCTTTACATCTTATTTATTTATATTTACATTTTTGTACTCATGAGAATCTCACTTATCTAGAATATGATTATTGGGAAAATTCTCGCAAAAAAACAAAGACATTTGTTTATTAACTTCTCCATTATTTCATGCTTTACAACATGAAATAATAAATCTGATTTATATATATATATATATTGAAGTGATGAATGGTATGTTTACAACGTAAACGAAGATAAATCGCCGTACATTACATTATAGGACTTATACTACCTACTTATATGACACAATGAAAAGGTGATCTTAGATTCGAATACGTGACGATGAAATGATAAAATCATCGCCGACCAGAATCGGGGACGATTTTTCCCGCATAAAAATACCCTAAATAAACAATGTTCCCCCCTACATACACTCTCCCACACACCTACGCTTCCCCCACACACCTACACTTCCCCCCCACATACACACCCCCACACACCTACACACCCCCCATATACACCCCCTACTCCCCCATACACCCACACACCCCCACTCCCCCACACCCCCACACACCCCCACTCCCCCACACACTACACACACCCCCACACCCCCCCATAACCCATACACCCCCACTCCCCCACACACCCACACACCCTCACACACTCCCACACCCCCACACCCCCATACACCCCCACACTTTCCCATACAGGATTATTTCGATAACGAGGTAACAAATTATGAAAATTACAAAATATTTCTGGCACATTGTAAAATATATCTATAAGATTTATTTTAAATATTTAAAATACCTACATTTTTAAATGAATGAGAATCAATATTTCACTTCAAAAAGGTCATCAATTTAGTTGTTTGAGTTGTAACGAAAAAGTGAGTTTTTTGTTTATAATTAAATAAATATTAATATTAAAAAAAATACATACACTTATATGAATTATAATTATATTGATTTACATTTCATACATTAATTATGTTTTGATTGGAGTTATATTTAGGACATCTCTATAGAGACCCTATAGGGTGTCGCTATCACGTGCATGTCGATATTAGAGCACTCTCCCATATGTCAGGCCGATGTCGTTATGATCAAGTATATCGTTTTATTATTTAAAAAGTTTAGAGAGTGAAAAGATGTTAATTCGTATAGTATTCACGTTTAGATTTATATTTATAAATAATAAATTAAAAGAAAATTTAATTTATTAAAAATTTAAATTTTATAAAGTACAATTAATTTAGTAGAATTTAGAATCATATCCTAGAATTAAATAAAATAAGATTTAAACATACATTATATAAAATGTTATTTAAACATATTATATTGTGTATATATATAATAGATAAAATATATGCTATAATAATAACAGGTAGTAGTTATGATAAACATAATTTAGATTGCATACAACAAAAGAAAATTGGATGCAAAGAAAACGTGAAGTTAATAATACAATACGCCCATTCATCAAAAGGGGCGTATTTAAGAATTAATTACACAGCTTTCACTAACACATTTAATTTAATATTGATTCGTAAAGATATCGAAACAATACAAGTATTAAGAAACGGTGAACCTAACCACGAGGTCACGGTGGATGACACCTACGACGGATATCTAGCGAACACGCCGAGCTCTTACTTCTACGGAACCTATAGTAACGGATCCGTGAACGGTGACCTGGACGACGGAGATGTAACGTATCATCTATCGACGGATGAAGAGGCTGATGGTTCACTGACCGTTCTCGTCGACAACGTCAACCACGCGACCTACGCGTTCCAATCACCGCAACCGGAACCTCAACTAAAGCACGGACGCAATCGACGGAAGAGATCGTCCACGCGTCAAGACTCCTATAAAGTGTGCACCCTGAACATACAGATCACGCGCCACTACCTGAACACCATCTGTAACAAGAACATAGACGCGTGCGTGCGACGTATGCTGTGGTACGTGAACTTCGTGGACCGGTACTTCCGACGCGTGGACTTCAACTACGACGGTCGAATCGACAACATCGGGTTCGCGTTGAAACGCCTGACCGTACTGCGGCCCGGCGAAACCGACGCCGTGTCGCGGGGTGGCCGTATCCTCGCCTGGTTCAAGGATCAACCCCAACCACTCGTCTGCCAGAACGTGATGTTCGTGAACCGGTTACTAGACTCCGGCGTGTTGGGTCTGGCCTACGTTAACGTAGCGGACGCCGACGTGTTCCATTCACCGGGCGTCTGCTTCCGCAGCCGCGACGGCGGGCAGTTGAACCTCAACTCCCTGCTGATCACCGAGACGAGCACCGAGGGAGAACTTCGCCAGCGACTGGTCGCCATTACGCTGCTTCACGAGCTGGGACACGCTTTCGGCGCCTACCACGACGCGATGAAGAAGTGTAACGACTACCGCGGCTTCGGCAACTTCGTCATGTACTCGAGCACCTACGTGCTGGATAACCCGAACGTGTTACAGTTCTCCGTGTGCAGTCGTATCGATATCGCGGCTACCACCGCTAAAGAGGGTATGTGTTTCGAAGAACATTCGACGGTCGAAACGTGCGGGAATTACGTGACCGTCGGTGATGAAGAGTGCGATTGCGGAGTGGATGGTAAGCTGTGTCAGGAGTTCGATAAGTGTTGTAGTCCGCCCGTCGACGGGGTGGGCGTATGTAGAATAGATAAGGTTAAAGGTTACGTTTGCAGCGAAAAGAGCTCGCCGTGCTGTAACTTCGACTGCCAGATAGAAACGGTTCCCAAGCAGTGTAGGGCCGGTGACGAGTGTATGGAGATCTCGGTGTGCGATACCCACTCGTACGAATGTCCGGCGTCCATTCCGCGTACGGACGGTACTATGTGCGCTAACGGAAGCCGGGTTTGCGAGCACGGCAAATGTACCGGGTCGATATGTCGTCAACGCGGGTGGCTGGACTGTTTCTGTAACTACGAGGAGAAGCTGATGTGTACGCGATGTTGCCGGAGAGATGTGAACAGCAGTTGTAAACCGGTTCATCTGCTGGACTCGTACGATGATTTGGAGATAGAGTTGTTTATTCAGGAATCGGACGTCTGTAATTACGATAAAGGATATTGCATATCGTCTGGAAAATGTCAGTTATTCGGACACCAGTCGAGTTCTTACGCTGATCAGAATGTACAACACTTTGTTGATAACTATATTTCGTATGTTATATATTCACTCTTAACTATCGTATTGATTGCTGTACTTATATATTCGCAGGTTAATCTTTACACACACACACACTTTTATATATATATATATATATATATATATATATATATATATATATATTAATACCTATATTTATATAAACTTAGAAATCAAAGTATAAATACAAAGAAGACAAGAATATTCATAGACATGCACTGACATCAGCTAAAATGGTTGGCTTTGTTTTATTATTGTTCTATCCAAACGTGTATACACATTGCCATATATCTATTATTAATATTATAACTCTGCGTTCATATTCTCACATTCTAAATATATAGCTAAAATAAGTATCCTTTATAGAAGGATAATTATTTAAACGTGGAGTTATCTGCTCATTAGTTTAATAAAATAATTATTAATTAAATTATATTAAATTATCTATAAAATTAATTATAAATAATGTGATTATAATTTGTATGATTTGTTCATCAAGCCTATTAAATAGTATATAGGGTGTCCGACGCACTATACGTATTATAACACAGGACGTCGGTATTCAGACATGGTTACCGAATACGGACACCCCCGTTATCTATGGAATAAAAGATTAAATAAAATGTTAAAATCACAATAATATTAATGTATTGAAATTTTTAAACAAAAATATTGAGTGAAAAACTATAAGATCATTTATTGTTAAAGTGTACGTATTAGGTTACTTTCCTCCATTTCTATTAGCTTTTAAATTTGTTTAAAAAATAATATTACACCATTCTCAAATTGTGGTATATTTTAGATACTTCATATTACATCATACATTATAATATATATTTATGTATATTTACTTTATATTTAAGTATTGTATACAATTATAATTACCGTACAATTATTCATTTAATTTAACCTAATATAATATTAATTAACTAATATATTAAAATGTATTCAAATATCAATATGTATAGTCGATCTTAGTTCAAACTTTAGAATCTCAAAGTAGAAGCATTCCAGATATTCTACAACAACTGGAATACTATTACCAACATCAAATCAACCTAATGAATAATACTACTACCGGTGAAATTAGATTCATAGAAGCATATTCAAGATTGCGTGTTTGTATATTAGTATATATATATATGATTAGGATATCAAATAGATATGAATCAAGTTCTTTTAATAATTACAAATAAATAAATTCATGAATAATAACTTTTACTAATATAAGTATTACAATAATACAGTGAAATACAAATATTGTAATATTAGTTATACCATATATGGTATATAATATATATATTAAAACATATTATAATAATGAGTTCACCATTGAACAACGATGCCACGAAAGCTATGTTATATCTATAGGGTTTTTCATAATTTCTTATTTCGTTTCTAATTATTTATATATATATATATATATATGAACATGCATGTTCATTCTTTCATGTTTGTACATTCATATATGAACATTTAATTTGATCATTTTCTTAAGTTATTATTTGAAGTGTATTTAAATTTTTTTAAATATATTAGTCGAAATAAATTTAAATACCTACCTTAGTATACTAAGTGTATTATTAATATTATTAATTATATCTAATTGTATTTGATCGGTAAACTTAAAATAAATTATAAATTTCTCATTTATATGATACTATCGGAATAGTATATACATATTATACATTCAATTTAGAAATAACAAATTTAGAATATAAAATGTTTAAATAAATAACTGAGAATATAATTAATAATAATATAACAGCGAATACTAATACTGACATAATATCCTAAACATTTTGTAGTATTTATTTCCTGAGTTTAATAAAGATAAGTTGGAGGATTTAATTCATAATCGAAACGATGAAAACACAGTTGTGATGTATTTATTACAGAAAGGTATACATTATAATGCCATATATTTAGAATATAAATATATATATATATATATATATATATATATATATTAACATATCTTAGAGGTATCTGATTGGTTATATCGACCGAATTGTATCTATGTATATATTAATATTATATTTTAATTACGGAAACAAATACTAATTATAAATTATAATAATTAGCGAGTAATGGTTTTTTTTAAATTGAGACTGTATTTAATATATAAAATAAATTATATTGGTGTAATATATTTAAAATAATAATAATCTAGACTATCTATATATAATATATATATATTTTTATAACTGCCTGTATGGCTCAGTGGCTAAGGCGTCAGACACACAAGAAGTAGGACACAGGTTCGACCCTCGTCCGGACCATTAATTAATTTTATAAAATGGGTCTTAAAATATCATTTAGAAGTGATCTTATATAATTGTGTATAAATAAATGATCGGCTCTCGTTAAAACCATGGATGCCTTAACATGAGAGCAGCTTCGAAGAGACATTAGAGCCATGTGGTTTTACGTGAACTTCATCTAAGTTCCTGAATGGGATGAAGGACTCCACCAAATAAAATAAAAAAAAATATATATATATATATATATATATGATATTTAATATAATAAAAGATCATTCAGATATCATATATGATATGTTTTATAATATATTTCATGTACGATATATTTAATCATAATTAAAATACGTGGAAATAGGTGAAAAGATGAGGAAATTCTATACCTATTCGTAACTACAAGGATAACAACTGTAGTGCATAGATGATGGGGAGACTGATACTCAACGTTAACTTATCACCCACACCGAGGCCAATCAGCTGAGAAACGAGAATACGATGGATCGACAGTTTCTAACATACGAAACTATAGTCCGTTATATACGAATGTACGATGATTCATAACTAGTCACTAGTGATGAGTCATAAACGACTGATATCAGTAGAATATGTGCTGTTTTAGTTACCGAACACAATAACATTAATTAATAAAAACTGTAATTTAATTGATTTTGTAATCGTTAAATATGATATATTAACCTTTAACCTTAGGGAGTAGTGGATTTTAGTACCAAAATAAATCAATAGGTATATCGCTATATATTCGATTCATTTTTTCATTTTTTCAGTTTTGATTATTTTAATAATATATATTGTATATATATATTCATATAATATATAATCATTTTATTTAAGATTTAGATTTTTAAAATTGTGAACAAAAATTAATGAAAAAAATTAGACCTATATTACTCGATTTTGATTGGTTTATTTTCATCCACTATATCCTTCTCAGTTCGTCCACTATACCCATTTGAATATGGTACTTTAGAATACCTATATCTTTTTACTAATACAATATTTTCATATACTATAAACATAACTTAATAGATAACAAATTATATTTTATTAATATATAAGAAAATATGTATTTATAATTAATAATCAATGCAGTACAGTACATTTCCAAAACTGGTTTTTATGGAATTTTGAAAAAAAAATATTATGTAATTAATTTAATATATTGATTAATTATTTTTGAAAAAAAATTACTCGTTTTTGTAGATATTGTAATTGTCTAAATATTTTGTATATATATTTTTTTTGTATCTATGACCATTTTAGCGTAAATGTAAATTACCACTACTCCCTTCTCGTCCGCTACTCCCTTCTATCCCCTACTGAGATACGAGAGGGGGTCGGCATTAGGAGGGTTCGGTAATCGGGGACTTTCCCCTACATGGTATAGGTATATGGTATTCCCCTACCATTTATGTTATTTGTCGATAACCATCGCCATTAGTATGGATTGCGGTCCACTTTATTGGTTTATTATATGTCTTACTTCCGGATTGGTGATTCGGTCTTTAAACGTACGTTACATTTAACAGTATTCTAAAAGAGGTTTCACACTAACTCGAACGCAATTATTAACTCTAATAATTAGGTGTGAACCACCTTTTACATAGATTTAAATATCAGAGTTAAACTTTAACCTCTAATTAGTAGAGTTAATAATTGCGTTCGAGTTGGTGTGAAACCCATCTAAGACATCTCATATATAATGTTGTGCTTCTCATCTGCAGGTGATTATTAATAATGATGGAAATAATTAATAATTTAATAATATTAAAAAATGTATGAAGAATTAACGATTGAAAGATCGAATTTCCATATGTTCAAATCAATAAGTTCAATAGGTTCAATACCATCTGATGAGGATAAACATATATATGATGGAACAATCTCCTAAAATTCAAAAAATATTTTCTTGCATAAGAGATTTGATCAAATTGTATTGGTTTGCCCCTCAAGTTCTGTGTCATGTTAGCGTGGATTTAGTAAGTTACGAACAATAAGACGTTGTTACGATCTACTATTCTAGAGAGTAGATTCAATGAATTAGTATTGGCAAATATCAATCACAAAATAATTCACACAATTGAGATGGATATATTTATAAATAAAAATCTATATTTATATAATAATAAATTATGTAATGTTTATTATTTATTTTCTAATATATTAATACTCATTGTTATACAAATTAAATATTATTAATTGTATATTAAAGGGTTAACATAGACTATATAGGTATACGATATTAATAAGATATCGTTAGTAATTATATTAGTAATAAATAATAGGATATATAATATAAAATAGAAATAAATAGCTCCCCCCATAAAAATATCGTTCCGACGCCCCTACCTACACACATATATTTTATAATTAATTCTAATGTATTAAATTATTAAATTGTTATTGTATTATTATTATTTTATTATTATATAACACTCCACTATATCAATGCAATCTGTAGTATATAATACTACACCATATCAATGCAGACTGTAGTATATAATAGTCCTCTATATTATTGTTGTCCGTGGTATATTCAATGTATATTATTATTAAATTATTATCGTATTACTATTATTTCGTATTATTATTTTCTTCCCGCACGAACGAAGGGGTCTACATGACCCTATTTTAGAGCAAATAAACCTAATATCATCATCATCATCATCATTATACAATTTAATTCAAGTGTAGCCCCGTTACCTCTAACGTAAACAAAAGCCTACCTAACTACTAAACAGGACTTGATCAATAATTATTATTTGGTATCGATTACCCATTTGTTATTATCTTTTATTAACCCATCTTGCTATTCATTAAATATATAAATAGCTAAATTGGTTTTATTAATTATTATAATGAATTACCCAATCTCTCACCATAAGAACTCAGTTCACAAAGTAAAATATACTATTCTTTGAATCCACCTTACTAATTCAATATTTTATTATGTATTCTAAAATTGAATAGCTTATATAGAATATATATAACCTTATCAAACTAATTAAGTATTAACGGATGCTTTGTTAACAATCGGTGTTATGTATGGGTCAACGTACAGGACCCACATTGACTGCGCAGATATGGGAAGAGATACGGTAATAATGGAGTGGTGAACAGTGTCCATAATAGGTGGAATAAGTTGCGTATACGATTCTATATATAGAGAAGATAAGATTAAAGCGGGAGATAAGATACCAACGTAAAAATACCAACGTAAATATATTTAATATAACTTTTTATGGACTCATTTTCTGGAATAATATACTACTACACACTATACACACTATAGTCTAGTCACACTTTACTAATTTTCTCACAAATAAGTATTTAATATCATGTAATGCGTGTTAAAATTCATCGTTTTTATAATATTTTATTTATATTTATATATATATTTATATTTTATTATATAATAATGTCATCATTAATCTCTAATCAAATAGATTTAAGGAGCTGTACGGCGGTCAATAGGTGAGTGACATATTGAATACGTCATTAGTATTATAAGTATGCTAGTTGGCGATCGTATACTATAGTATGTATACTATGCATAATATACATGGTACATATACCATGGTATAGGGGAAAGTATCCGATTACCGACCCCTAAATGATTATTTGTAATAATTCATTCAATATTAAATATATTTATTTAAAATTTTGTAATTAGGGTAATATTATGGCAATGAATAATGTGGCTATTTTATATTTTTGATATAATTATATTTACAAGAATAAACAGGGGGTCGGTAATCGGATACATGTACTTAATACCGACCCCCTTCTCCTATTACCGACCCCCTAACATAATCGTGGTATAAATAAGTGTAGTCTTATAATATCCAATACAAATAGTAATATACATAAATATAATTAATTATAACATTCACGCAATTTATTTTGTATTGAATTTATGTTTTAATAGTAATATTAAATTTGAATTTAAACTTGATAGTAATTATATTAAAATAGTGTATTTTATTATTTAATATTTATTTATTAATCAGTATGTATATAATCAACTGGAATCATGAATCCTAAATCTATATCAATGATACACAAACAACTTACGACATATTTTAAAGTAAAATACGAATCTATTTTGATTGGATATTATAAATCACATGGGGTCGGTATTAGGGAAATTTAGGGGGTCGGTAATAGGAAAATAATATGGGTTGCTACCTCTGTCTCTATAAATAAGATATATTGGTTAATAGTTATTCAAATTAAATTATTTTTATAATAGTTGTAAAAATTGTATTGATCTACAATATTATGTGCAGTATTAAGTTTTCTTTTAAATAATAAAGTATTTACAATGATTTAAAAAAAGTTATTATTCAAATATTTCAAAAAGTAAAAACAGTATATTATATTTTATCAAATAACAATTTTAGGATTACATATTTTTTAAAACAAAATACGTTTTCATATTTATCATTAAATTACTAACAGTTCGTGTATATATTATTTTTTGATATATCTTATAGTTACTGAGATACGAGAGGGAGTCGGTATTAGGAGGGGGTCGGTAATCGGAGACTTTCCCTTATAGTATACTATAGTCAACTAAAGCCAATATCCCAATATCCCTGCTCACATTCTTTGTACACAATTCTCAAATCAACTTAATGGTAAAACTTTAAATACACTTAGATCTATAGCATTAAATATAGCAGCTGTTTCTCCTTTTTTCTCCAATTATGATATAAATGTCTTCTCTTTACCTTTATCGTGTTCCTTTACCAGTTTTTTCAGTACTTCTTTAACTGAGATTTTATCCTTATTAAACTCTGTTAAATCTACTTCCTCTGTAGATCCTATCCCATTATCAGTTTTAAAAAAATCCTCATATTTTATTTCAAATCAACTACTATCTATCTATTCGCACTCTTTAATATATGGTATATTTCCGGCATCTTTTAAACGATCTCATATAAAACCTATCCTTAAAAAGAATAATATTGATACATCAGTCTTAACTAATTTTAGACCAATTTCTCAACTTTCTATTATGAGTAAGATTCTCGAAAGAATTGTTTCTAAGCAAATTTTTAATTACCTTTCTGTAAATAATATCCTTGACCCTCATCAGAGTGATTTCAAGAAACACCATTCAACTGAAACTGCACTAACATCTGTTCTAAATGACTTACTTACTACTCTTGATGATAACCAATGCATACAGATGGTTCTTTTAGACCTGTCATCTGCTTTCGATACTATTAACCATGATATACTTATAAATAGGCTATATTATTTAGGTATATCTGATGCTCCCCTACTTTGGTTTAATTCTTATCTTTCAAATCGTTCCTCCTCTGTACAAATTGTTGAATCGCTATCTTCACCTATACCCGTTACTTGTGGAGTACCACAGGGATCGGTGCTTGGTCCTTTACTTTTTACTCTATATATTCTTCCACTATCTAAACTAATTCAATCCTTTCCTGACATATCTTATCATATTTATGCTGATGATATTCAGCTTTATATAAAATTACCTATTAACTCCAGTCCTGACTCTAATTTATCTCTTTCAAATTGCATTAGACATATTAACTTTTGGCTACTATCACATTTTCTTCTATTAAATGAAACTAAGACTGAACTCATAAATATTTCTCATTCTCAATCCACATTTCCTCCTCTGTCTGTAAATAATTCTTTAATTCAACCTATACCTTTCATTAAAAATCTCGGCTTTATCTTTGACACTAATCTTAATTATGACAGGCATATATCTAATCTATGTAAAATATATAATTTACATATATATAAAATTCGCTCTATTAGAAAATTTATAACTAAAAAATCGTGTTCTATTCTAATAAACTCTCTTATTTGTTCTCGTCTCGACTACTGTAACTCTCTTCTCTGTTCTCTTCCTTCTATATCGATATCTAAAATTGATCGTATTATTCGTGCTTCTACTAGACTTACTTTTAATTTATCTTATTCTGATTACACTACCTCTGTCTCTTCACTTCTTTCCTCACTTAAATGGTTAACTTTTAAAAATCGCTGTATATTTAAATTTCTATGTCTCACTCACAAATTATTACTTACGTACCAACCAATTTACCTGTATAACCTATTAGATCCTATTAATCCTCTTAACTCACTTAGGTCTACTAGAACCATTCGACTAAAAACGCATCCTTACAAAAAAAAAGAGATTTGGTGGTAGATCGTTTAAATGTATGTCCCCTATACATTGGAATTCCATTCCAATCAATATAAGGAATATCAATAATCACTCCACCTTTAAAACTCGACTAAAATTATTGTTATTACGTAGGCAGCATTAAATGCTATATAAATCTAAATTATGACTATTATTATTTTATTATCGTTCATTATCGTTTCTTGTTCTCGTTTGTTTATTATTATATATATTTATATTTATACTTATCCATAGCAACTGTTTTGCTGAATATCTGTATATTGTCTATACACTTTTGAGATATGTTTTTATATATATTTAAGTGTTTAAATAAACCATTACAATTACAATTACAATTACAATAGTATGACACATTATAATTAGAGGAGTTGAGTTTATACATGAATTAACAGATATATAGAAGTAACTCAGGAGGGAAGCCACTCAATACAACAATGTGTATTTAGTACAAAGTTATTTGAAGCTATCGGAGAATAGATGACGGAGCTCAGAGTCACTTTTATCTGGTAGTTCGGTGGTTAACCATAGATAATATTAACCATGGTTAACCATGGATAATTATCTTCCTGACGATATTTCATGATATTTCATGAATACTGACAGCGTGCTTACTATTGCATACTAACGAATTTAATATAGTTAAGCCGTGTACACACTGCTATCATCGAGTGCAGACCTGCAGTGCAGTATCAAGTCGCCGCCTAAAATTTTAATGAAAAGCTATATTTTCTAGTAACATGTCGCCGTGCCCGATGCTCGCTGCGTGAACAGCTAATGTGCTCGGTACCAAGCGCAGTAACAAGTCGCCGGTCTCTAGCAACAAGTCGCCGTGCTTGATGCTCGCTATCTGACCACCGATACTAATATATACTGAGCATCAAGTGCAGTAACAAGTACAGTAACAGATCTCCGTTCTAGCGGTGTGCAGCGGTGTGTGCGCACCACTTTACCTATAAACTAGATCGCGTATTCGCTAACGAGAGTTTCTAGATCGGAAGTTGTTGAGATGATCGCTCGTCTTTGATCGTTCCCAACTCAATCGTAGTCGGCTAAGTTGACGTCAAAGATAACATAGTTCAGGGTTAAACTATAGTTTAACTATAGTTCCTTATAAGGACAGGAATAGTGTATACACTATGTATGTTTGGTACGATATACGAGAGGTGCATGCAGTACGTTAAGTGCGAGTGTAAGTGAGGTAATTGATGAATCAAATGTTAGTATTGAATGCGGTTAGGTAGATGCGAACTCATTTAAATAAAATACACCCAAGCACACACACACACACACTTTCCATATTAACGTACCGTACGTATTAATGAATATACTGAATATATAATTATTACGTAATACTAGTTAATGTTATGTCGTAACATTATTTGATAATACACCCCCGTTATTCGACATGGAATGGTCCATTATTCGTAATCGTGTTTATTTGCCGTATACACTGTATACTATACAGTGTATAGTATACAGTGTATAGTATACAGTACATAACGAATACTCACGTACGTCAACGTCTGCCTAAGTAGTGGACTAAGTAATGGCGACCGACCAGTCGGCGACCGTCTCGAAAGTTTTGAAGTAGTTGAATAATGGATGCCCGATAAACAAATATACTAAATAATCGACTCCCGTGTTATCATTTATAATCACGTGATATCTTAAATAATAAATAAGTTCTAGTGTTTATATTTTTTTTATTATAAAAATATACTTAAATTATATATATATATATAATTACTAACTATAATCTAAACTAAACTAATATAAATTAGCTATATATATATATATGTGTGTTTACTTAAATAATGTTTTTTAACTAAAATAATATCGGATATAGTTCTCTCTGGAAACTATAGCAAGGACATATAGCACGTCCTTGACTATAGTCTATAGGCCATCGTGTTATCAGTTCCGTCCTACAGCCGTCCTACACGAGATGGAGAGACACGTGTATATACATTAAGTGCTAGGCTTCAACGCTATAGCTTTCAATGCGCGTGTACCGATGCTTCTCGTTATTCTATAGTTCGCATTATTTCACCTGTTTAACAGAAATGGCATTTATGTTATTAGGATATGAGTGCATAATATATATATATCTAATATTAATAAATTCTGTAAATATTTAATAATAATAATGTATATATATATATATATATATATATATATATATATATACATATATATTACATATTGGGCCGACATAAGTATATAAGTAAGTAAATAAGTAATTAAATTACATATATGTATAAGAATATATATAATATGTACCCATAGCAACAAAAGTATTGACCTCATATATACTTATAAGTAATGTATAACATATTAATATGACCATACTTGTAAGAACTAATATATCTACAACTATTCAATGCATAAATTAATTCAGTTTATAGACAATGTCTAAAGAGAGTCAGTGAAAGCTTTAGCTTTTTTAATTCGATATCTCCTAACAGTAGTGTAATGTCATATTTCATCATCTTAATTCGATAAAATACAATAAAATATATATATATATATATATATATATATATATATATGTGTGATGATGATGGTGATGATGATGATATAAGTTTTATTAAGCACTAAAATAGAGTCATGTAGACCACTTCGCTCGTGCGGGAAGAAAATAATAATAAGATAACAGTAATACGATAACAATTTAATAATAATATACATTGAATATAACACGGAAATATATATATATATATATATATATATATATAAATGTGTATTATTATATATTGAATCTATATCGGCTAAAAATATGATTATACTACATATATTACATAATACATATATGTATAATTTTCTCTATTATTTAATTATATATATATGTGTGTGTATGTATGTGTGTTATGTGTCTATGTGTGTATGTATATGTTCATGTGTATATTATTATATGTCAAAGATATCGGCGTACCTTTCTGCAATAAATCAATTACAACTGCTTGTTCATCATTTTGTTTATGTATTAAATCTTCCAAATTATTTTGATCAAAATCAGGAAATAAATACTACCAACATATCGATATAATGATTAGTATGCTGATAATATCATTAAATTAGTACTAATATTATTTAATGATATATTTTATTATTAATTTTATAACATCATCATAAATACAATTTATATATATATATATATATATATATATATATATAAATATATGAATATTATATACTGAAAACAGTGCATAAAGTACAAACATGCAATCTCGAATACGCGTCTATTAGTCGAATTCCGCAATTTTTATTTTTATCTAAATCTTTAACTTGACGATAGTAATTTCGTTCTAGTTTTTGTAGAATATCGGGAATGCTCTTGCGTTGAGATTGTATAGTTTGAACCAAGATCGACTAATACATAATATTAGGTAAATTGATTTTGATATATTTAATAATTGAAATATATATAGGTATATATATATATATATATATATATATATATATATATATATTACAATGTATGATAGTAAATTGTTACTTTAAATAATTAAAAGAGATCACATTTGACTAATGATATATATGTATATATGATGTAATATATTGAGTACAGGAGTGCTAGAAGAAGATTGAAATAGTGGGTAATACTTAATTGTAATATATCGATGTATAGATATATAGATTGTAATAAATAACGATGTTTGCAGATTAATATGCACGTGGTTATCATGCAACAATTCTTATCCTATCGCGTCTAACTTGCCCCGTGAACGTATATACATTGTAAAGTAAACTACACTAAATAGCGCTAGTAGCAGGTTAAGATGCTGGTTAAGTGTCAGGTTAAGTGTCAGGTTAAGTGATAGGTTAAATATCATGTTAAGTGGCAGGTTAAATGTCAGGTTAGTGGCAGGTTATGCTATAGTACTATACTGTAGTGGAATTATACAGAGAAGAAAAGTAAGCGAATAGGTAGTACAACTTAAAGTTAACACGAGTGTTATACCTATAGTTGGGGGTTAGAACTGGCTATAGAAGGGGAAGTTAGAAGGGGAGTTAGCTGGAAAGTAGTTAGACTTGTTACGTAATATCGGTGAGTCGTATAAGTAGAGTGTATGGGGTACGTGGTTAGCAGTAGGGTTTAAGGTAGGGAGTCTAAAGTAGAGTGTATGGGATACGTGGTTAGCAGTAGGGTTTAAGGTAGGGAGTCTAAAGTAGAGTGTATGGGGTACGTGGTTAGCAGTAGGGTTTAAGGAAAGGAGTCTAAAGTAGAGTGTATGGGGTACGTGGTTAGGAGTAGGGTTTAAGGAAAGGAGTCTAAAGTAGAGTGTATGGGGTACGTGGTTAGCAGTAGGGTTTAAGGAAAGGAGTCTAAAGTAGAGTGTATGGGGTACGTGGTTAGCAGTAGGGTTTAAGGAAAGGAGTCTAAAGTAGAGTGTATGGGGTACGTGGTTAGCAGTAGGGTTTAAGGAAAGGAGTCTAAAGTAGAGTGTATGGGGTACGTGGTTAGCAGTAGGGTTTAAGGAAAGGAGTCTACATTATCGATAATGCGACAGATAAATTGTGATTTCCGAAATATAGACAAATTATATATGTTGGAGAGCGAAGAAGGATGACTTATTAATAATTCAAGATTAATTCTAGATAGAATGGGGAAAAAATACAGAAATATTGTATATGTAGTTTACTGGTATATAGGGGTGTAATAAGTAGAAATATATATATATATATATATATATTTATATTTAAATGTGTGGGTAACAGTGTATCAAATAAAATAGAATATAAGTTAAAGAATACATATATCCAAAAATATACGCTCTCTAAATAGGGGAGGGAGGGGTATTGTGGCCGATATTTGTATTAACTTACAAGAAACAAAATATATCATACTAATATTGGATATTATGATCCAATAAGTTGTATATACAATTAAAATATGTTGTTCTAAATAATGGCTATCAACATTTACTCATTTAATTATTTGTATTAAAGTCATTTGATTTTTATTACAAGTAAATTTTCCGTATAAATAGAGATAAAATACACAAGTGCGGGTATTATAGTCGATATTTCCGAAATAGCCACTAGGATTGCGTCATATATTCAAATACGTACTTTTTTAAAATTAAAAAATAAAATACATTGTATCAAATATCAAGATACACACGCACTTTTATATTATATATAAAAATAATTAATCGTTATCCCATTTAGTTTTACTTATATTCAGCTACAAATTTATTTGTTAATTAATGAGTTTAATATGTCTCAAATTATTAATGCAAATGTAAGCCGATTAATGTATTTCAGTTATTTTATAAAGAATTTATCTAAATATACTATTTTTATGATACGCTTACGCATTGAAATTATCTCGATGCTGATTGGTTATTAATCGGCCACAATACCTACCACGCATCGGCCACAATAGCCGTCTCGCACTCGTTGGTTTAAATAACATATTACTATGTCGTTATGTTATTATTGAATATTGTTATAAATGTAATCTGATATATTATTTATTACCTTAACAGAATATATTAAAAATACATAATTTTATTCAATAACTTGCTTATAAAATAAGGTAAACCTTACGTTTTTTTTCGATAAAAATTACGATTATTTGATTTTTTTCTCTAATCGAAAATCAATAATTAATATTGATATAAATAAAAAATGATTTACACTATCATTCTTAGAATTCAATTATCTACATTTTTCGTATATATCATTTTTTTATAACTATAACAGTTCTTAAAATATCGTTATCGGCCACAATACCCTTCTCTCCCCTAAATGATAGAGAAAGTAATTCAGAATGAAATACAGCTATTAACGAAATGCACACTGTCATAATTTAGTATACGTAAGTGAAACGAATGGAAAATAAGTATCTAATTTCATAAAAATAGAAATATATTGGGTTTGATATGTAAAATAAAGGTTTAAGAAATGTTAATTAGTTAACGTATTGTGATTTGATATATGTATATATATATATAGTACTATATATATATATATATAGTACTATATATATAGTCTACTATAGTATACTATATATATAGTCTACTATAGTACGCGTGAATATCAATGGAGATTCATTATAACTGCCTGTGTGCACACAAGCAGTAGGACGCAGGTTCGAACCTCGTTCGGATCATTACAATAGGTATTAAAATAATAGTTATTTTTAAGAAGTGATCTTATATAATTGTATATAAATAATGTATAAGTGAAAACTTCATCTAAGTGGATGAAAGGACTGCACCAACATAATAAAAATATTAACATTGTAAAACGTTTTAATTTCTTTGATTTTTTAAATTCGTATTATTCTTGGTTATTTCTATATCGTATGTTATCGTTAGCAAATATTTATACTTTCGATTATATTTTCGGCTATGTAGTTGCTTAAATAAATTATCATTCAACATAGGTTTATTATAATAAACCTATGTTATTATTATTTTATTTTATATTTTGTTGTTAATTTTTAAAAATTTATTTTATATTTTATAAATGAAAGTAAATGTATGAATATATATTTAATTTATGGTAGCATAGCATTACAATGGTGGTAGATATATTACAAGTAGATATAGAGTAATTGTAGGATTAGAAGAGGATATTATATAAACTAAATATCTGAAGTTATATGTAGTAAAGTAAAACATATGTTTTAATTTACGAATTAGAATACGACATGAGAGAAAGTAACAAGTTGAGAACGTCTGTCAATTATGTAAGCTTATTTTAAACATTATTCTTATATGAATTGTATACAATGATGTATTATGTATACATAATTAATTGGTAAATTTATTTGATTAAATTAAGTGAAGCCGATGTTTTGAAAATATAGACATAGTAAATAGGATCTACTAGATACTATTCCCGTATTACGAATAAAAAAGGGAGGCAATCCATTACAAACATATACAAGAATAGATGGATAGATTGTAAGATATTGCATATTTATTTACATTGGATAAGTTGATAAATTAGAACATGTTTTAGGCCAATGAAATTATAGAATATTAAAGATTATTTAAATGTAATAGATATAATATAGATGTATACATCTGGCAGTTATATCAATTAACAGATATAATTAAGATAAGGTATGAAACACACTCGTGTTTAACGCTATAGCTTATATATTTCTAATTCTAGAGTGTGTCTGATAAAGTATCTTAATATGATACAGTATGATACAGTAGGATACATTATACTTATATAGGTGTAATACCTATAACTGTTAATTAATGTAACTACTAAATTAATTAATTATATTAATTCAGTGCCAATTCTGTGGATATATATATATATATATATATATGTATATATATATATATATATATATATATATATATATATATATATATATATATATATATACTATAAATATACAATATCAGATTGACCAATAATAATAAATCTAACCATTTTAGCTGATTTTAAAGAATTTCTATGAATATTCAGCTCATCATTGTATTTGTATTTTGATGCCTAATATTATTTATATATATATATATATATATATATATATATTAAAAGTGAATAAGAATAATAATGGCATATATAATTAATTAATAATCGAATTACATATTTTATAAATTAATTTAATTATTTGATTTATTAGGTACATTTATAGAATAATAACCTAAATAAATAACAATATATATATATTTTTATATTATATATAATAACTATTTATTTCATTAAAAATAAATCCAGAAAAATACAAGAGTTATATAGGTGTTATATACCTATATATATATATATATATATATATATATATATATATATATATATATATATATATATATATATATATATTTATTAACCTAAAATGAATAGCAAACGAAATAATTTCATTACAATAAATATATTTACATATATTATATATAATACATTTATTTATTATAATACACATTGGCTCACTTGGGATGTAATGCAGCTAAAAAAACTTGCCAAAATATCAAAACTAAACCAAACCAAACCAATCCAAATCAAACAAAATAAACACACCTCATACAAAGTACGTACATTCCGGGTACTGCCACGGTTGGTAAGCACATTACCGAGTGACATTCCTTCTATAGAAAATTAATTAAATTTACTTTACAGACGATACAAATATAAAATATAAAAAAAAACAAACATTGACATGGCTATGCAATTAACACAGATCGTGACACCGAAATTCAGTTTTAAGTTTTTATGTAGATATATAGATATTTGTTAAGTAATGCTAAATTTATATAACATAAATCGATATATCTAAAACTTTGACTTTATAACACAAAAACATATATATATATATATATATATATATATATACATAAGTTTATAATTTATTAAATGTGTTAATACATTTTTACATTTCAAGAATTAAATCGAGTAGTTCAAAATAAATATTTGTATTATTATTCTAAATAATATATACTACTATATATACTACTATATATATAGGATCAATAATATAAAATCCTATATATAAAATCCATAATATAATCTATATTAAATAATATTTCATTAACTATTAATGCTTTATATTAAATTAAATTAAATAGTAAATGTATGTATATATATATATATAATATTAAACCTGATAATAAATAAGTAAAGCGATACAGCTGATAGTTAACATCGAATATACAATATAATAATTGTAGTTATCAATGAAATGTTTCACTTGTTGATAATCATTGGCAGTCGATCCGTATCCGAATAACTGACATTTTCCAGACGATATACAATATCCTTTATCGTAATTGCAGACGTCCGATTCCTGAATAAACAACTCGATCTTCAAATCGTCGTACGAGTCTAGCAGATGAACCGGTTTACAACTGCTGTTCACATCTCTCCGGCAACATCGCGTACACATCAGCTTCTCCTCGTAGTTACAGAAACAGTCCAGCCACCCGCGTTGACGACATATCGACCCGGTACATTTGCCGTGCTCGCAAACCCGGCTTCCGTTAGCGCACATAGTACCGTCCGTACGCGGAATGGACGCCGGACATTCGTACGAGTGGGTATCGCACACCGAGCTCTCCATACACTCGTCGCCGGCCCTACACTCCCTGGGGTCCGTATCTATCTGGCAGTCGAAGTTACAGCACGGCGAGCTCATTTTACTGCAAACGTAACCTTTAACCTTATTTATTCTACATACGCCCACCCCGTCGACGGGCGGACTACAACACTTATCGAACTCTTCACACAGCTTACCATCCACTCCGCAATCACACTCCTCATCACCGGTAGTTATATAATTCCCGCACGTCCTAGTGTACCTCTCGTACTCGACGAAACACCCATTCTTTTTGGACAACGTCTGCGCGATTTTAATTCGGCTGCACACCGAGAAATGCACCACGTTCGGATTGGTCAACGCCATGGTGGTGTTGTACATGACGAAGTTGCCGAAACCGCGGTAGTTGTTGCAGTGCTTGAGCGTGTCGTGCTTGGAGCCGAAAGCGTGGCCCAGTTCGTGCAGCAGCGTAATGGCGACCAGACGTTGGGGCAGTTGACCTTCTGAACTGCGCTCCGTCAACAGCATAGAGTTTATGTTAGAGTTGCCTTGAATGTCTCGGTAGCAGACGCCCGCCGAATTCTCGATACTGGTGTCCGTGGATTTTAGAAACGCTAGTCCGAGCGTGCCCTCTCCCAGAAGCTGGTTTAACATGAGGACGTGTTGGCAGACGATCGGCATGGATTGATTCTTGAACCAGTGAAGGATGACCTTCGCGTTCGAAGTCTCCACTACCCTGCCGTGCGGTAGAACGGTCAGGTATCTGAGCATGACTCCGATGTTGTTGATTTTACCGTCGTAGTTGAAATCCACGCTCCGGAAGTAACGGTCCACGAAGTTTATGTACCACAGTACGCGTTTAACGCAGGTTTCTATGCCTTTATTGCACAGAGTGTTCAAATAGTCCGTAGTTATGACTATGTTCAGGGTGCACACTTTATAGGAGTCTTGACGCGTGGACGATCTCTTCCGTCGATTGCGTCCGTGCTTTAGTTGAGGTTCCGGTTGCGGTGATTGGAACGCGTAGGTCGCGTGGTTGACGTTGTCGACGAGAACGGTCAGTGAACCATCAGCCTCTTCATCCGTCGATAGATGATACGTTACATCTCCGTCATCCAGGTCACCGTTCACGGATCCGTTACTATAGGTTCCGTAGAAATAAGAGCTCGGCGTGTTCGCTAGATATCCGTTGTAGATGTCATCCACCGTGACCTCGTGGTTAGGTTCACCGGTTCTTAATACTTGTATTGTTTCGATATCTTTACGAATCAATATTAAATTAAATGTGTTAGTGAAAGCTGTGTAATTAATTCTTAAATACGCCCCTTTTGATGAATGGGCGTATTGTATTGTTAACTTCACTTTTTCTTTGCATCCTATTTTCTTTTGTAGTATGCAATCTACATTATATTTATAATAACTACTACCTGGTATTATTATAGCATATATTTTATCTATTATATATATACACAATATAATATGTTTAAATAACATTATATATTAATTATGTTTAGAACGTACTTTTCCAGAGGTGAATACTACTTATTTATATGTATTAGTTAATTATATTGAATTTAATTCTAATTATAATATAATTATTATTTATTATTATTTATAATTTTTTAAATTTACATATAATAATAAAAAACATAATACAAACATTAAAGAATAAATTATTTAGATTTAATAAATTTTAAATCTATAAAATACTAAAATATTTCTTATTATTAAATATGTTTTTCTCTCTAAAAATGGGTTTCATACGGTTTCGAATAGTGAATAATTAGAAGCGAATATATTCTATGCGAATATAGTCGCTTAACGTATTTTTAATCGTTTCACATTGCTTCGAATTATTTTAAAAGTTGAAGCGAATTTTGTAAGGTTAAGTTTATAGTTTAAATATTATCTATTTATAGTCGATAATAATAATATTATAATGTATAAAAGTATAATAGTTATGTGGTTATTCTTTAAATTGTCCTTGTATACATTAACTAATTATATTATATCCAATTTAAATTCAAAATATTAAAATAATGTGGTCGCAAAGATTATATGTAATACGTTCTAATATTTGATTCGAGTGGATTCGTTAGACACGAAAATTGAACATGTTTATTTTAAATTCCTTAGAATAAAAATAGAACGCTTCAAATATTCAAAGGGTTATAAATGGGAAATTACGTTCGAATATTTGAAGCGTTCTATTTTTATTCGAAACTAATTTAAAATAAACATGTTACATTTGTGTTTCTGACGAATCCATTCGAATCAAATATTAGAACGCATTATGGGAATAATATCAATCATTTTAGTATTTTATAGATTTAAAATTTATTAAATATAATAACAGCTATTGTAATTATTTATTTATTCTTAAATGTTTTTATTGTTTTTTATTCTTATATGTAAATTTAAAAAAGTATAAATAATAATAAATAATAATAATATTATAATTAGAATTAAATTCAATATAATTAATTATTAAATATAAATAAGTTGTATTGATTGACTGATAATTTATTTAAGAAAATATGGGAAATTAACCTAATACGGACACTTTAACAATAAATTGTCTTAACATTTTATGACTCATTATTTTTCTTCAAAAATTACAATATATTAATATTATACTCAACTGGCTCACCTCCTACATTACCAACCGCTCTTCCTCAGTCAGGATTAATACACACTCTTCCCCCCTCCCGCTCTATAACCCACGGTGTCCCCCAGGGATCTGTCCTCGGCCCACTCTTCTTCAACATTGACGTCCTCCCCATGTTTGACATCTTCACTGACTACCCTGACATCTCCTTCCATACTTACGCCGACGACCTTCAACTATATCTTAACTGCACAGACTCCCCTACTTATGCCACTGAACGACTCTCCTCCTGTATCGAGTCCATACACCAATGGCTTACCTCCAACTCTCTAAAACTTAATCCCACTAAAACGGAAGCTATTTTTCTCCACTTACCCCTACGCTCCTCCACTCTCCCTGAACCACCCCCATATCACTCGAAAACACCTCACTCCCCTACTCTCATCACGTCCGAAACCTTTATCTCCCACGGACGACCGATTGCTCACGCACTGATGCAGTCCATAAACTAAAAAAAGTAAAAGTAAAGTAAAGTATATGATTATAAATATTACTGTGATTTTAAAATTTTATTTAATTTTGTAATTCTATAGATAACAGGGGTGGCCGTATTCGGTACCCATGTCCGAATACGGACACCCTGTGTTATAATACGGATACCCTAAATACCAATAGATAAACCATATATTATTTATGAATCAATCAGACAAATTACAATAACATTATTTATAATTAATTTTATGAATAATTTATTCTAATTTAATTAGTCAATAATTAATTTATTTTTATTATTTTTTTATTAATAATACAATTTAAGTATCTAAATAATAACAATTTTAGATCTAGCTTTATTGGTGGTATTATAACGCAAGCGATTTGTATGTAAATCAGAATAGTTAATACGCTGCGCGCTGATTGGTTATAGGGTATCCGTATTAAGACATCTAGAGTGTCCGTATTAGGAACGTATATGACCTCTAGATATATTCTTATAACTTAATGAATATTTGATAACAAATATAAAAATTATATATATCATTTTTAGAATGATTTATTTTTTAATAATATAATGTTATATTTTATATCGGTACATTTGTATATTCTTGAGAAGGTTTTAAGTTGAAATTTTATTCATAAATTTAAAAACGTAATAAAAAAATCACTCTATTGGATATATCAGAATTATTTTTAAATAATTAAATACCCTGATAGATTACTATTACCCTGATAGATTACTATTTTTAAAGCTAAAATCACTTTCTTCCCGTAGGCATGTTGCTGATATGGTGCTGACTTACAAAATAGTCAATGGTCTCGTTGATGTGGATGTAGATGATTTCTTGTGGACCTACACGAATCATCTTAGGGCCTTCGGTGAAAATTAGAAGAGATATCTCTAAGAATAACCGATCACACAACTTCTTCAGCAATCGGGTCTCGGCTACATGGAACAATCTGCCTGCTTATCTAACCGTAATGAAGTCTCTTACATTATTTAAATCGGGTGTTTCTGCGATACTGTCTGGTAGTTGATTTAGGTACTGATACATCAAGATGAAAATCTCGAGAATAATACGAAGTGACAACGTTCTACAACGATAACTACTTTCTTAATACTATATTATTATACTATATATATACTATAGTATACGATATACTATAGTATACGATATACTATAGTATATTTTATACTATTATATAAAAACATAACAGTATAGGTGGATATTTTAACGCCTAACTACGAATATAAAGTGACTACATCCGCCACGTAGATATAAACATAAACGGAATACCATATATAGAATATTTCCTCGAGGATCATTGAAAATGGATTACATTGTCTGATACGACTATAAAACAGACGGTATTTTCAGACGTAAACATCATCATTGCATGAAAGCCCAACTTTAGTTTATCGTTATAAACAAGAAGTATATAAATAACAAACGTATTCGTAAGTGTATATCCATAAAACGTATACGTTGCACCATAGAGCTAGAGAGAAAGTCTCTCTAGAAAATCTCTCTATCTCTGTGCGTTGCACAAATAGAAAAATAGAGAGGTCGAATGTATCTACCTAGTTGAAAGGAAACTTCATGAAAATATGTTTATTATCTTTTATATTTCGTCCTTATTACTTCCACTTTGTTCCGTTAGTTTGTTCGTTTTATTATTATTATTTATTTGACGCGCACTTACGACGATTGTTACCACTTTGTAACGGTGCCCATAGGCAGATCTATGCTATAGCAGAGACCTTATTCCACCATCATCAACAGTGACGTATTTAATAATACATGGTTCTGTATATACAGTTATAACTTTGACTCTACTAATAGATCTAGAACTAAAATTCGATGGTAACTAGAGAAAAAGGCCTATAGGCCCATATAGCTGTCCATGTGAACGGCTAAACTCGTTGAATCGTGAACATATTACTAACGCAAGGCTATAGGCTATATCACGTATACGTGATGTGGTCGATACGCGTAGATCGATGACTCACTCTATTAACTAATGTATACATTACGGATGACTCACCACATCAACACACGCGCAATGAGCGCGCGTCGCGCATCTCTACTACGTATCACGATAGTGCACGAGTGATTCATAGTTGTAGGTGATTCATAGTTTTAAGTGATTAATATATGAATATATAAACTATAGTTTTAGGTTAAACGGGAGAAGTTTCTGAGTGAAAGTGGATACTGAACATATGTGTGATTAAGAATAGGGATTCTAAAGAATCACGTGATACTTAGTAGCGATGTGTGTCGATGTGGTAACCCATCCGTGGCGCTGCAACAGGGGGGACAGGGGGATATGTCACCCCCCCCCCCAACTTTTACCACAACATTTATTTTGATTGGTTAGTCCCCCCTACATACACACCATGGTTGCAGCGCCCCCTAGTGGTATACTACCGGTAGTAAGGTCTATGTAACCCGTCGTTATCGCTTATGCTATAGAATTATTATAATAGATTTTATTATAATTATAATAATGATAATCTATTAATAGATCTTAGCCTATAATATCATGTGATTGTAATTACCATGCATACACTGTAAACAATATATTTATTTAACCGATTACTCGGTACCTTAAATAATAATAATGGATTTATTATCCATAACCATAATAGGAAATATAACATTATGGTTATTATAACCATTGCGTTATTTATTAAATACATTTTATGTTTTTGTGCATTCCACAGATTTTCCGAAGGAAATATTGTTCACTCGACCGATTTATTGAAATAAAAACGACACTAGCGCAAATCGACGGGTGAAAGAACTAAAACCTATTTTTGGATTCATATAAGATATATCTGTTTACATGTAAATTCAAAAATAATACCCTAATATAATCTTAACTTGAGATATGTATATAAATTCGATATATATCGACAGGTAAGTGTTCCTCAAAAATATTATTTGGAGATATCAAAAATATAATCATAAACATTTTACCGAATTTTGATAGGTCAAAAGTAGATGATTTAGTCATTGTTATTTAAATGTAAACTATAATTCACATATATATTATAATATTAAAAGTATATTAGTCTGATAATTAGCTTAATTACATTATGAATTAATAATATTAAATTTAACTTAAAATAATCCATCTAGTGGTTGGTATAAGAACTATATTAAAATAACTACATAGCTTAGATATGGAATGAACATAGATATAGAGTTCCATATATATGGTAATATAGTATATGGTATATGGTACTCTATATCTATGGGAATTAACCATCTTTTCTTCGCAAAATATCTGTGCATTCCTCGAGGAATGTTAGTGGTGATCACCACTAACATTGCATCTAAATACAAGGTTATGTGTTTTAGAAATAAAAATTAATATGGGTTCGCTATTCATAACCAAAACGTTATATATTAATAACTACATTGATAACTATATTAATAACTACATTGATATACTCATCAACACGTTACATTATCAACATTTACATTATAATACTCAATATGTTATTCAATACATCAGATGATTTGTTGTAAACAACGCATATTAATTTTTAAATATATATAATATGATATCACATTTAATTTTATTATATTAATAGTGGATACTTAATAATCGAGTGCTGGCATGCCATGCATGGATATTTTAAAAGCAATGATAGCGACGACGAGCAGGGAAGGATGGATAAATGTTATATGGAATTCGAAAGCTTCACTACGGCTCCAAATGCTATGAGATAGGTTAGAGGTTAAAGGTTAACATATTATTAGTAGATCTATACTTATTATAGATAATATGAGATTATATGAGATAATTTTAAATTTACTTTGATTATAAATTTAAATATAATGTAGGGGAGAGAACGGAGTAGTGGCCGATAATTGATATGACTCAGCAAATTTCTAATATCTCGATAAACACTGAATTTTAAGATCTTATTTTTTTGTAATTTTCTATAAATCATATAGGTTTAGAATACTGTGATTTCAATTTTATATATTACTGAATATTATTAACGATTTATTAGTCATTAAAAAAGGCATACAAAAGCATAACAATAAAGCAAGTCCGGGTAGTGGCCGCTAGTATCAGAATATGCAATATGTCTATCGCATACGAGACATTATAATGTATTCGATTTATACTTTTTTATTATGTAATATTAAATAATTATATTTATGATATATATGCACCTTATTTGATTCAATGATTTAATTATATATACACACACTCACACACATAAATAAGTATAAATATATATAATCATGTTTTTGTTAACATTTGACAAAAAATGATTATGTACTATATTAGAGTAATTAATTAATTATTTAAAAAAAAAATTACTTTATATTATAGACATTTTGATCATCTAAATATTGTATATAGAACTTTTTATCCTATTTAACACCATTTAAGCGTTAATTAAAACGGCCACTACCCCGCTCCGTCCCTGCCTATAGGTATTAAATATATTAAATATATATATTAAATGTAAAATTATAAATTCCTATTACATCGTCATGACATTTGAATGCGATTGTAATGATATACTTTAATACCAATACCATTACACCTAACTCAAGGAGCTATTTAAACGTTCCCCACTAACATACCACTTATCTAACCCTCTTTGAAATGTAATCGTGGTATTATATTATTATTATATTATTATATTTAAGAATGTTTATTTTTATTATATTATTTTTACGGATGATCGTTAAGTCATCCGGGAACCCACACCTGTAAACTGTTGACAAACAGTAAAACACATTGTAGAATTTTATATTTTATCTTTGTGTATAAATAAATACTATTACTACTATTACTACTACTACATATATCATTTACTGTTGTAGTCAATTTGTGCTGTATGTATAATTATAATAAAGTCTATATTTATTAAATAAAATAATATATATACTACCAGGTTAGGCATTTATAAGAATATAAATAAACAATTGAAGATTATCAGTAATACTGTTTAATGACTTCTAGGAAATTAGAAATATTAATTTATATTCATATTAAATAAATAAAAAATAATTAATGTATATATTAAAAAAATTAAATTAACTTTATTATATTATTTGTTATTTACCTTAAAAATAAATAACTATCACTCGAGTAATAATAATATATCCATATAAAGGTAATTTATTTATTTTAATTATACTATGCATATATATATATATAAATATATATATATATATATATATATATATATATATATATATACTTATATAGTTGATATATATCTACGAATATATACATATGTAATATATATATATATATATATATATATATATATATATATATATATCTCCATCTCCCCCATCCTTAAAAAGCCTAATCTTGACTCCCTGAATTACTCAAACTACCGACCCATCTCCAACCTCTCAATCCACTCAAAAGTCTTCGAACGTGTTGTCTCCTCCCAACTCATCACCTACCTCACAGCCAACAATATCCCTAACATATTCCAAAGCGCCTACCTCCCCCACAAATCTACTGAATCCGCCATAACCCTCATTACCTCCGACCTACTCTCTGGCCTTAACAACAACCGTGGCACCATACTGGTCCTTCTTGACATGTCCTCCGCTTTCGACACCCTTGACCACAATGTCCTCATACACATACTCTCCGCCATCGGCATCAAAGGCATTGTACTCTACCTCAACTTGTTCACCTCCTACATTACCAACTTATCTTCCTCAATCAGGATTAACACACACTCGTCCCCCTCCCGCTCCATAACTCATGGTATCCCCCAGGGCTCTGTCCTCGGCCCACTCCTCTTCAATATGTACCTCCTCCCCATGTTTGACATATTCACTGACTACCCCGACATTTCCTTCCATACTTACGCCGACGACCTTCAACTATATCTAAACTGCACAGACTCCCCTACTTATGCCCCTGAATGACTCTCCTCCTGTATCAAGTCCATACACCAATGGCTTACCTCCAACTCCCTAAAACGTAACCCCACTAAAACGGAAGCTATCTTTCTCCACTTACCACTACGTTCCTCCAACCTCCCTGAACCATCCCCATCTCACTCTACAATAACACACTCCCCTACTCTCAACACGTCCGAAACCTTGGCTTCCATATTGATATCACCCTTTCCCGTGACTTTCATCTTATACACATGCATACATCCATCCACTACCACCTACACTGCCTCCGCTTAATCCGACGCTCCATTCCCCTCTCCATCGCTATTACCATTGCCTCCTCCTACATCATCCCCCTACTCGACTATTCATTTAACTCTTCAAACTACAGCGACTCCAAAACGCTGTAGTTCGCTGAGTCCATTTACTTTTCCGAAATTCCCCTGTCTCCATTACTCCACTCCTAAAAAAACTACACTGGCTGCCAGTCCCCTATCGTATAAAGTACAAACTCTCCCTAACCATCCACAAAGCTATTCACCACAATTCCCCTGACTACCTTGCATTCCTCCTACATGTATGTACATGTGGTTTATTTATGGAGTTTATTCGTAGGTGTTTGGGTAGGGAGTTCCAGTGGTAAGGGGCAGAGAGGGCAAAGGAGCGTATATTTGAAGAATGGAGTTTGTATAAATGGGGAGTGGTAAGGATAAAGGTGTTGGAGTAACGGGTCTGGAGTGTAGTAATTTGTGTTTGTAGATGCATCTACAAACACAAATTACTCCAACACCTTTATCCTTACCACTCCCCATTTATACAAACTCCATTCTTCAAATATACGCTCATTTGCCCTCTCTGCCCCTTACCACTGGAACTCCCTACCCAAACACCTACGAATAAACTCCATAAATAAACCACATGTACATACTCATCAACTCCCATTAAACGCCACCTCAAGACTCATTACTTCTCCCTTGCCTTCCCTCCCACTCAATAATTTGTCTCCCATGGACGGCCGATTGCTCACGCACTTGCAGTCCTTAAACCAAAAAAAGTAAAAAAAGTAAGTAAAGTATATATATATATATATATAAAAACATGGTATGTATGCTGAGAAGTGTATATATGTTGATGTGTTTGTGTGTTGATGTGTATATATATGTGATACAGTGTATATGTATATATATATACTTTATCACACACACACATACACACACACACACTGACATAAATGTACGTTAATTTAGTTTAAAAGTTGTATCGTAATAACTGTAATCTTCTCGTTACCACGGTACCAAAATATACCCCTATAGGGGTTATACGTTATAACTTATAACCCCTACCTTGGTACCTAAGTATACCCCTATAGGGGTTATAAGTTATAACCCCTACCTTGGTACCGTGGTAACGAGAAGATTACAGTTATAACTTATAATAAGAGTTATAACTATAGTTAACCCCTTAACCCCTTAACCCCATATTTATACCCCATAACTGTAGTTGTTCTCAGATAATACATTATCATATCATCACCATATAGGATAATATTTAATATTACACATTTATCTGAGGATGTGATAATCATAGGGCGAGTTATTTTTCAGAATAACTCGTCATATGTATCGTATACTATATATATATATATATATATTTATATGTATGACTTGACTTACTTGACTTAAATGCGTAGGATTATCGTCCCTTTGCTTTCCACATGAATACATAGTTTCCGAAGGTATCTCGTCATTTGACTCATCTCTCTATATTTAATAGTGGCTCACCGCACTGTTCCCTTATGCCATCAGATCATCTTTTTGGCGGGCGTCCTCTTGGTATCTTTTTGTTGAAATCTAGCTTGTAGCTGGAATTTAGTGTTGACGTATTCCTGACAACATGACCAAACCAGCGAAGTCTTCTTTTAATAACGATGTCTTCTAATGTCTCGCTTATGTTTAGTTTCTTTCATATCATTGTGTTTCTGAGTCTGTCAGACCTAGTAATCCGGAGTATAGCTCTAAGGCATTTCATTTCAAACACTAGTATCGCATCTATTTCTTTTCGTATTGTAGTCCATGACTCTGAACCGTATGTGGCAATCGGCAGCATGAGTGCCCCGTAAAGTCTAGTCTTAAGATGTATTGACACGTCTTTTGATGACCATATCGTTCTCAGTCGACCGAAAGCTTGTGATGCCATTGATATTCGGTGTTGAACATCTGAGGAGCAGTCTGGAACAAGACTACCCAGAAATTTGAACTTGGAAACTTTGGGAACCACGTTGTTGTCGATTTCAATTTCAGCATTGCTATCTGGTGTCATTATTATGCATTTAAGAGGATTTATCTTCAAACCCCATTTTTGACAAGCTTGTTCAAGTTCCAATGTAGATAGTTCCAGTTTTTCGAATATAGCAGATATGAGTGTCATATCGTCTGCGTATCTGATATCAACAGACATATTTTCGTTTAATTGAAAGTCACGGTTCAAACTTTTAACACCCTTCATTACATATTCCAGGAATATGTTGAATAAACTTAAGTTTAACCAATTGGTGACATAATACAGCCTTGTCTCATGCCAATATCAACTGGGAACCAGTCCGATAGTTCTCCTCCAGCTATTATGGAGCATTCCGTTTTATCATATAGATTTTTGATTATCTCGACAAATTTATTTGGGATACCTATCTTAAGCAGCATCTTCCAAAGTGCCTCTCTCCAAATAATGTCAAATGTTGCTTTAAAGTCAATAAAGTGGAAATGGAGCGGTATTTGGTGCCCTTTGCTTTCTCGATCAACTGCCTTATAATAAATATTGCATCCGTGGTTCCTCTACCAGGCCTAAAACTAGTCATTTGGTGGATTCTCTGTCACAATTATTTTATTAAACAGGTTTATTAATGTTTTAGTCATAATATCACATCCAGCTTTTATCAATTCAGAAGTTATTCTATCAACCCCAGGTGACTTTATGTTGGCTAGCTGTTTTATTGAGTACTTAACTTCTTGTTCAGTTATTGGCGGTATGTTTTTGTTATTAACATCTACTGAGTCAAATTCTTGCAGAGCATTTTAATCGTGTTTGAATTGTGTGTTTAGGTGTTTCTCAAAGTGCGTTTTCCAGATATGCAATACATCTTGCGTTTTCGTCTTTAGATTACCTTGGGAGTCTTTCATAGCACATATAGATCTGTATCTCTTTGCTTCTAGTTCACGAACTTGTTTGAATAGTTTATGTGTGTTATTCTTTTTAAAATTTCCTTCCATTTCAGATATTTTGTCACTTAAATTATTATTCTTTTGTTTTTTTACTTCTGCTTTTACTCTTTTATTTAATTATCTATAGTTATTTGTATACTCTTCATTAAACTAATTTTGTAACATCATTATTTTTGCGCTTCTTCGTTGTGCACATAAGTCTTTTACCTCGCTTGAGAGACCGGGGATTTCGTTATGTCGTTTATGTCCGATTTCTTTTTCAGCTGCTGTATGTACGATTTTTTTGAATGTAATGTAAAATTCATCTGGAGTCATCTCATCGTCTAATAGGTTAGCAAATCCTTCTCCTATTATCGAAGCAAACTTTTTGCATATTTCCTTGCTTTGCAGTTTATCGGTGTCATAACGTTTTAGTGGTTTTTTTGCTATATGTTTCATTTTTTTTGGTTTTTTCATAACTAAGTTTGCTATGACAAGTGAGTGATCTGACCCTATTTCGCAGAGTTATAGGTTCTGCAGTTTTTAAGAGTAGATTTAGTTTCTTAGACATTATAATAAAATTAATTTGCATCTCTGTCTGTTTTGGTGAAGTCCATGTGTATCTTCGCCTTTCTCTGTGCTTAAATATTGTATTTGCTATAAATAGATTGTTTATTGCACAGAATTGAAGTAGTTTAACACCTCTTTCATTGTTTTTCCTGCACCATAACTCCTAACTACTTCTGGCTAGATGTCTTGCATTTGGCTTCCTACTGATGCGTTAAAATCACCTAGTAGTACAATATGTTCACTTAATGGAAGGATGTTAATCTCATCTTGTAACGTTCCAAAAAATTCGTCTACATATGTATCTTCGTAGCTAGAGTCTGGAGCGTACACAACGAAGTATGTTATTCTATCTGATCTAATCTCTATGGTAACCTTCAATAATCTGCTTGATATACACTCATAGTTAATCAAGTGCTCACTTAGTTTTTTATTCAGTATTAAAGCGACACCTTGCCTGTGTATTCCGTCTTGTCGTGGTGAGTGAATGATGACGTGTTCATCTTTCTCCCATATCGTAGGTATATCTGTTGTCCAATGGGTCTCAGTTATGCCAATTATATCAATTTCCATTCGTTCAATTTCGTTTATTAATAAGTCAATAGTATTATTATCAATTAGCGTTCTAGTGTTCTATGTAGCCGTCCTAACCGGGAGATTATTCGCACCCTCTATTTGCCCGGGACTGAGGGCCATTCTTGTATTTTTATTCATGTGTTTTTTTGAGACAATTTAACCTAGACACTTGCTCAAAGACATTCTAGGTGAAAGGTGCCGGCTACTAAACAGAATGATTAGTGACCGCCTAAGAGAACCTCGCGTTCCCGGTTTCTGTCAGGGTTTTCTCCCTTAGCCTTTCCCAATCCAATGGGCTCCTGCAAGGCAACAGGTGTGTCGTTTTGTCCGCGGCTGTTTATTTTAGTTCGCAGCTAACCCCCTATAGAGGTTATATGTATATTGTATATGAATATGTATGTGTATACATTATGTATATATGTGTATATGTGTATATAGGTATATGTATATATGGATCAGTACTAGGACCACTACTTTTTTCGATATACTTATCACCTGTTTTCAAAATCTTCGCCAACCATCCATTGATTAAATTTCATTCATACGCTGATGACATCCACATTTTTAGTGATGCTGATAATGAAAATGACTCATCTGCCCAAATCCGTTTGCAGAACTATCTACGTTAACTCTCTATCTGGTTTCATGAAAACTCATTACAACTGAACCCTTTAAAAACTGAATTAATGTACGTCAATCACACTTCTAAACACTTTTCAACATCGTTCACTTTTTCATTTGACAAGTGTTTATAATCATCATCACAAACGATAAAGAACTTGGATGTAATTTTGAATTCTAACCAAGACATGAAATCTTTTATATCAGAAAAAATTCGTTCAGTAAACTTTCAACTGTACAGAATTAAAAAAATCAGAAAATCTTTAAATTTCTTTACTTGCAAAAAGTTAGTGACTAGTTTAGTATTAGGAATTTTCGATTATTGTAATGTGCTGCTTATAGGTCTACCAGCTATCACATTGGCTGAACTTACTTCCCTTCAACGATATGCTGTACGTATACTTCACAAGATATAGCTTAGGTATACCTCATCGAGAAGAAAATAACCATATCAGCATCAACAATTAATGAAGGAATTACACTGGCTACCCATAAAAGAAAGAATCATCTATAAAATATGTATTATGACTCATAATGCACTTCACTTTGAAACGCCGTCATATTTATATGAATTGATAGAGAGAATCGACCAGACAAGGAGTCTCAGGCCGTGTCATGTTAATCGTATACGACCTAGATCGATAATACATTCTACTGCTGCCCGTTCACGCGCCTTCTCGTCACAAGCACCGATAGCCTGGAACTCACTACCTGCAACACTCCGTGCTGAAAGAAACTCAGAAAAGTTCAAAAAGAATTTAAAAACATATTTATTTACACTATAACTTTCTTATTATTTCATTATACATTATTGTTAACTTAATTGTTTAAACGATGTCTAAATAAAATGTCTTCTTCTTCTTATATATATATACATATAGGTTATGTGTTCATTATTTTGTCTCGTGTTATCTTCAACGTGTTATAATTATATATTTTTTATCTTATTATTATTTTTTTCCCGCACGAGCGAATGGGTAAATATGGGTTTATTTTAGTACATAACACACCTTATCATCATCATTATCATTATTATCATCATCGTCATAATAATCATCATCATAATCATTGTAATACTCGTTTATCGGAGGTAGGTACCTACACTACTATAGTATGACTATAGAAATTCTAATTAACCACGCATCCACTCATGATTATTATATAAGTACCATATCGGTATATATCCATTACATTAATACACTGAACACGACTACACTACAGAACAATATGGTATCGTCGGGCTTAAAGATATTGCTGACGGTGTGCGTGGTGCTAACACTAGTGCTAGCAACGCTAGTCGTGGCTAAGTCCAAGTACACGAATCGTATGTATCATCGCCGTAAGTACGCGCGTAGTCCGGAGCGCGAGTCGGCCAGGCAACGAATCGTCGCCGAACTGCTGGTCTCTTCGCCGCAGGACCGCGATATGATTCGAGTGGGCGCGAAACTGTTGAAAATATCGTCGGAACGCGGTCTAGTGCAGGCCGAGGGAACGCTGGCGGCGTACGAGCGGCGCTATATCGTGGCGCTGGTGAATAGGTTTAAATTCCGTGCCGGGTTGTTCGTGAAATTAGGGCCTAGATCGAGCGCCGATAGCCTGAAACTGAAGAACTTTGGATACGCGCTGAGCGGACGTCGAGCCGAACTGAACATGAACAATAAAATAATCAAAGAAATGATATACGGTATCGAAGAATCTAAAATGATTAATGCTATTGCTAATAATTAACAATAATACCGATATCGTGTATTCATTTAACGAGTCCATATTCTATTTTACATATTATATATATATATATATATATATATATAATAAAGTGAAGTTCGTTATATAACTTTATTGCAGCAAAGACCTGTATATAGATATAAATACAAATAATAATAATATAGTAATACTAATAATAATAACGAAAATGACAATATGTACCAACTCGGTGAGACGCAGACCAAAAGTGTATCAATCTCACCGAGCGGCGTTCCTTTTATAGGAAAATGACACGAAATTAACAAACGATAACAAATATAAATTTCAAAACGAATAACAATTTATACAAATAATAAAACATTTAATTACAAAATAGAAATCTACACATAGCTGCAATCAACCGAGCGTGAAGCCTAAAACAATGTATGCATGCAGATATATCGATATTACGTAATGACCGAATTGAATTTAATTCAATTCGACATTAATGTATATATTATATTAATCGATATATCTGCAGACTTCACTTTATAACATATATATATATATATATTTATGATGAATAAAAACACTGTGTTAATGTTGTAGTCATACATTATACATTATTGACACCTATAGGTGTTATATAACTATATATAGTTTGAAAAATCTACGAAAGACAACGCTACGCTGATGTGGAATATTGATACAATATGGTAATAATACTAATACGACTGAACCAGTGATACTACTGATATTAGATAGAGAACACTCAGACAAATAAGCTAGTCATTAGACGCCGAAAGCGGGTCATTATTTGTTAGTCCAAAACGACGCGGTTAAAATTATATATAAGTATAAGTATCAAACATAGTCATCTAAAGACTAGTTTATTTATTTGATAATTGAGAGCGATTCATTCAATGACTTTGTTATTTATTCGATGATGAAATCTATATCTAATCATCGTCATTAGCATAATGGTTATATATTACTATCTATAGTAATGCATATTAAATAGTTTTTTATTGAAATACAGGTATTTCAATATTAATATTTTGTTGAATATTAATATATCGATATAGGGGAAAGTAATCTAATACGGACACTTTAACAATAAATGATCTTAACATTTTATGACTCATTATTTTTATTCAAAAATTACAATATTTTAATATTTGATGATTATGTATATTATTGTGATTTTAAAAGTTTATTTAATCTTTTAATTCCATAGATAACGGGGGTGTCCGTATTCGGTACCCATGTCCAAATACGGACTCCCTATATACCACTAGATAAACTATATTATTGATGAATCAATCAGACAAACTACAATTACATTATTTATAATTAATTTTATGAACAATCTATTCTAATTTAATTAGTTAATAATTTATTTATTTTAATTATTTTTTAATTATTAATACAATTTAAGTATATAAATAATAACAATTTTAAATTTATCTTTATTGGTGGTATTAATATTATAACGTATGCGATTTTTATGAATAGTTCATACGCTGCGCGCTGATTGGTTATAGGGTGTCCGTATTAAGACATATAGAGTGTCCGTATTAGGAACTTATATGACCTCTATATATATGCTTATAACTTAATGAATATTTGATAACAAATATAGAAATTATATATATAATTTTAGAATACTTTATAATCTTTTAATATAATGTTATATTTTATATCTATACATTTGTATATTCTTGAGAAAGTTTTAAGTTGACATTTTTTTAAAAACGTAATAAAAAAATAAGTTTATTGAATATATCAGCAATATTTTGAATAATAAAGAATAAAAAATACTTTTTAAGTCTATTTATATAATTATGAATATTTTATTAATTAAAATTGTTGTTGTAGGATTTATGGTTTCTGAGATACCGAGAGTGTCCGTATTCGTGCACTGTCCGTATTCGGTTACTTTCCCCTACACCTATAAACAATTATTATTTATTGAAAATAACATTATTATATACGTTTTTTTTTATATTTGATATGTTTTACTAATATTAATGAAAATGAAATTCAATAAACTATAACCAAAGATTTTCCGAAGGAAAGATATAACACTTACGCGAAATCGTGTAATTCGAATTTGTATACAAAATACCCTGGTGCCACCTATAGCGGGTTACTTTTAGGAACTATGCGTTGTTTATAATGTAAATTCGTATTTAACTATACACTTTTAAAATATTAAATAATATGCTTTAAATTAATAATTATATGATGAAAACTAAGTGTTCATTACTAATATATAACAAACAAATATGATATTTATGTTTTAAATGCTATAAGTATATATTTAGTGAGTACAAGTTAATTTATATTGCATGTAATTTAATAGAGCAATGAAAACATTGTTGTATGCAAACAGAGCCGAACCTAAATCTATTTAAGTGATTTCGATACTACTGCTAGCAGCGGCAGGGGATATTACTAAATTACGTTGCATGCATAGGGTGTGTTATATCTTTGCTTCGCAAAATCTTTGCTATAACTATTATATTCAATTGATAAATTATGGTATTCAATATATAAATACATAATTATTAAGAAATAATGTGGATGTTTATATCATATATGAATATATTTATATATATATTATATCATATATAATATATGAATATATTTATATATATAAATATATTTAAAAAAATAAAATATTAATAAATCTATTAATTATTAGAACTATGACTAATTCGCCTAAAATATACTTATTTTTAGTAACGTGAGACTAGAATGCAAAAACATATAATTATGCCTATTAAATAGCCTATGTCCACTATTATCGATTATGCTATAAGAGGGGAAACGAATATTCGTAGAAACAAACTATACTGGACTGCTAATGTTTATATTTTACACTATATTATTATTATCAGATTTAAGTTTATACTACACTGTTAAAAATAAGGGTATAACATTATGAAATATATGGTATAACATATGGAAATACGAGTTATACCATACAATTACGTTAAATGGTATAAGATCACATATTATATGGTATAACATTTGATTTTTTTAGTTATACCATATAAATTAATTGAAATGGTATAAGATCACAAATTATATAGTATAACATTTGTTTTTTTTAGTTATACCATATAGCTTAATTTAAATGGTATAAGATTACGAATTATATGGTATAACATTTGTAATTTTTAGTTATACCATTAGCTATTAAATATAATGGTATAACTTTATGAATTATATGGTATACAATATGGAAATACCAGTTATACCATACCATTTTAAAATTAAGTTTATATTTGATTGAAAATAAAATGTATAAGAATATAATTCATAATAGTATCCTTCATAATATCCTTAATATAACAGTTTACTTATTGTTGTGTTAAATTATTATAGACATAGCATGTATTGCTTCTAATTGCAATTAAACTGGTTTTCAGAAACTATATAGATTCCCCATAGGGAAATATAATTACATATACATATTTCCTATATTTCATATACAAATACTTATAATTATTCGAGTATATGTATATATATATATATATATATATATATATATAAATAATTCCATTTTATTTATTAACATATTCTATTTCCACTCTACACTCCACATGAGAAGCATCTATTTTTCAACACATTACAATATACATAAGGTATTTATACTACATTATATATATATACAAATTATATCATATTATATATAATAATATAAAAGTTTATATAATATATAATTTTATAATATATTTATATATTATTTATAATATATAATTAAATTGTTAGAATATAATTATATAATTATATATATATATATATATATGTTATAAAGTCAAAGTTGTAGATAGGTACCTAGGTATATCGATTAATGTAATATACATTTAAATGCATTTAGCATTACGTAACAGAAATCGATATATCTACATAAAACTTTAAACTAAATTTCGGTGTCTCGCTCTGTGTTAAATGCATATATGACTATAGCCATAGAATTTATAAACATCTATAGACATGTAAATGTTTATTTTTCTGGTATTTTATATTGTTATCGTCTGTAAAGTATATTTCGTTATTTGTCTATAGAATAAATTCCACTCGGTGAGATTGCCTCATTCTTCGTTATGTATCTCATTGAGTAGGTACTATTATTATTATTATAATTATTATTATGTTATATTATTATTATGTTCAACAGGTCTTTGCTTTGATTAATAAACTGTATTAGAACATTCACATTATTACATACATATATATTATAAAATTATGATAACTATATGCCAATCATTAATATGCAGGAAACTGTAGAATTATTTGCAGAATTTCAAATTTCATTTAAAATATTAGAAAAACTGCCGGAGAGGAATAGTGAGTTGATGGGGATGATAAAGCATATAACGTATATACACAAATATATAGACGAATATATTGATGTACTAGGTATCGCTACTACGCAAACTGATCAAACAGGTAATTTAGTTATCTAATTAATAACATTAGTTAAATATCTATATAAAATAAATATGCAATTATATTTTATTAGTCCATGGATAGTATATATATTATATATCCATATATGGTCAATTATTTATTTTATTTTTAGTTCACAATGTAGGTAATTAAATTTAAATAATTATTTAAATTTAATTACCTACATTGTTATATTAATATTAATATATTAATATATTAATATTACTAATATGTATATATATATAAATGATATATAAATGATGTTAACTGTTGTACAAATATTATCAATATCCTTCTTTCCTTAATCAAATATAGATTATAAAGTGTATAATTAAATATATAATATAATATTTCCTAAAATAGATGCGGGATTCATATATTTTATGATGGGAGTTTGCGAATTTTTTAAAAATGAATTTACAATGAAAATAAAGACAAGGTTACTTAATAACTATAGATTTAATATTATAGTTATTTTATGATTTTTCGTATGCTAATTCAAAAGTAGATTTAATATTATAGTTATTTTATGATTTTTCGTATGCTAATTCAAAAGTATAGTATACTCTATTATATATATAACTGCAGTAATTAATATAATATATTGGATTTTTCTAATTACAATTCTAACGTATATAAAGTATACAATTATAAAGTATACTTTATATAGTATTATCATATATGATATTAACTGTATAAAGTTTCTTATAAGATACATATTTATACTATTATATAATATAAAATATTATTATTCATACTCTAGTATACTATATATATATATATATAACTTATATAAATATTTGAATTTTAATTGCAGGAAATAATGACTCCATGGATACATGCATATATCAGAAAAGAGGATGCTTATTATGTGTGTCGATAATTGTTTGGTTTTCGTTCAAAATAATTTATTTCGTATTTTATTAAGTGGTATTGTTAATTTTATTTGTTTCACGTAACATGTCCTACAAACATTAATTGTTTATGTAATTTTGTATCACGTTATTTATTTAAAAATGTATCTGTTAATAAACAATATTGTTACACCATAATATGTGGTTTTTAGAAAATAAATTATCATTATAAATGTCGATTCCATATATAAATTAATAATATAGAATAGTAAGTTATTATAAACACTGATATAAATTTAAATAAAATATAGTATAACTTTTAATAAATTATGATAACTTTATATAATATACATTTTAATAAATTATGGTATAACTTTAAATAAAATATAGTATAACTTTTAATAAATTATGGTATAACTTTATATAATATACGGTATAAATTTTAATAAATTATAGTATAACTTTATATCAAATATGGTATCACTTTTTATAAATTATGGTATAACTTTATATAATATATGGTATAAATTTTAATAAATGATGGTATAACTTTATATCAAATATGATATAACTTTTTATAAAATATGGTATAACTTTATATAATATATGGTATAAATTATGGTATAACTTTATATCAAATATGGTATAACTTTTTATAAAATATGGTATAACTTTATATAATATATGGTATAAACTATGGTATAACTTTATATCAAATATGGTATAACTTTTTATAAAATATGGTATAACTTTTTTAATTAGTTATACCGTAAATGGTATACCAGGGTGCCACGGGGTTATACCATTTTTTAATCAATGTTATACCATTTATTTCTAACAGTGTAGGGATGTAAATGATGCCGAGCCGAGACTATTGGTTTTTGATGCCGAGCCGAGACTCTAGCCAAATGAGCCCGAGCCGAGTTGAGACTTTTAAAAAACATTACCGAGTCGAAATGATGCTTTTTTTTAAATTACATTGTAATGCTAATTTTTTTATATTACACATTTACATCAATTTAAAAAAAATAATCTGCGCCAACTTCGCGATTCAGTGAATAATAATGTAAATTTCATCTAGTGGTGTAAATAATACCGAGCTTTTTGATGCCGAGTCGAGACTTTTGGTTATTGATGCCGAGCTGAGACTTTCATTATCGGAAAAAAACGAGCCCGAGCCGAGCCGAGACTCTAGCCAAGCGAGCCCGAGCCGAGCCGAGACTCTAGCCAAGCGAGCCCGAGTCGAGCCGAGACTCTAGCCAAGCGAGCCCGAGTCGAGACTCTAACAAAACGAGCCCGAGCCGAGTTGAGACTGTAGGTAACTGAGACTGAGACTGCATCATGCTTTATATTTGAGCATAATTTACATCACTAGTTTATACCCGGGTTTTTGTAGAATCTAAAGCATATCGAGACAAATACCCTTACTTTTAAAGCAAGTCCAAACAAACTATATAAATAAAATATAATAAAATAATAACTGACTTTCTGTTTACATAGATACCGTGAATAAATTAGAATATAATATAAATTGTTTGAACTTGTCATGAAATTATGAAATCATCATTTAATTATATATGAATAAATAATTAAAATAAATAATAAGTATAATAAAAGAATTACTTAAATAAAAATTACGATAAAATAATGTAAAAGAAATAAAAACATTGATCAGAGAATACATAACACACACAGTTTTATTAAAAAGGCAACGGGAAATATTAGGGGTGTAAATGGTATAATCTTGCAATGATATAATCTGATACTTTTTAATATTGTACTCCAGTGTTTCCCAACGGGGTCCCTTACCGAAATCACCCCCATTACCTGAAATTACCCCCTACCGCCCCCGCGGCGGGGCGATAAATTCAATAATGTTTTAATAATGGAATTATGTGAATATTTTATATTCTTCAAAAATAATATATTTATATATTATAATAATATAAAACCTTAGCTTTATTAATCTGTTTAATTTTTTTATAAAATTCAATATATAACTATACTCAAAACATAATTATGTAGACCTACTTATACATATAATTTCCACTAAAATGACATATACATAATTATATGATTGCATGCTAACATATACACAGTGATGGGCAGGATCGGAGATGATTATAGATTATAATGATACTTTCTATATATCTATAAACAATATATATATATATATATATATATATATATATATATATATATATATATATATATATATATATATATATATATATATATATATATACATAAGTAATATAATATTAATAGTACAATGTTAGACATCAATATTAGTAAATTTAAGTGTATACCCATTATTAATAAATCTTTTCCCGTGTTCAAAACCCGTCTGAATGAACGAAAACAGTTTCAGACAAGCTTATCCACTTTTTAAATCTATACAATGTCATATTATGAACTATACCTTCCTCGTGGATGGATAGAAGAAATGCCACAACATCAAGGGATTACTGTCGTGTCAAGCTGCTAAAGAGGTCGTCTGTCGATCCCTTCTGTAGATCGTGAATGCTATCTGCCTTCAAACCGCCCACCAAAAAGGGGCGTTAACGAATTCATACCTATAAGCGTATACGCTATAGCCCCTGTTTTCTGGATAGGGGAAAGTAACCTAATACGGACACTTTAACAATAAATGTATTTAAAATTTGGACTCATTATTTTTATTCAAAATTACAATATATTAATATTATATGATTATAGATATTATTGTGATTTTAACATTTTATTTAATCTTTTAATTCCGTAGATAACGGGGGTGTCCGTATTCGGTACCCATGTCTGAATACGGACACCCTATATATCACTAGATAAACTATATATTATTGATGAATAAATCAGACAAATTACAATTACATTATTTATAATTAATTTTATGAATGATTTATTCTAATTTAATTAGTTAATAATTTATTAATTTTTAATATTTTTTAATTAATAATACAATTTAAGTAACTAAATAATAACAATTTTAGATTTAGATTTATTGGTTGTATTAATATTATAACGCACGTGATTTTTATGAATATCAGATTAGTTCATACGCTGTGCGCTGATTGGTTATAGGGTGTCCGTATTAATACATCTAGAGTGTCTGTATTAGGGACTTATATGACATCTAGATATATGCTTATAACTTAATCAATAGATGATAACGAATATAGAAATTAAATAAATAATTTTTAGAATGTTTTATTTTTTAATAATATAGGTAATGTTATATTTTATATAGATACATTTGTATATTCTTGAGAAGGGTTTAAGTTGAAATTTATTTTCATAAATTTAAAAACGTAATAAAAAAATCAGTTTATTGGATATATCAGCAATATTTTGAATAATTAAAAAATTAAAAATACTTTTTTAGACTATTTATATATTTATTAATATTTTATTCATTAAACATTTTGTTGTAGCATTTATGGTTTCTGAGATACCGAGAGTGTCCGTATTCGGTTATTTTCCCCTACCAATGTTACATACGTGTTTATATAAATTGTGAAACCATCTTCTTGATTATACTCTTCCGGCTATTAAATACTCTTCTTTTTATCATATATATATATATATATATATATATATATATATATTTATTTCAATAATCATATGATAGTATAATTGTGTATGTAATAGAATCTTGTATTCTAAATTTAAATTGTTTAGTGTTTTTTGTTATTTATTATTTAATTAATTATCTAATTATAATACATAGTTTATTGTAGTAAAATAGTTTATATCATAAAAAAATAATACAAATTAGTTTATTAAAAAAATATATTAAATAATATAAATTATTCCATTAAACATACCATATTAAGATTAATAAAATAATAATGATATATATATAATTATTATTCTATAGCTTATTTATCTATAGATAAATGTAAAATTCTACTTCTTTTTTATAAGAAATGGTACAATTTTATATTAGGTATAACTTATTGAATATAATATTTGATATATTATAATATTTTAAAGATATTATTATTAATTAATATTATTTTTATATCTAATAAATATGATTATTTTATAATATTTTACTTATTCTATAGTATTAAGTATTTAAATAAACAATTAATAATTATAAAATATATATTGTAATTTATTTTTTTTATTAACAAAATACCACTTTATTGTAATATATATCATTGGATATTGAATTATATTTAAAAATATTAGATATTCTTAGAGTATTTTATTATCTTTAAAATAAACATAACTTGTAATGTTAAGAAATAAATATTTCATGTAGAAATTTGTATTTGAAAATGTATACTGCTTAATATAAATAATAAAATACACACAAATGTTAAAATATTCAAATACTATATTAAAGAAAACTTATTGCATAATTGATCAAATACAATATTTCTTATAGATTATTATTAAGTAATATAAGCACTATAACTTAGAAAATATATATGTATTATAAAAGTACATTTTTATATAAAATAATTACAAAATACTTTTTGACATTAATTTTTTTCAATTTAAAAAATATATATATATTGATTGTAACGTATATCATTGGATATTTAATTATATTTAAAACTTATTAGATATTCTTTGAGTATTGTATTATCTTTAAAATAAATATAACTTGTATTGTTAAGAAATCAATATTTCATATAGAAATACATATATGAAAATGTATACTACTAAATATGAAAAATATACAAAATTCCTCGGCGCTCTAACAACAGGCATGCATATCTATGCAAGGGCATTTATTAAGGGCATACGGCAGTGCGGTCGCCATTTCACGCATTTACATGTTAAGAGATAGGAAATACAAAGGTTCATTAAAATCTATGTTTAGGTAAAACTATTCAATGAATTAAACTATCTATTTGTGTATTGTATACCATATATATATACTGCTACAATTTAAAGTTTGTATTTTTTTTAAATATTATTTATTTCATGTATAAATTATTATTTATTATGTCTAATTTATTTAAACCAATATTTTGTTTAATTTATACCAATATTCTATCTTTTCAATAATAATTACAACAATTGAAAAACATATTTTTATTTATTCATATACTATTTACATATAGAAAAAAAAATGTTAGGATACCTATGCTAGATTGTTCTAAACATACATTTATATTCACCTAGGTAGTAGAAAATATTTATTCTTAGTAAAACGCATCTAAAGTAAAAATCATTACTATAAAATAAAGCAAATACAGTTTATGTAATTATCATAGTAGTATATACTATATACTATATAGAATTAAAATATGTTATTATGTGTAGTTTATATATTATGATAAAAAAAACAATAATAGTGTTGTATAATTTATAAAATAATATATAGGGGAGGGAAGGGGGTAGATGCCGAGGAGGGAGTAGTGGCCGTTTTAATTAACGCTTAAATGGTGCTTGATAGGATAACAAGTTCTGTATACAATATTTAGATAATCCAAATATATATAATATATAGTAACATTTTTTTTTAAATAATTAATTAATTACTCTAATTTATTACATAATAATTGTTTGTCAAATTTTGAGAAAAACATGATTATATATATTTATGCTTATTTATGCGTAATATTATGTGCATATATAATTAAATCATTGAATCAAATAAGGTGTGTATGCATCATAAATATAATTATTTAATATTACATAATTAACAAAATATAAATCGAATACATTACGAGACACATATCGCATTTTCTGGTACTAGCGGCCACTACTACGGCCTTGCCTTATATTAATGCTTTTTTAATGTCTAATCAAACGTTTATATTATTAGGTTAAACACTTTATATATAAAAGTGAAATCACAGTATTCTAGAACTATATGATTTCTAGTTAATTCAAAAAATAAGAGCCTAAAATTCAGTATTTATCGATATATTAGAAATCTTCTGAGGCATATTAATTATCGGCCACTACCCCCTTCCCTCCTCTATATAAATGTATAAATTCAATAAATAATTATAAATTGGAATTGTAAAATTATAAATTATAATCAAATTATAAATATTATAAATACAACTATAACTCTAATATTATAAAATAAAACTAAATATTGTGACAGGTAACAAATAACATATACTCAATTAATAATATTGAATTAAAATGTTTAAATTATTTTTGTGATATTCGCTGATTTCTCAACTGCCGTAAAGGGGATAACATATATAAGTATTGGTGTGTTAATGTATTATATGTATAGATTAAAAAATAATTTTATTTGTAATCATTTATTAACATTGATAATATAATAGATTTTCTCAATTTGATATAAATTGGATCAAATAAATTACATATTTTACGATTCTACAGAAAGGGATGATTAAAATCATATAAAATATAACATACATAAATTTTATCCTATATGATATATGATATATTACAATTAAACGATATGGTAAACATATATATATATATATATGTAGTATATCATATATTAATTGTATTTTTATATGTAATAAATACATATATGAATCATTAATAATATAACTAATTTCATGTTATTGTATTCATCCCATTTCCGTAGCGTACCGCCTATGTCAATATAATTAGGTATTAGTAGGTGTTAGTTAGTTTTAAGTAAGTATTAGTAGGTATACTTAATACGTTTTAAGTAGGTGTTAGTTAGTTTTAAGTAAGTATTAGTAGGTATACTTAATACGTTTTAAGTAGGTGTTAGTTAGTTTTAAGTAGGTGTTAGTAAGTGTTAAGTAGGTATTAGTAGGTGTTCATATAGTAAGAGTATTAATAATGGTATATATATATATATATATATATATAATTACTAACAAATAATAGATAATATATATAATTAGATACATATTAATTTAATAGACAATACAGCTATAAAATATATTCATTGTCTTATAAGATAATATGTTATTTAAGAATTTTTATTTTGAAATCTAAATATATTACTATAGTTAGGATACCACCAACGTTAGGTACATTTCCCACACACACACATATATATATATATATCAGATCATAAATATTCAGATTTTATTATAATAATATTCATAATATTTTCAAACCAAACGATTACATAACGATATTAAAATCTATAGATATATAGTATACTATAGTATATTGTATACTATAGTATATAATATATTGTTATAACTGAAAACACGTGAATGCACGTATCTTAGTTGACTAAGGAACCAGACATACACGTAGTATACCATATATGGTATAGGGCTATAGGGCTTGAACCGTTAACATAGCATTTAAAATAACATTTAGATATCTAATATAATTGTGTATACAATAATGATCGGCTCTCGTTAAAACCACGGATGTTTTACCAATAGAGCGGCTTCGAAGGGAACCTGGATCCATTTTGTTATAAGTTTATAAAATCTATATCTAATTTCCAATAGGACTATATATATATAAATATATATAAATGTTATGAAAGGATTACACCAAAATAAAATAACAGTACAAATAATAATATATATTTGATGATAATAATAATTGACTAGGGTAAGTTGGAGAGGAGTTTATATATCATTAGTATATATCATTAGGTTAACTCATTGGAATATTTCCCTGAATATTGAATTAACAGACGAAATGATTATAAGAATCTATAAGTAGCTATATTATAAATATCCTTACAATGAAAAATTATCAATGATATAATAATAATAATAATTGAATAAGAAAATATAATATAAAATAATAATTTTAAAAACTAACCACCGGAAGGGTGCCCAGGGTCAGCGTCCTTAGTTACGGTTTTGTGACCATACTGGTCGAGTACATCATGGAATCGGACTTCTCGAGCTGGTTGTGCGCCATCTTGGATGTGGTAACCGACGGGGTACAAGCCTCGGTACGAATGTCCGTCTGTTTGATGTTCTTGAATATTCCCAGATAGATCACCGTCGCCATGGCTACGATGACAACGCTCTGCACCACGAAAACACTGAACCAGATATCGGTTGCGGGCGGCGTTGGCGCGCGTTGCGTTCCCATCATCGGGTAGGTTTGCGGTTCGTAGGACTTGGATTCTAGGTTATCGTTATAGGTGACTGGCTCTTGTTCTTCGGTGGCGGTGGTGGGGCTGGTGGTGGTAATATAGATTTCGGGTTTAACGATACAAGATACGTTGGTCATTATTTCGAGATTAGCTAGTTGATCTTTCGAGCAGTGGATATTATTACCCGAGCTATAGAGAAAAACGTAACTCACTAAACCTTTTAGTTTTTTTAAATCTTCGCACTTTAAATCATTGTTTATAATACTGAATGAAATAAGTGTAATATCTGTATTAAATAATTCTATTCCAATACTAATAATAGAATTATCTATTACAACATTCTTTAAATATGTATACCGGGTGAACATTCCATTGAATAAATCTACGGGACTATTTATAAAAGTTATATTAGTTATAGATACCATTTGCCAAAAAAGTTTTTCCTTAAAGATACTCTTCAAATTCTTCACGTTTTCGAAGGTCAACTCGTCAACTGCAGGGTTTTGTATCGTATCTTCTGTAATTTTTGATATTTCCATTTCACATTTGTTGAACAGTAGGTGCCTTACGTAAACTCCAGATAAAAGCTTAAGTCCGTATTGAGTGAATTTCATACCGTTAAACTCTACCTATTATAACGTTATGATACAAATAAATACAAGTATGTAAGAATGTATATATAGAGGCGTTAGATTAAAAAGTTGAATAATTACTGAAAACCTATAGATTTTACCTATAGGCACATATATGTTTAACTCGTCAACTTTAATATGATTTTGAATATTACTATATAATTACTTTATTTAAAAATAAATATGTTCTTATCTAACTTATCTTATATATATATATATATATAAGTAATGAAGTTAATAAGTAATAAGTAATTTAAGCTAACGCAATCGAAATCGAATCACGTGCACGAGATGTAGGTATCATATATATGCAGTTACCGTATATGGCAATTGCATAGCTTTTCTAGAGAGAGGAATTAGAGCAACCTTTTCTTATAAGGAAACATATACTAATACTACTAGGCGAGATAAGTTGTGATACGATATTATGCGAAATAGGGTGGTTATCGTGTGTAGGGGCGTCGGAACGATTTCAGAATAGAGGGGGGCGTGATTTTGTTCTATAAAAAAATATCTATAGATATTTTTTTTTGCACCATCAATTACTATTGAATTACATTATAAATCCTCTCTATTGAATACTCTCGGTGAGATTTGTATATGCATATGGTTAATGTAAATGCAAGATTTACATTTGTTTACAATATAAATAAGTAAAATAAAAATGCTATAATATTTATTAAATTATAATCTAAAATACATTAAAAAAAGTTAGGGAAAGTCTCCGATTACCGACCCCCTCCTAATACCGACCCCCTCTCGTATCTCATTAACTATAAGATATAACAAAAAATGATATATATATATATATGAACTGTTAGCAATTTAATGATAAATATGAATAAGTATATTGTTTTACAAAATATTCAATCCTACAATTTTTATTTGATAAAATGTAATATTCTGTTTTTATTTTTTTAATATTTGAATAATAACTTTTTTTAAATCATTGTAAATACTTTATTAATTAAAAGAAAACTTAATACTACGCATAATATTGTAGATCAATAAAATGTTTATAACTATTATAAAAATAATTCAATTTGATTAACTATTAACCAAAATATCTTAATTGTAGCAACCCATATGATTTTCCAAATACCGACCCCCTAAATTACCCTAATACCGACACAATGTGATTTATAATATCCAATCAAAATAGATTAGTATTTTACTTTAAAATATATCATAAGTAGTTAGTGTTTCATTTATATAGATTAAGGATACATGATTCCATTCTATTATATATATATATACTGATTAATAACTAAATATTAAATAATAATACACACTATTTTAATATAATTACTATAAAGTTTAAATTTAAATTTAATATTACTATTAAAACATAAATTCAATAAAAAAATAATTTCGTGCATGTTATAATTATTTATATCTATGGATATCTACTATATTGATTGGATATTACAATACTAACATTATTTATACCACGATTATGTTAGGGGTTCGGTAATAGAAGAAGGGGGTCGGTATTAGGAACAGGTATCCGATTAACGACCCCCCTGTTTATTCTTGTAAATAAAATTATATCAAAAATTTAAAATAGCCACATTATTCATTGCCATAATATTACCCTATTTACAAAATTTCAAATAAATATATTTAATATTGAAAAAGTTATTACAAATAATTATTTAAATTATTATAATCATTCAGGGGTCGGTAATCGGAGACTTTCCCCTACATAGGTTTACTTAATAAATGTTATCATATCAATGTTATATATATATATTAAATTTATTGATGATACAATATATTATATTATAAAATTAGTTGTTAAATATATAATAGATTAGTATACTATTAATTATATTATAATCATCATTTATGAGTCAAATTTCATATGTATTAACATGTCGAAGCGTAAATAATATAGTTTACATTTATATAAAGTGTTTAACAATTCATCACAATATGATGACTGTGTTAATCTATTATTTAAACATTGTACACTCGGGTAGTATACAGCTAAACTTATTTTAACACAAACAATTAATAAAAATATTTTTAATAAATCATATTTCTATTCTATTATTTTGAGTACTACTTTTAAATAAATACATATACTATTTATATAACCTAAAGGTTATATAATGTATTTTCAATTATAAATTAATTCTTAAAATAATAGGAAAAGTAAAAACCTCTTTATAAGAAAACCTCTCTATAAGAAATTAAATTTATTAAATTAAATTAATTATTAAAAAAAAAAATGTATTATATAGATGTTTCACTGCATATATTTATATATATATATATAAATTTAATTTAATTAAGGAACACATATTAATTGTAATATTATTATATTATATTAATTAAATATCTAATATGTGTGAATATAATTTCCAACCTTTCAGAACTATTATCATTATCTTTAGTGTTTTTATTTTAAAATGATCTAATATCCATTTTATATAAGTAACTTTTAATAATAGAAAATGAACTGTTTACAATGTAATGCAATGTAATAAAGGTTATAAGTTATAAACTGTTTTATAATACATATGGTACACTCCATGTACTGTTAAATTGTAATGCATTCAAAGTAATAAATTAATAATCAATAAATAACTAAATATTATAATTGAATAGAACAATAGTTTTTCAATTATTAAATTCCATATACAAAAAAAACAATTATTTTATTACTCTTACCAACAAAAATTATTTTATTACTTTATAATAAATCATTGTTTTTTGTATAGTGAATTTAATAACTATACAATGTAAATATATATATATATATATATATATATATATATATATATATATATATAATTATATAGATGTGGATATATTAATATATATATAAGTAAAAATAGGGGGGGGGGAATATATATATTGCCCCCTATATTTTGTCATGGGGGGCAAAAGATATACTGCCCCCCCTATATTTGTTCAGGGGGGCCGCCCCCCTTGCCCCCCTATTCCGACGTACCTAATCGTGTATGATATAACGAATGTATGACTATGAACCGGTAGAATTCTAGTTCTCGGTTAACCGCGAAATACCTTATTTTAAAATGAAATATATGTATAGCAGCATAATATACGCTAGGGGGCGATATATTTAAGCAGACCAATCACCGAGTCGCATACACTCGCCAACAGCTAAACGTAAACCCTATATTACTAATTTGTAACCGGTATTAATGTACGCTCCTTCGCAGTTGGTTCCTTTAAACCAACCATATATAGTCGCTACATTAATACTCTATACACGATACCATACATGTTAGTATTTGTTAGTAGTATCTAACTTTATATATTTAATCTAAAAATATACAAATATACATATTTTAAATGTAGTCCTAGTTATATTAGTTATAGTATACTATATATATATATATATATATATATATATATATATATATATATATATATATACATATATACTATAAAATACTCTATATAGTATACACTATAATATATAGCACTATAGGTACACATAATATACAACACATATTATGTAACAAATATGTAAAACAATAATATGTAATACTATATTATATAAAACTATAGTGTATATTACATATACGTTATATATGCTATATTATACATAACTCTATAGTACATAAAAATATAGTATTATATATAATAACCTTTTGTACTTCAGTTTGAGGTGAAAGTTCGTAGCCGACTTTTGAATAATAGCTAGTATTTGAGCTACACACGATAGTCAGGTCAATTTCGTGTCCTTCGCAAGAACACACCTCCACCTCGCACAGTTCCCTTAGGTCGCCGTGGCACAATGAACACATGACCAGAATGCAACAGTAGTACTTCGCGAGCACGGACATCGTGCAACCTTTCACAGCCTTCGGAGCAACTTCCCAGTGACTTCGCCGATGTAAGTGTAAATCCTCTTTCGCGAAAAATCAATTCGCTAGATCTATTCAAATCATTTATATATATATATATATAAGTTTATGTAAACATATTAATAAAAACATGATATATATATATATATATATTAGTGATCATTATTATTATTTATATAGGGTTATTTTTAATATTCATATTATATATATATATATATATATATATATTACAATATATTTGTATTATAATTAACACTGAGACAAATAAATGGGTCATTGTAATTACCACGTAAGTGTTATAATGTATTGATAATGTGTGTTATTTGTCTGATTTTTCATGAAATAGGTAAATTGACTTATGTGGGTTTGTATACCAAAGTGGGTCATATTTTAAATAATATATCGAACGACCCGTTTTATATAAATATGTGTAAAAATGAAAATAATTAAAAGTATATTAGACAATAGACCTACATTGAAATATAATATGGGTCAATTGACCTTGTAAACTTATGTAATATGAACTGACTTTATAAATACTTTATCAACTTAAGTTATCGATGTAAGTATTACCTAAGTTAAAGGTATATTATTTTGTTTAATATAGAAATAATACAATATTATACCTATATTTTATTTATGCAAATTAATTATAATTAATAATTATTAATTATTATTTTAATTTTATATTTAAGTTAATATAATGCATTTAATAAATCAAATATATTTTAATTTTATATTTAAGTTAATATAATGCATTTAATAAATCAAATATATTTTTTTAAATTAGAATTATTTAAGTAATCTTATGTATTTTTCTAAATTATCATAATATCATTCAAGATCATAATTATATTGATAATACAATTGAAAATCATGTTGAACTAGTTGCTCATTATTGAATATATAGAAATTTAATATTGATTAAATATTGTATTCAATATTAAAATGTGATTATTATTGAATTTAAGTTTTAAATCTAACTTAAATAGAAGTAATATAAGGATAATATATTATAATATAGGATAATATAGTATAATATATGAGTTAATAATTTGTTACGATACTAAATAATATAAAAATAAAAAAATCGAATTACTATTAATTTAAAAATATACATTTAAGTATATCATCTGAACTATAATAATTAAATGAAAGTGGGTCAGTTGAATAATATAATGTTTAATAAATGGGTCAATTAACCCATATTTAGAACACAATATATATATATTATATAACTATAGTTAATACCCATTTTTGTAATATAATGTAAATCATATGGCTCAGGTTGAAAAAAATGCGTGTCAAAACTCGTACCACCTCTTTTGCCCACAATGTGTGGGACCCACATTAAGAGTGATTTTATTTTCCAGATCATACTGCTTCATATTAGATTCTATAGATATGATGCTCATGATACTATTTTATTAAACCATATACATTATGGTTCATTATTGGTGTTGCGACGGAGGTTTTAAAAAAAAATATTAAAAAAAAATAAATCTCGAAATGTCGTTATTCCTATGTAATTGTATGTGTTTATAAAAAAAATTTAAAAATGTTTGTTTTTAAAAAAACATTTATTTGAATTCTGTTCATTTTAGTTGTATTTTATTGTAATGGGTATATATATAATAATGAGTACTTTTTTAAATACTATATTCTTTTAATAGATAACATTAATATATAGTAAATATTATTTATAGTATTCCTAATTACAATATTAGTTATTAGATAATTAATTTAAACAATATAATAAATTTTATATACCTATATACACTTTTTTTTTAAATTAGGACACTATGACTATTTATTAAAATTATAAAGAGCTATTTTTTTTAATTTATAATACATGTACCTTAAAATATAACATCTTCGATGAGGTAGAAAAAAAAATCTTAAAATTTGTAAAGGTACCAATCACAGAAAAAATTGTCATTTTTTGAAGATTTTTAACAAAATCAAAGAAATACCAGGGTAGTTATTATTTTTTCGGCCAAATTGTAATATATAGTGATTAATTAATTTATCAAATATAACGATTATGTACAAAATTATGAGAAGTCAAAAAAAATTCTGAAAATCCTATAATTTGAAAAAAAATCCTAGAAATAAAATTATTTTTTTATAAATGTTATATCATTCACAGGAACTATATACATTACACATATTCTGAACATTTTATGATTTATCTTAATTATAAATGTGAAAAATATACATATTTGTTTTTTTTGTTGAATTTTCCATCTATTCCCATGTTAACTTTTTTTTAGTGAACATGCAAAGCAAATATTGACCTAAATCAAAAAAAAATTGGTGGGTATTCTCAACACTAAAATGTTGATGAATCATATGAAGCAGCCGAATCCTTCATCAACATCATGTCTAAAATCACTCTTAGCCCTCATGTATCTATAGTATACTATAGTATACTATATATATATATGGTTTCATTGGCCATTTATTGTTATCGGTGAATGTCTAATTTGTAAATGCTTTTATAATTTTATAATTATTATAATAATAATAAATAAGTGTTATCATATTTTTAAATAAATATAATAATTTTGATCTACAATATTATTTACGCAAAAATGTATCTATTTGTAATAGGTATATATATATATATATATATATATATATATGTATATAGCTATAGCTATAGCTATAGCTATATAGCAATACGATAAATAAGACTTTTGAGATGTGACTTATACTAGTATACTATATAAATATTATATATATATATATAAATAAATTATAATATAAAAATAATATATAAATTATGTATATAAACTAAATTTTTTTGTAAAACAAAATTATAATTTATATATATATATACAATACATAATATTTAATTAAATATTAACATATTTAATTAAATATATTTAAATCATTTTCTTAATTAAATTTAATAATATTATAATCTTATATTTCTATTGAAATATTATTAATTCAATATTAATTATAATTAATGTGATACATTTTATATCGTATTCTTGTTTTATATGTAGGTTATTATAATATATATATATATATATATATATATATATATATATATTATTGTTATTGAATTAGTAGTTATTAAATCATAAATTATATATTTATGATATATTTAATAAATATATAACATATAGGTTATTATTGGCGTCATATTGACATATAAAAAGAAACCTATATTATTATCAAGGACATGTAAACAATGTCCTTGTTATTATAATAATAACATAGGTTTATTTGTATGTATAAATAAACCTTTTTAGGAATATGTATATATATATATAATAAATAGTCTATTAAATATTATATTTAATAAAATATTTTAATAATTCAATATTAATTATAAATAATGTAATATATTTATTATATTGCGTTTTTGTTTTATATACTATAATATTGTAATTGTATTTGTAATTAATAATCTAATCAATTATATATTTAAGAAATACATAATAACATACTCACATTTAGTTAAATTTATTTATGTATGTATATTGCGCATGATCTAGAATGCATTAATTCTATTGGCTAGTTGTTGATATAGTAGCGACGCCTATATTATTTACGTAAATTTAAAAAATAAAAAGTATTATAATACACAGACAATAGAGAATATAAATGAAGAAAATGAACATTGACTTGTATTGGACCCACTACAAGTCAATGGTAATAAATGTAACCCCCATTAAATATATATATATATATATATATATATATATACATTCGAGTCTTCGCTTAAATTATTTGTGTCTATGATAATCATAGATTTAAAGTATAATTAAAGTATAACGGTACATTAAATCTACCATCATAATTTATAAGTGATTTCAGGATTTTTTTCCACTGAAGGTAGAATTTGAATTATTTAATTCCATAGACATTATTATAATCATAGAGCTAAATAGAAAGAGCTAGATCTAGATAGTTTCTCTCTAGCTCTATCATTATAATATACACTCTATATAGTGAGGTATATTGTGATTCGATATCTCAAAATCGTAACAATTTGAAAACTATTGGCTCCATTACAGAAAACCACTTTTACAAAATTCAAAATATTATATTATTTGTTATATATTTTCGAATAAAATGACCTGCTCTTATGTAATTAATTATCATACCTCTCATAGAAATACACCTAAATAAATTGCCTTTCACATGTAAATTAATGATGTTATGCATATAGAATATATTATTATATTATTATAATAAATATACTATAGTATTATAATAAATAAGTTATTTAATTATATTTATCATAATTATGTAATAATTGAATTATTATGAATATAGTATATAACATGTATGAGATGAGCCGCAGGAGACGTGAGCCACTTGATAAAAATCATAGTTTCATATTATAATTATTAATGATAAGCATTATGCAAATTAAAATAGTTAATCTATAGGGGACATGGTTTAATATTTTTAATACAAAAATTTAAAATTATTTAAAAAAATGTAATTAATTAAAAAAACAATATTACAGTGTATACAATTTACTTTAAAGGTTAAAGATTAAAGGTTAATTAAACTTATATATGATTTATATGTTATATAGGCGCCTATACGTCTATAGACGCCATTTCACTATATTTTTAGGAACGCTTCTTTGCTTTTGAATGGCGCTTAGTCGTGAGTAGGGATGTGAATGATGCCGAGCTGTTTGATGCCGAGCCGAGACTATTGGTTTTTGATGCCGAGCCGAGACTTTCATTTTCGGGAAAAAAAAACGAGCCCAGTCCGAGACTCTAGCCAAACGAGCCCGAGCCGATTTGAGACTTTAGGTAACTGAGACTGAGACTGCATCATGTGTTAGATTTGGGCATCATTTACATATGATATCACTAGGTGACTCACGCCGTTATCTTTAAACAATTGTTAAGTTACTCCGCGCCTATAAGCCTACGTCTGATAAATCTTGGCATTAGAATCATTATTACTAGAATATTCAAATGTAGTATACGTGAGAGTACTCGAATAGCACCGACACCCTGATAATACATCACCATAACTTTATTATTTATCAATTAAATATTTCCAAATTCTATTTATATGTATGGTAATATATATGTATTAAGTAGGTAGTATACCTATATACATATAATAGCGATTTTTAAATTAAATTTAGTTTATTTAACTCTTAGATAAAAGGGGTGTCGATATTATGTGCACTGTCCGAATTCCGGTACATTTGCACATAATATCGACACCCTATAGGGTATTTATAAATATATATATATATTTCTATATAACATATATTATTTAATATCCACTATACAATATTATTTAGATTGGCGTTTATTTTAGTTAACACAGGCAATTAATAAGTAACAATACATTGGTATAACCACATATATATATATATATATATATATATATATATATATATACAAAAATAAAAAATAAAAAATTATCAGAATTATTAACAACAAAATCTTAAATTTAAATGAATTTCATTTAATAATATTATCAAATAAGTCTGAATTATGTATTAGTAATAGTATTATAAAAGTAATGATATGCTGATGTTTAGAAATATTATATTAATTTATAAATTGCTAAATAAAAATTACAAAATTGATTTAATGAATATTTTACATATTAAACTATAGTTTACCTATTAATATAAATATTATTAAATATTAAATAAACGTAATGATATATTCATTTTACCATTAATAGGGTATAAATTATTATAATGAAAACTACAAAATACAATATTCTTTAAAGGTATAAATTATTATAATGATATAATATTTAGTAATATTCTTTAAAAAAATAAAATAACAAATATAAATCAATTGAAAAAAGTTTTGAAATTGTTTTTCATTAACCAATATAAAATATAACACTGATATATATTTTTGCAGTGATATGTTTAATAATATTTAAAATATATTATTTTCTCTAATATTATATTGTAAATTAAACACATATTTTATATTATAAAACTTTATTAAAAAATCAGTAAAATATATTATTTTCTCTAATATTATATTGTAAATTAATAAATTAATAAAACTATTAAAAATCAGTATTAAATAGGTATTTCTCCATATAAATTTTATATTTTTTATATATTTTTACATTTTTTACATTATATAACTATATAAAAAAATAAAATAAAACAGTATTAGAAGTACAAATTATAAGTATTAAAAACATTAAAAAAACAGTATTAATTGTTTACAAAAATTACTATTTATAAAAACTATTTTATATTTATTTTACAAATTTACGTTTTATATATTTAACTTTTTAACTTTACATAACTAATAAAAAAAAAACTAAACAGTACTGTATTTAAAAAAATTAAAACTATTAGAATTTAAAAAATAAAAAACAGTATTAGAATTAAAATAATTAAAACCAGTATTAATAACCTATAGTAATTACTATGGTTAACTAGACTAGGTTAACCTACATCTACATATAAATATTATTAAAATTGACATAAACTATGTGATACAAATATATAGATTCTTTATAAATATTAGGATTATGTATATTACGAATATGAACAATTTATTAATTATATTTTATACTTTGTTTTGGATGCTAACATGGTAATCAAATATTTGTTTTAGTTTTGTTTTATTCTTTCTTTTATATTTGTGTTCATTGTTTATTGTAATATCTTTTTGTGTAATTTTATCCGAATGAAGATGGTGAAATATGATATTATAATGTATACACTACTGAAGGAGATATCGAATTAAAAAAGCTCATAGCTTTCACTGATTCTCCTTAGACATTGTCAATAAACTGAATTCATATATATATATATATATATATATATATATATATATATATATATATATATAGTTATATGACATATACTATATTATAATATAGTATACTATAGTATACTAGAGGAAAATCTCCGATTACCGACCCGCTCCTAATACCGACACCCTCTCGTATCTCAGTAACTATAGGTATCTTGATATCAACTAGATATCAAAAAAAACTATTTACATGAACTTTTAGTAATTTAATGTTTTAATGATAAATAAGAATAAGTAGGTATTTTGTTTCAACAAATATTTAATCCTACAATTGTTATTTGATAAAATGTAATATTCTGTTTTTAATTTTTAAATATTTGAATAATAACTTTTTTAAATCATTGTAAATACGTTATTAATTAAAAGAAAACTTAATTGTGTGCATATTATTATAGATCAATAAAATATATATATAACTATTATAAGAATAATTTAATTTGAATAACTATTCTATTTAACGTAACTTAACTTAACCAATATATCTTAATTGTAGCAACCCATATGATTTTCCTATTACCTACCCTCTAAAGTACCAGCATACCGAGCTTAAATAGATAAGCCTTATATTTAATAGATAAGCTTTTATTTTACTATATTTTAATTGATAGATCCTATTATTATAACCTAATACATTAATTCGCTCACTTCCTATCTCGCACACTACCACTACTATCGGTCTTACTATTCATAATAGGGGAGAGCGGAGCATATAGAGCCGGTTTTTATAAAAACACATTTATCTAATAATGGTATGAATATTTTTAATAAAATAAAGTGCATAAGATAAATATAGTTTATTATCAATAAAAAACATTCATAAATCGTTGTATTGATAAATAATTAATTATATAATTACATAATATTTTGTTGTTAATTTGGCTCAACCTTCCTCGTCTAATGGGTCAGGTTGAGCCAGGTATAAAAAATGCAAAATTAAAGATATATTTAAAACATAAACATAGTTAAAGTTATATATTTATATGTATTAGAATATTAACAAGTATATGCACCTAGATTAATATCAAAACTAATGAAACTTTTAAGGCGAGAGGTTATATTAAGAGAGAGATTAGATGCTCTATGTTTTAATTAGATTGCCCTTATGGTCAACCTGCCCCGTGTTACTATAGTCAACCTGCCCCATATCACTAGTATATATATATATATATATATTAAAGTAATCTGATTAAGTTGTGAATGATAATTTTTGAATTTTTTATTTTATAATATATAGTATATTAAATATACTTTATTTATATACGATTAATAATGCTATATTATTACAAAATATATTAATAATATAAAATTTAAACTTACACTTACGCTGTTACACCAACGAGTTTTTCATAATATTAATATTTACATAATATTTTAAGTAGTTAAAATAAATAATTGTTGAGTTGGTATAATAATGCTAAATATATGGGTGTGTATACGTGTATTAAAAATTACAATAGGCTATTTATTAATAGCAGACATAATTGAGATGGCTCAACCTGCCCATATGGTCAACCTACCCCGCTTTCCCCTACTTGATATTAATTATACATATCTAACACTAGCCGTTTTGTAAATGATGTCCTTTATAATATAGGAATTATCCTTTCAAGGGGTACTCGAGTACCTATGATCATAGCTAACATTCTCACAACTAAATCACTATTACATTCATTAGTCGTTACCCGACTTAAATAGGTACTGTAATACAGTAATTTTTATTAACATCCATCAAAATGTATGACGAAATTCAATTCTATACAACGAGCATATGTTCGTATACATTGTAAGCGTAGTGATATAACCATATCTATCAATTACATTGTTAAGTATATATTACGAAGAGAGTCAAGGCTTTAGTTTCGTATTTATTAGACTGCTGAATATAGGAAACTTTCGCCTTTATATAGCCGACGCTAACGTACAGTGATGCGTGACGGACTATGAATAGCATAATCAATAAATATATAATGGAATGTTCAATTATACGTGTTTACAAAAAGGGAGTTATAACACATATAGTGGATAACATAATACCCCTTCTTCTCCCGGTTGGAGAAGAACGTTGAATAGAGATGGAGATCATTCGAGCCAGTTATGTCAACGAATCGGACGACGAAACCTTCTTGCGGCGCTTGTGCCATTCAGCCTACTTATCAGAATCCATGTGTGGTTGATATATACCCGTCTGGTGAGCGACGCGGTCTCGAGCTCCTGCGGGGCGACTTGTGATCGTAGGTCGCTGAATACCTGAAATATTGTTGATTTGTATATATTCGCAAGAGGTGACTATACAATACATTGGTGAGTTTAAGGTGAATAACTATGTGGGGGGTTTATAATGTGGGTACTATAGTACGCGTATACGTAGTGGAGTAATAGGCAAGGTATCGCTCGTTGGACATGGAGGGTGGCTAGTCAGGGGTGTTGTAAAGTAATAGTTATCAGTGATAGTTGATAGGGTTGACTCGGGTGGTATTGGACGAATGTGGTGTCGTGCTCGTCTTAGGAGACACGTTGGTCCTTGAACTTCATACGAGTGTGGGTCTGTTAGTTTTCGTTATATATCAACTAACAAATAATACACTAACCACTAACAAATAATAAATGGACCAGAGGGATATATCCTATATATCATATATGTACACGTTTGCCACATGGTTAATAGAGCTGAGGAAATACTTATAAGCATCACGGGTTTACATGCATCAAACATATCAGATATAAAGAACATATATATAGTTCCTCTTGTCCATTTATTATGTGTTAGTATTTTTATAATAACGAACTGTTGTGGTTTGAATTGTTTGGGTTATTGTTTCCTTCTACGGGGGGCTAGTTGTCGGTGTTGGATTTGTGGAGCAGTATATGTATTGGACTCGGTTATTGTATATCTAATTGTGTATTGCATCATTATAGAAGAGCCTTGCGAGGGTCACCTTTACTCTGTATTTGTTTAATTGTTTGGACATGCATTTCAATGAACCCATTATACAGAGGGTAATTGGGACTGGAAGTGATATGTTTAAACTCCCATTCAGACACAAAGGTTGTAAATAATGGTGCGCTGAATTGTGGACCAGTGCCAGTCAACACAATATTTGGTATACCAAATAGGGATAGTTTATCTTTTATTTTGTTGATAATAGTCTCAAAAGATGTATGTTGGGTAAGTAGTGGATAATATGGTATTTGCTGAAATAGTCAACGATTAAAGGATAGTCCTTGTCGTGAAGATGAAGCAAATCAGCGGCTATGGTATCCAATTTCTTCGTAGGTAGGGATCTGTCGGTTGGGGGAGGGCGCCAAGGGCTTCTAGAATAGTCCTGACATGCTGGACATGAATCTACGTAATGGGTTATGTCCTTTCGCATTGATGGCCAGTATATTACGTCTTTAGCAAATAGCATCATTTTGTCTACTCCAGTGTGAGCTGTGTGTAGTTTAACCATAATATTCGGTATAGCAGTCGTTGCTACTAGTGCAGTTAAACCCTTATATATCAGTCCTGTGTCGCTGATTAACTCGTCTCTGTATGGCCAGTATGGGTGTAAGTTTGTAGGCAGATGACGTCGATCGTTTGGCCATCCGGTATTTATAATGTCAGTAAGTCGGGTAGCTCATGTTGGCTAGTATCAGTAGGGTTTCAGTTTGTGGGGTTACATTTATTAAGTTTATATTGTAGGGTAGTGGAGCTGGTTGCGAGAAAAAGGTGTCTCGGGTAAAAGCATCTGATAATATCAGATCTTTTCCGGTCGATATGTAATTATGATTTTTAACAACTTAAACCGATTACTATATTAATAGTTTAGGAATCGTTTTCAAATTAACCGATTTCTAGAGTAATAGTTAAAAAATTGGTTTCAAATAAACCGATTCCTATATTAATAGTTTAGAAATATTTTTCAAATAAACCGATTCCTATAGTAATAGTTTAGTAATCTGTTTCAAATAAACCGATTCCTATATCAATTTAAGAATCGGTTTCACATAAACCGATTCCTAAACTTGAATTTTAGGAATCGATTTAAAACCTATTCTCATTAAGACACTCAGGAAATGATAAAAACACAAATAGGAATCGGGTTTTTTTAATTGTGTATCATCTAGCTTCGAAAAGATTATTGCGCTGCTGAGGAGATTGTTTATCTCGTCTAATGTGTTAGAAACGTGATGAGGTCGTAGGATCGCTTTATTACATATATACACTCTAAGATCTTGAACGTGTTATATCCTCCCAACTTATCACATACCTTACAACCAAAAAAATTCCCAACATCTTCCAAAGCGCCTACCTCCTCCACAAATCTACTGAATCCGCCCTAACCCTCATTACCTCCGACTCACTATCTGGCCGTAACAACAACCGTGGCACCATACTCGTCCTTCTCGACATTTCCTCCGCTTTCGACACCCTTGACCACAATGTCCTCATACAAAGACTATCCGCCATCGGCATCACCGGCATTACCCTCAACTGGTTCACCTCATACATTACCAACTGCTCATCATCAGTTAGGATTAATACACACTCTTCCCCCTCCCGCTCCATAACCCACGGTGTCCCCTAGGGATCCGTCCTCGGCCCACTCCTCTTCAATATTTACCTCCTCCCCATGTTTGACATCTTCACTGACTACCCCGACATCTCCTTCCATACTTACGCCGATGACCTTCAACTATATCTTAACTGCACAGACTCCCCTATGTATGCCCCTGACCGACTTCCGCCTGTATCAAGTCCATACACCAATGGCTTACCTCCAACTCCCTAAACTTAACCCAACTAAAACGAAAGCTATCTTTCTCCACTTACCCCTACGCTCCTCCACCCTCCCTGAACTGCCCCCATCTCACTCAACAACACATAACTTCCCTACTCTCAACACATCCGAATCCTTGTCTTCCATTTTGATACCACCCTTTCCCTTGACTCCCATATTATACATATGCAAAAATCCACTACCACCTACACTGCATTCGCTTAATCCGACGTTCCAATCCCCTCCCCATCGCTATTACCATTGCCTCCTCCTACATCATCATCCCCTATTCGACTATTGAAACTCCCTATTCTTTAACCTCCCTGAATACAAAATCATCAAACTATAGCGACTCCAAAACGATGTAGTTCGCTGCGTCCATGTAATTCCCCGTCATTCTTCTGACTCCATTACACATCTCCTAGAACATCTATACTGGCTGATAGTCCCCTATCTTATAAAGTACAAACTCTCCCTGACCATCCACAAAGCTATTCACCACAACTCCCCTGACTACCTTGCATCCCACCTACATCTACATACACCCGTCACTCCACTCCAGACATGTTCCTCCAACACCTTACCACTCCCCATCTACACAAACTCCACTCTTCCAATATACGATCCTTTGTAGTTCCTCTCTGCCTCTTACCACTGGAACTCCCTGCCCAATCACCTACGAACACATCAACTCCCTAATTTAAACGCCACCTTAAGACCCAAGTAACCAAAAGTTGGTTCAAGACTTAGGAAACTTAAGTCATATTGACTTAAGTCAAACTTGGTTCAAAAGTTAGTAACCTGTGATACCGAAAACCTAAGTCAGCGAACCAGATATGGACCAATATAAAACTTAAGTCAGCGAACCAGGTATGGACCAATATAAAACCTAAGTCAGCGATCCAGGTATGGACCAATTTAAAACTTAAGTCAGCGAATCAGGTATGGACCAATTTAAAACTTAAGTCAGCGAACCAGGTATGGACCAATTTAAAACTTAAGTCAGCGAACCAGGTATGGACCAATATAAAACCTAATTCATCGAACCAAGTATGGACCAATATAAAACTTAAGTCAGCGAACCAAGTATGGACCAATATAAAACCTAATTCAGCGAACCAAGTATGGACCAAGTATGGACCAAATAATACCTAAGTCTGTGAACCAAGTATGGACCAATATAAAACCTAATTCAGTGATAATGTAGTAAAATACATAGTATTACTTAAATAATTTTACTTTTTAAAATAATATTTTATTTATTAAAAACAGTATATTAACTTAAATATATTAATTAAAATTATAATTATTAATTAATTTGCATATATAAAAATTAAATCAATATTTCAAAATAATTAAAAGTTATAATATTTTATTCTTTCTATAATAAAATAATGATATAAACTTAATAATAATACTTACATCAACAACTTAAGTTGAACTTAAGTCATGTATCATAAGTGTATAATATATTATTTATTATATACCATTTAATATATATATTAATATTATTATTATTATTATTATTATTATTATTATTATTATTATTATTATTATTATTATTATTATAATTATTATTATTATTATTATTATTATTATTATTATTATAATATATTTAAATATATTATAAACTTATGTTAACATAATATAACGTTATATGACTTAAGTTCAACTTAAGTTATTGATGTTATCCTATTAATATTTATCTGTATAGTTTTTATTTAATTATAAAGAAAATTATAATATATATTCTAATTATAAAGATAATTAAATCAAAACTATATACAATATAATTCAATATTTATATAAAATATATCAAGACAGTTGGTGTATCACTTGATTATATTAAGATGCACTGTAAATGCAATGTTAATCTCTGTTATGACACTTTTTATAACAAAAAATAATTATCTTTTTTAATATAATATAATATATTATATGTGTCATACACACAATAAAACTTATTTAATTTAAATTAAGTTTTACCTAAGTTATAACTTAAGTCATACACACAATAAAACCTAGTTCATCTGACTTAAATTTGACTTAAGTTATAACTTAAGTTATAACTTAAGTCATACACACAATAAAACCTAGTTCAGCTGACTTAAGTTTGACTTAAGTTATAACTTAAGTCATACACACAATAAAACCTAGTTCAGCAAACTTAATTAAGTTTGACTTAAGTTATAACTTAAGTCATACACACAATAAAACCTAGTTCAGCTGACTTAAGGTTGACTTAAGTTTTAACTTAAGTTATAACTTAAGTCATACACAAAATAAAACCTAGTTCAGTTGACTTAAGTTTGACCTAAGTCATAAATTAAGTTTGTCATGCCTTAAAAACTTAAGTCATTTCGAATTAAGTTAGACTTAAGAAATAACTTAAGTTACAGTGACTTAAGTTATATAAAATTAAAAATACTTAAGTTTGACTTAAGTTTTGAACCAGATTTTTGACTTAAGTCAATATGACCAACTATGAAGCAAGTATTTTATTTGTGAACCAAGTATGGACCAAGTTTGACCCAATATGTGTTACTTGGGGACTTATAACTTCTCCCTTGCCTTCCCTCCCACGGACGGCCGATTGCTCACGCACTGATGCAGTCCATAAACCAAAAAAAGTAAAAGTAAGTAACTAAAGCAATAAACCAGAAAAACTGTAGGAATAATGTAGATTAAAACTCAACATCCTTACTAAACTTAGACGGAATGTCGATAGTACACGTATAGCCATCTCACTATGAATCAGAAAATATCTTCACAACTTATCTATTATGAATTTATAGATTATCATCGTTTGTAAAGTGTAATCTAATAAGCATAGCTAATCAATACATTTCTAAATATAGATGTTATATAATACCTGGTGATATTTTGTGAATCTGATTCAAATTCGCTTAGATCATATTCCAATAATATATGGTATGTTGATGGCTCGTTCCATATTATCAACCCCACCCCCTCCCCATTCCAACAGTAGTTCTGCACCCATATTAAAGTGAAAGCCGAAAATACGTAAAGTAGCGCATGCGCTCCAACGCGTACACGATGATTCATCACTACAGTGACTCATCGCGTATTCAGTGACTCATCGTGTATTCAGTGACTCGTCGTGTATTCAGTGACTCATCGTGTATTCAGTGACTCATCGTATATTCAGTGAATCATCATGTAATCAGTGACTCATCGTGTATTCAGCCTCATACGCAGCGGGTAAATGGTGTATTAACATTACAATCACCTATACATTCTATACTATTATTGATTGATTGATCATTTATTTAAGCAAATACATAGTCGAAAATATAATCTAAAGTATACAATATATATATTTGCCAACGATTACATACGTTATAGAAATAAACAAAGAATAATACGAAATTAAAAAATTAAAGAAATGAAAACATTTTACGGTTACCGTAAATTTAATCGAAAGTAGAAATAAATTATATAGTAAGAATTATCGAAATAGAAATAAAAATTATTAGTAATAACATAAAGCAGAAAAAAGTTAGTATCTTAAATAGTGAAGTATTAAATTAAATATTATACAAATCGGCCCTTTTCAGGGCCACCTATTATTAACAGTATTATAATTTATTAATATATTTCCTAAAGATTTAACGTTCATAATTATAAATATTACTTTTATAAATGTATACAATTTATAAAATAACATTGTTTTCAAAGAAAAGTATCACTTAATTTATATATTAAAACTGTCTTTTAATCGAAAAATATCAAATCTTTTTTCTTTATAAACTTTTATTTTTACTCTTTCAATCTAAACCATAACTTCATCTCATTAAGTGTATCCATAACTCTTACCTAATATGCTATATTAACTATTTTCGATTACAGTAATATTCGCCTTTTATCTTTACCACATTAAGGGCTGCATACATATGCATTCCTATTGGTAGAGCGTCGTGCCATTTTGTATATTTTTCATATTTAGTAGTATATATTTTCAAATTCTCATTTCTATATGAAATATTGATTTCTTAACATTACAAGTTATGTTTATTTTAAAGATAATAAAATACATTTTAAGAATATCTAATACGTTTTAAATATAATTCAATATCCAATGATATATTTAACAAACAATGTTTTTTTTTTAATTGAACAAAATTAATGTCAACAGTAATCATTTTATTTAAAAAGTGTAGTTTTATAATAAATATATATTTAATAAGTTCTAGTAATTATATTACTTAATAATCTATACGAAATATTGTATTTTATCAATTATTCAATAAGTTCTATCAATTATTCAATCAATTCTACAATATAGTATTTTAACATTTTTGTGTATTTTATATATTATTTACATTTTGCAGTATAAATTTTCAAATACAAAATTCTACATGAAATATTGATTTCTTAACATTACAAGTTATGTTTATTTTAAAGATAATAAAATACTCTTTAAGAATATCTAATATTTTTTAAATATAATTCAATATCCAATGATATATATTACAATAAAGTTGTATTTTTTTAATAAAAAAAATATATATTTTAAAATTATTAAATGTTTATTTAAAAACTTAATTTTATTGAATAAGTAAAATTTTATAAAAAATCATATTTAATAAGATATAGAACTAATATACTTAATAATAATATCTTTAAAATATTATATTATATTAAATATTCAATAATTTATACCTAATATAAAATTGTACCAATTCTTATAAAAATAAGTGAAATTTTACATTTATCTATATAATTATTATTTTATTAATATTAATATGGTATGTTCAATGGAATAATTTATATTATTTAATATAATGTTTTGTAAATAATCTAATTTGTATTATTTATTTCTGATATAAACTTTGTATTATAATTAAATGATTAATTAAACAATAAAAACACTAATCAATTTAAATTTAGAATACAATATTTTATTACATACACAATTATAATATCATATGGTTCTTGAAATATATATATAATACAATGAAGAGTATTTAATAGCCGGAAGAGTATAATCAAGAAGATGGTTTCACAATGTACATAAACACATATGTAGCATAGGTTTCCAGAAAACAGGGGTTACGCATTTTCTTATAGGTATGATTTCGTTAACGCCCCTTTTTGGTGGGCAGTTTGAAGGCTGATAGCATTCACGATCTACAGAAGGGCTCGACACGACAGACGACCTCTTTAGAAACTCGCGGCACCTATTTAGCAGATTGGTGCGACAGGCGACTTCTTTAGCAGTTAGACACGACAGTAATCCCTTGATGTTGTGGCATTTCTTCTATCCATCCATGAGGAATTTATCGTTCCTAATATAGATAGATAGATAGATAGATATATTTTATAGGATTCATTAATGTCTTTCTTTTTTTTCATTTATTATTCTTTTTCGTTTCTTTCTTCGTTTCCAAATGGCTTCAAAATAAGACCTTGATCTTTTCGGGTTGTTGCCAGTGATTTATTCATACATGGGACAGGAACAGTGATTGTTTAATCATAATAGTTAGCTATATATTTCGTATTTACATAAAAGATAATAATAAATAAATAAAATACAGTAGATAGACAAAATTTGACATTAACAAAAATCAAAATCAAAATAATAATAACAAAAATAATTCATACATACATATATATTTGATATAGATTTTTTATTTTATTTTTTTTTTTTAGTTTTTTTAATATGTTAATTTTATTAAATTAATTTTAAATTCATTAATTTTTTAATCTATCTATAATATAATTCATCATTGATTAACATATTTTGTACTCTTTTCTTGAACAAATTTTCATTTTTTATATTTTGTATATTTATTGGAAGTAAGTTCCAAAGTTTTGGACCTTTTATCAGTAAACTATTTATTGTTCTTGTTGATTTTGAAATTGGTATAGTATACGTTTTATTTGTTCATAGAGTATATTTATTATTATTTTTTTTGTGTATTTTAGTTAAATTTGTTGGTAATTGATTATAATATTGTTTATGCATATATAGTAGTGTATTATAATATGTTAGCTTATCTAATCTAAGTATTTTATTTGATGTGAATAATTCTTTTGTATGATCTCGAAATTTTCTTTTATTTATTATTCTTAAGGTTTTTTTTTGAATAATTGTTGTATTTAGGGTATTATTTGAGAATGTATTTCCCCAAAGTATATTTCCATAGTTTAAGTATGGTAGGAAAATAATATTATATATAATTATCAATGAATTTGTTTTAATGAATTTGCTCAATTTTGAGATTAAAAATTGAATTTGGGAGAGTTTGTTATTTAATTTAATAATATGATTTTTAAAATCAAGTTTGCTATCAAGAATTATACCAAGATATTTATAATTATATACGTTATTTATTAATGTATCATTTAATGAAATAATATTGTTTGGATATTTATTTGAGTTGAAATTTATCATTTCTGTTTTACTAATATTGAGTTTTAACTTATTATATTTATACCATTTTTCTATTTTTATTAAGGTTTTTTTAATTAAATTTGTTAGTTCTATATTATTATCTGCTGTAAAAGTTATAGCAGTATCATCTGCATATACTGTACATTTTACATTATTATCTTCTAAATATAATGGTAGATCATTGACATAAATTATGAATAGTAAAGGGCCTAGTATGGAGCCTTGGGGTACACCGATATCATTAGTTATAATATCAGATTCTGTAATGTTAACTTTAACTAGTTGAGTTCTATTATGTAAATAGTTTTTTATCAGTTTAAGAGGAATCCCTCTAATTCCATATTTATCTAATTTGCTAATTATAATAGAATTATCAATAGTATCAAAGGCTTTACTTAAATCTAAAAATAATGTATTTATTGCTTTATTTTCTTTTTTATTTTCCATTATATGGTTGTAAATATCTAGTGTAGCTTGAGTGGTATTATGTTTTTTAAGGAAACCATATTGAGTAGTATTTATTATGTTATTATTTTGTATGAATTGCATTAGTCTATTATATATTATTTTTTCTAGTATTTTCGATAGTTGACTTAAAATTGATATTGGTCTATAGTTAGATATAATATTGATATTATTTTTTTTATGAATTGGTTTAATGGAGGATAGTTTCATTTTTAAGGGAAAAGTTCCTGACGATAAACATAGATTAAAAATATGGCTTAATGGAAGGTCAGTGTAATCTTCTGAAATTTTTAACAATTTCATGTTTAGATAATCAGTGTCTAGAGAAGTCTTTGATTTATTATTTTGTATAATAGAATTTATCTCATGTGTTGATGTGGGATGAAGATATATTGATTTAGATATTGGCGTAATGTTAATTGGGTTGATGTTATTTATGGGAGAGGTGAATTGATTATTTAAGGATTGACTTGTATTTATAAAATAAGAGTTAAATGCATTTGCTATTTGTTTATCATTATTGAATTTATTTTCGAATTCATCTATTATATAATTTGGAGATTGTTTAATTTGCTGTTTATTTATGAGGTTATTTATTATTCCAATTTTCTTTAGTAGATATACTATTTTTTATTTTACTATCTATATATGATTGCTTTGCTTTTTTAATATTTAAGGTTAATTGATTTCTTAATTATTTTAGTATTATGTATTGTTATTTTCCTTGTTTTAATTTCATTTGAGTTATTTCGTATTTTGGTTTTTATTTTAATTATTGTATATATTGGGAGGTGGTCTGTCAAGTCTTCTAAGAGTATTCCACTATTATAAATATTTGTTGTGTTTATATTAGTGTAAATTTGATCTATAGTTGAAGTGTTACTTTTATTGAATTGGGGTCTAGTGTTTTGAAGAATTTGAGGCGTTAGTCCTAATTGATTTATTAAAATGTTTAATTGAGATGGTTTGGGATCATTTGTTATGATATTAAAATCACCCATAATTATTAAATCGTGTGAAATATATTTATGAAATTTACTATATAACATATTTATAAGATCTGCAGTTTTATTGAAAGGGCTATTATAAAGGCATGAAATTATTATTTTTTTATTTTTTTTAAGTTTAATTTCTATTGTAAGTGTTTCTAAATATTCTTTTATATTAAAAGTAAGGTCTTTTATAAGTTAATATTGAATATCTTTTATAACATATATTGAAACACCACCACCTCTACATTTATTTTGTTTCTGTCTATAGTTTGTTTGATATGTGTAGTTTGTTATATTATTATTGAAGTCATTATTACTATTTAACCAGGTTTCAGATAAACATATAATATGAGGTTTGATTATTAAAGTATCTATAAATTCTCTTAATTTATCCAGGTTTTGAGTAAGACTTCTAATATTTATGTGTATAATTATCAGATTATTTTTATTTATTATTAATTCTTTTGTAATACTATTAAATTGTTGTGTTGTTTTGTATTGGTTTGGTATCATATTATATTTAATCATCTCGTTTTTTTAGTTCAATTATTTTAAAAGTATCATTTCTATGCCGTACTACATATTTATTATTTATTGTTGATTTATTTTTAGCCTCGATAGATAGTTTTTTGATAGTCTCCACTCAACTTTATTGTATTCTTTTGATATGCTTATATTTTTGAATTTGGAGTTTTTTAATTTGTTTGCATTTTGTATTATATTATTAATTTCTATTTCAGAGTTTAAAATAATTTGTAATGGCCTGATGACATTATCATTTTATTGATATTTTCCTAATCTAAAATAGTTTTTTATATTATAATTTGTGTTGACTAGGTCTAAAATTTCTGTTATATTTTTTTTGTCTTCAAAATTTCTTGTTTCGTAATTAGAATCTATTGTTTGTATAACATTATAGAGTATAATAGTTTTATTTCTTATTTCATTTAACTTTTTTTCATTTAGGGTTTTATTTATAGTCGTTGATAGATTTTTTTGAAGTGTATTATTGAGGTTAATTTTAGTGATCTCAGCAACTGTTTTAAGATCAGATTTATCAGCTGCTTCATTTAGTTTTTTTATTATTTTTTCTTGATTTTCTATAACTATAGTCAATTTTTCATTATTTATAGTTAATCTGTCATTATTTATAGATAATTTTTCAATTAAGCATTTGAGATCAATTTTTTCATCATTATGCTCATCTGTTACAGATATTGTTTGTTTTTTTTGACGAGCCATTTTAAGCTTTATATCAATTAAATTCTAAATATCACTAATATATATGTTGTTAAAATATATTTACTTAATTAATTATTGAATAAATAATAAGAGTTTCTCTAAATTTAAAAGATGCTTTTTATATAATATATGTCACACTAATTTATTATGAAGTACCTAGGGTTTATATTGGGTATATTATATACTGTATTTATTATATCAAATATACAAATATATAGCAATTAAATTATATTACTTCATCTTATATTACAACAAATTAAATATTATAGAAATAACATAGTATAATAATAATAATAATAAAATAATATGCAGTATTTAAATATTAAAAATATCCAATATAAGTATATTTAATAAATACAATTTATATATATATAAATGTATTAATGAAATATATATATATATATATATATATATATATATATATATATGTTTTAATTTTATGATATTTAATAATACTAGGAATTTCAATAAATATCTTTTATTGCTTTTTTATTGCATTTTCAATTATAATTTAAAAATAATAATAAAATACATAAAATGTATATATACCTAAATGTATTTATACAATATAATAATAATAAAGAGTTGGTAAATAAGATTAATATGATATTAATACAATATATTATTTAAATATAAATAGAGGATAACTAATCTATGAATAATAATAATCGATTAAAAGAGTAAATAAAGTAGTTGTTGTTATTAAATATGTAAACAGTAAGTGAACATTATCTTTGTGATTAATATATATTTGTTGTTGATTTTAATTTTGATTTATACGCGATAAGGGCGGCCAATCAAAATGAATCAACATATATATTTAAAAACTAGACCGCAGGCAAGGACAAATGTCCTTTGCCTTAAACTGTCAATCACAATATCATATAATAAAATACGAAGATAATTTATGAGTGTAATACTAATTGTGTATATTACACATATGTATACATTTTTATTAGAATTCATATATACAATTACATAGAGATATATTATTGGATTGTAGATACTATATAATATAGTATATTTGTATACACATATGTGGGTTTATACTGTATATAGGGACACATATTATTGGAACCAACGCCGTCATGCTTCACTGCACTCGTTCAACGAGTCGTTGTAATATACTTATCCTTTATCTATTGAGTTATTTTTATATAAAGTTATATGCTCTTTACATTCAGTGATTAGTGATGCATTTAAATGATTTGTTATAGTAACTGTACAATCAAATATTTGTTAATAAATTTGATTTTTTATTAAATTTTAATTTATACTATTAGAAATTCTTGTATTCTACTTCGAATATGTTACGTACGAAGGAGATCGATATATTTTTAGAATGTCCATTTAATTTCAAGTAGAATCAATATATTATATATGTATAATACTATACGTCATAAATATTCTATCCGTTATAGTAACTGTACAATGAAGTATTTGTTAATAAATTTGATTTTTAATTAAATTTAAATTATTACTATCAGAAATTACTCGATTATAATTCGAATATGTTACGTACGAATGAGATCGATATAGTTTTAGAATGTCCATTTAATTTCAAGTAGAATCAATATATTATATATGTATAATACTATACGTCATAAATATTCTATCCGTTATAGTAACTGTACAATGAAGTATTTGTTAATAAATTTGATTTTTAATTAAATTTAAATTATTACTATCAGAAATTACTCGATTATAATTCGAATATGTTACGTACGAATGAGATCGATATAGTTTTAGAATGTCCATTTAATTTCAAGTAGAATCAATATATTATATATGTATACTACTATACGTCATAAATATGCTATCCGTTATAGTAAATGTACAATCAAATATTTGTTAATAAATTTGATTTTTAATTAAATTTAAATTATTACTATCAGAAATTACTCGATTATAATTCGAATATGTTACGTACGAATGAGATCGATATAGTTTTAGAATGTCCATTTAATTTCAAGTAGAATCAATATATTATATATGTATACTACTATACGTCATAAATATGCTATCCGTTATAGTAAATGTATAATCAAATATTTGTTAATAAATTTGATTTTTTATTTAATTTTTTTAATTTATATAAATTTTAATAAATTTATAAAATAGTATATACTATTAGAAATTATTTTATTCTACTTCATTGTACAAACCGACAAGATGAACCGTATAACAAAAATCATGAAATATACAAACCGTATAAGAACAACAGTGAAATACAAACCAACAAGATCAACCGTATAAGAAAAACCATGGAATATACAAACCGTGAAATACAAACCGACAAGATGAACCGTATAAGAAAAACCATGAAATATACAAACCGTGAAATATAAACTGACAAGAATAACCGTATAAGAAAAACCATGGAATATACAAACCGTGAAATATAAACTGACAAGAACAACCGTATAAGAAAAATCATGAAATATACAAACCGTATCAGAACAACAGTGAAATACAAACCGACTAGATCAACCGTATAAGAAAAACCATGGAATATACAAAGTGTGAAATACAAACCGTATAACAAAAACCATGAAATATACAAACCGTATTAGAACAACAGTGAAATACAAACCGACAAGATGAACCGTATAAGAAAAACCATGCAATATACAAACCGTATTAGAACAACAGTGAAATACAAACCGACAAGAATAACCGTATAAGAAAAACAATGCAATATACAAAGTGTGAAATACAAACCGACAAGAAAAACCATGCAATATACAAACCGTATTAGAACAACAGTGAAATATATACCGTCTCAGACATCTGCCTTCCGTGGCACCCTCCCCTCGCGTCTCAGACATCTGCCTTCAGTGGCACCCTCCCCCCGCCTCATACATCTGCCTTCCGTGGCACCCTCCCCTCGCGTCTCAGATATCGAACCCATTGTATTATTTTTTTATGATTATAATATATTATTTACTTTTCGTTTTTCCCTAATTTTTTTACAAATAAATATAATTATTTTATAAATTATTTCATTTCTCAAATTGTAAGCATAGTTAATATATATTTATATAAAGTGTGTAATACATAGATTAATAATTATAGGTATACTTATCATAGATAATATATAGTAAAGAACAAAACTAAATTATATTAATATTATTTAAAATACTTGTATACATTTATGATAACGTTTATCATATAATCAAAGTTTATAAGAGATTCATATTACATTTTAAGTATAATAATTATATTCATTTTATATTAAATATAACAAATTAATATATAGTATATAATATACATACGTCGTACGAACGTATTTAAGATATTATTTAATAATATTTAAAATATATTAAAATATAACATAATTATTATAATATTTTAATAATTGTGTTATATATTAAATATATATAATCTTATATTATATTAAATATATATAATAGTTATTATAATATGATAATAATTATTTTATATATAATATTATAATAATTATATTATAATCTTATATTATATTAAATATATATAATAATTATTATAATTATTATAATATGATAATAATTATGTTATATTTTAAATATATATATATATATATTACATTTATACTATACATTTTATAATATGTCTAATGTTATAATATTATAATAATTATGTTATATTTTAATATATTTTAAATATTATTAAATAATATCTTAAATACGTTCGTACGACGTACGTATATTATATACTTAGTATATAATATATAATATATAATAATTATACTATATATTAATTTGTTATATTTAATATAAAATGAATATAATTATTAACTTAAAATGTAATATAGTAATAATACATAATATATCGATATCATATAATATTTATAGAATTATTATATTTAATATTATATTAAATATAATATTATAATAATAATTATTATAATATTTCAAATAATTATAAAATAAGTATGCTTAAAATATAATATATAGACGTTATGTGTTAATATACTAAAGCTATTTCATCATATATAAATAAAACCACTTACATATATTCTGTTAGTATTTAGCGATATATTACTTTATATAAAAATAGATAAAGGATAAGTATATTACAACGACTCGTTGAACGAGTGCAGTGAAGCATGACGGCGTTGGTTCCAATAATATGTGTCCCTATATACAGTATAAACCCACATATGTGTATACAAATATACTATATTATATAGTATCTACAATCCAATAATATATCTCTATGTAATTGTATATATGAATTATAATAAAAATGTATACATATGTGTAATATACACAATTAGTATTACACTTATAAATTATCTTCGTATTTTATTATATGATATTGTGATTGACAGTTTAAGGCAAAGGACATTTGTCCTTGCCTGCTGTCTAGTTTTTAAATATATGTTGATTCATTTTGATTGGCCGCCCTTATCGCGTATACACGTTAATTTTGATAATCATATAATGTAAACAAATACTAAATAAAAAAATGAATATAATTTCAAAACCAATGTAATATATTTAAATATTAGTAGATATTAATATTTGAACAATACTAATAATATAAATAACACACAAATAAATAAATACGCACCTATATTTATAATTATAATACAATTAAACGATATTTAAAATCTAATCTGTGAATAACAAGTCTGTAATTTGGTTGCTATGTAAACAAAGTGAAATATGAAATTATATAGATTTAAAAAGTGGATAAGCTTGTCTGAAACTGTTTCCGTTATTTCAGACAGGTTATGAGCATGGGTAAACATTTAAATATAAAGCTTTTACACTTAAATTTACTAATATTTATGTATAATATTGTATTATTAATATTATATTATTTATAGATATATAGAAATTATCATTACGATCATTATTTGAATATTTATGTAAACAATATAAAAATTAGAAATACTTGTTTACATATATATATATATTTTATTCTATGATGTATCACATTAGAATAGTGTATGTTTCATACAGTATATATTATAATACTATATTATCAATTACATAATATACATGAATGTATTCAGTGTATATTTATATAGACTAATTAGTAATTATAACATGTCATATATGCATGCATTGACATGGGAACTTTTGAAGGTATGATTTATTTACAAAATATCAAACAAATGGAGCTCATAATCTTTTTGGAAACATTTACAATTCCCAAATATTAACAGTTACAAATAATGTAATTATGAAGTTATATATACAATTACCATTATACATTATCTATACACATTTTGGATTATGGTCAAAAGCTTCACTATTTTAAAAATTCGTAATAATGATTGTATAAATTTATATATAAATGGTATATATATGTAGTATTCATTTTATTATATATTTAATATAATACAATATTATAAGATTAATCGTGTATCATACTTGTATATCCATATTAATTTTTAATATTATTATAATTGCTAAATGTATACAATATTACACGTTATTTTAATTTAAAAAATATTGATGACACATATTCTCGTGATTGAGATATCTATATATATAATATATTATATATTTATGTAGGGTTACGTTATAATAAAATCACTAATTAGAATAATTATAAATTTTTTGAATCATTTAAATTGCGAAGCTTTTGACCAGGTAACTACATTTTATACACACATACATTATTTAAATTTTTAATTATTAATTATGATACTAACATATTATAGGGATTATAAATAGATTATGAAGAGAAATTATAATTAATATTGGTACTTATTTCATATTGTAATTTTTAAATAGTAATTCTATAATTGATATGTTATAATATTGCATATTACACTAATATATATATATAAAAATATAAAATCACTTATATTATTTAAGCCATATCTAATAAATATGTATATATACAAATTATTAGGTTTGGATTGGGTTTAACTAATCTCTACATCATGTGTATATGAAGACTTAGCCTGCTGAGCTACCCTAAGTTTATATATACAAGGATATTTACTAACAGTTTTCTGTATCTCGGAGACTTCTAAAGATGGCTGATCCCACATTTCTTTAGGGAAACCCACCTCTACATTCACACCTTGGGTTGTGAATAAGTTAGTGTATAATAACAGTGATGTACTATTGCATTCTGGGTAATACACTATATAACATCGATAATATCATCTGTGAGGTATCGTAACGACTAAATAACTTATTTCACTACGATACGTGTGATCTGTAATATAATAATTCTCATTACGCAATAAAAGTATTCTCATTTGTAATTAAATAATAAGGTGTGATATATTAATAGTAAATAAAGTGCACTATTAATTCTTAAGAGGACTTATGATATCTCATTCATCTCGATACTTAGTTTTAAATTGATGTATTAAATGTAGTATAATGATATGACATCTTAAAATAACCTCACATGTGTTAATACTGCTGTGTTTGGGATATCTTTCATCATTACTGGAATCTGGTGGCAGCCTTTAGCCAACTTTGAGAATATCTTCTTGTTTCTCAGATATAAGGACATCTTTGATATGATGAATTGTGTATCTGAGTTTAACAATTTGATTATTTAATATTCTATAATCACCAGCTGGATGAACTTACCTCATTTTTAGTGGACCATATGAAGGGGTGATAACAGAGTGCAGTTCTACCTTCTGATTATCTTCTGCAGTTGTTGTAGGTTACTGAACTGCTCGTGTGCTATTGTAAGCTTCTCTGTGGATAGTCTTCTTACTTTGCAGTAGAATAAAGGTCACTTGTCTATGTGTAATTAGTTATGTAATGTTTATGCATGTTTCTGTTTGCAATGTTAATCTTTCAGGGAATTCATGTATAGTATCATTGAATGGTTTATTATCATAGTGTGATAGGGAAGTGATATACAATGTATTCATTATTATAATCATAATATATCAAATAATTAACTATTTTAATAATATAATATCAAATAAGTATAAAAAGATGTAACAAAAGTAATGACAATAACAAACAGTGATAGTGTAGGTGTGTGAGATAGACTAATAGTGTATTATAGGTAAAGCTGATATATTATAAGGTAAACCTATATAAGTTATCTGAAGAGCTTCCTTTAGTGGATGTTCCCATGCAATCATCGCATGTTGTTTAACAGATCAGTGTGTCTAGTGTTCAAGGTCAGATATGTTCAATAAAGTAAGAACTATTTCGTGAGGTCAAGGTTACAGCTGTTATTAGAGATTTTCATATCTTTATTATTTCTGTGGATTAGTTAGTATTTGTAGGAACATAAATGTTACATCCTTCTTAATAGAAGTGACAATATGATGATATTAGGTTGTATGGTTTGTAATACATGCATTCTTAAACTGTGATTCTATTATTACAAAACCTGCAGCAGTGTTGTTCTCCGAGAGAGAAGGCAATGCTATGTCCACAGTGGAAATGTTCGGTAGTCTATTTCTTATCCATCTCTCTTATTATTCACACTCATATACAGGTCACAGATGTAGGATCAAATGTACTATCATACTTAATAAACATGAATATCTCTTTGTTATTTCTCAATATACAGGTTAATTATATTTAGATTATATGATAATAAATATATATTCAGAAGATATTTAAGATAATGGAACGTATCTATTAAACTTTCATAATACAACAATCTACTCTAGAAAGGATTGACATATATAATTAAGATGTGATTATTACATATTATTTATAGAATTATTAAATAATATAGTTATTAATAAGTTAATTAATAAGAGTTAATCTTGTATTAAAATAATCAGCAATTTAATAATGTAATGAATAAAGATAAGTATATTATGAAATATGAAATATAATTATACATTATAATACTGAATATTTATATCTGGAACAAGAAATTCAATAATTAACTATATATTATGTACTGAATAGCTTATATTAAAACAATACATGTTTATATTGTATTCATTATATAATGTATCTATTGTGTTTATAATTATGATATTGTACTATAATTAATTAATTAAAAAGGGTATTCATATTTATTATAATAATACACATTGATAATATGATGAAATAAATAAACAATAGTAAATGTATTTAATTTACAAATTCATAAGAATTAAACAATATTTAGATATATTAACATCACTATATAATAATGTTTTATCATTGTTATCTAAACATATAGAATATATATTATCATTAGAATACATGTAAATTACACTTTCATCATAAACACTATTAAATGATCTTACATCATTAAATATATCTGTATTAAGAGATGTCCATACATTTGTTGTAATGTTATAACATTCAGGATTAAGACCACCACCATAATTACTATATACATAAATACAGTTATCTCGTACTAAAGCAGCATTATCACATCTCGAATGTAATAAAGGTGCTAATGTATACCATTCACCACCTCTATAACGTATTACTTTATTAGTATAACCACCATCAGTATAACCACCAATAACATAAATATCCTCATCTACTACAACTGTGGCATGAAGACGTACACCATAAGGTAAAGATTTACCTGCTGACCATGAATCTGTATTTATATTATAAATATTCACTTTACATGAACAACTCCTAGTATAACTCCATCCACCAATAGTGATCAAATAACCATCTATCATTACATTAACAGTTGGACCGCAGCAACTTTCAAATAAATAATCATGAGGGTAACTACAACGGGTTACATCATTAGTTATAGTATTAAATCTTAACATTTTACCTTCAGTAAAATTAATAATTAATAAATTACTATTAATATAAATAACTTTATTATCATCACCAAAATTATATTTAAATATTCTGTTATTATTATTAATATCATAAATACCATCCTTTGCTACTTTATATAGAGATAACTGTTTTTTATTATTGGTAGTTGATTCTTCATCAATTTTAATATGTAATTGCTGAATTATTAGATCTAATTTACAGTTTCCTGTATTAATTAGTTTATTATCTAACATTCTATTTTTATTACATACTCTACAATTAATTAGACTAAATAAAGATTTTGCATTATCAAATCTACTATCTAAATCATATGTCAACCATAACACAATACCTTTAACAAAATAATATTCATTTGAACTATGAAAAGCTCGTTGTCTTAAAAATTCATGTAAATCATTAGGGCTTAGTTTAAAGAAAACATATTTTTCTATTGTTTCAATAAAAATAATATTAAAATTACTTTTTATCTTCTGAAGATACATATTAACAGAAGTCGTGTTATAACTAATCAATATATCCAACAGATTACTTGAAGGATGCTCAAGAAGATATTCTGCCAGAAAACTGTCACACTTTTCAATCAAAGACTTTACCTTGGGAATAATTAAATTAACATTAGTTAGGATTAATAAGATAAAATAAGATAACAAATAATTGTCATAATATATATATATGTCAGATAATATACATATAATATATATTATATTAATTAATATTTTTTATTATAATATTATTATTATTCTATATTAATAAATTTATTTAATTAACCAGTATATATTAAATTTAATTAAATAAAATAGACCAATTATATAAAAAATTAAAAACTTGTAGATACGATGAGATTTCCGTCAATTCTTCAACATTTTGTTCATCAATGCATACCTCTCCTGAATAGATATACTGTATCAAAGACTCCATGCTGTTCTGGCTAAAGTTGAAGCTGACTTTAGACTGGTTTTTCTCCTTCATATCAGAGTTAAAGAGAGATCTGAAGTAATCACTGGCTCCAGCCAATATTACCTTATGCACCTGGTCATTAATTATTATATTAAATAATGATTAATTTATAAATACTATTTATATTATTATCACTGTAAAGTTATTTTTATAGAAGTAGCGAAAATAAATATAATGTTAAAATAATCATTGATATATATATATATATTACGAGTATATTTTAATTATAATAAACTATATAGGGGTTTATAATTTGTAGTAATAGTTTGTATCCTACATGTAAATTTAGTGTAAAATACATGAGGAAATATACATCTATTGTAAAATATATAATGGAGATATTTAACTTTTAATAGCTAAATATTATAATAGTATTTAATATTTTTATTATTTCTATAAATTAAAATTAATATAACATTTAAAGGAATTTGAATATATTACCTCCCTAATATATAACCCTATATTCAATAGAATCACTGATAATTGAGAAGTTGGTCAGGATGTCTTGATTTCTGAGGGAATTCATGTTGGAGACTAAACCAATGCAATACGAATCCATTGAATAACTGTTATGGATTTTATAAATAATTTGTATTAATGTATTGATATATATACAACTATTTACTGAATAAATATATTAATTTTAATGTAATAATCTCTGTATCTAATTGGTTATAATTGAATATGGAATATATATATTTTGTTATCAACAAATATTTATAAATACATAATTGTATATAAACGAAATTAAATTAATAATAATATTATAGCATACTAATTATATAGATTCAATAACATTTAATTAAATTTTGTATATATATACATATACTTAATATATGGAATTAATTAATACAACAAGGTATGAATAATCAATATATAAATAATAAAATATGTGATCAATGATTGCATGTGGCAGATATGATGTTGGTATAAAATTGGAATGATATTGGAACATTGAAAATAAGTAATGATTGAGCATTTTCTATTTATACTGTGATATGATAAAGGTAAATGAATATAATAATTTAATATAATTAGGATCAGCTTATACATAACAAGTTATGGCTTGTTTAATTGTATCATAATAGTTATAGTTATATTATTTAATTTTATATTTATAGCGTTATATATTTATAATATATAAATAGATATATTATAAGCCACTTCTACATATCAAGTAGATTGAGATTTAACATGGGCTATATATAGATGCATACATTAGCATTTCCAATTGAAAAGTCTAGTATGACATTAAGGGGTGTCTTCTTATCTAATAATGGGATATAATATGCACAGCCTGTAAATAGATGGGAATTTCTGTATAAGTTATAATCAGATCTATCTATAATTTCAACATAAGTTATACTATAATTACTGTTTATAAACAAACAGTAATTATACTATAACTCATTAGATTTATTTGTTTATGTCATACAATTATGTTGTATATTTTGAAAATTATTGATCTTTTAATAATTTAATTGTATGAATAATTTTCTAATAATAATCATATAGAATTTAGTTATTATCAATATACTACTAAAATTGTATTATTACATAGGCACTATTGAATAATGTTTTATAGCTGGATGAATATATCAGAATAAATACATATACTGATGAAATCAAGATCAAAGTAAATCAGTTAATTTTAATAATAAAGAAATACATTTACAAATTAATAATACATTGAATTATAATAAGTAAATTATTATTTTATATATATATATATATATATATATATATATATTTATATATATATATATATATATATATCAATATAATAACTAGAATATAAAATAGAATACATTACTTAAAAGTTAATATAAAAATCAAAAATTTATATATAAGATTAATATCAAATTTATAAATAATAAATTAACTAATGTATAAGGAAAAATATAATATGTAAGGAATATAAAATAAGATTAGTGAACATTCTTTAATTTGATTGGTTATATTTCATGATGAGCAATGCCACTTACTCATATCTATATGGTTAATACATTTATTTATTATTATAAAGTAATTATATATTATAATATATTTGATAGTTTAAAATTGTAGAAATACTGAGTAATATATTTAATTTTATTACACCAGTTATTTTACTAATTACCCAAATAAGTTATATACCATATATTATTAAACATGAAATTTAAATATAATAATGGAGAATTAATTTATTTAAAGATAATTTTAATAAAGAACCCAGTAAGAAAATGTTCTAAATTACTTTATACATCTCACAAGATTGTATAACACATGCTTTTATCATATGATGTAGTATCAACTGAATGTAAAATTATACAACTTTTAGTTGATACTGTAATATAATGTATCAACTGAATGCATAATTATACTACGTTTTTCTACTCGATTATATTGTCTTTTATCTTTAAAAATATAAATTAGGGGGTTACCTATTAAAATAATAATTTATCTTTTAAAATATAATTATTTCATATATTATTTATATATATATATTATAAAAAGTAAAATAATAGTATCAAATTTCTAGGTAGTTTAATATACATTAAATGTATTACACTTGATTTATTATAATATATTCTTATAAATGTATTATAGAAATATAATTGTATACAATTTATATAGTAATAATCATTGTACTATTTCTTTAATCATGCATTGTATACAGAGAAATTAGAATGTAAACAGAAACTCAATATTCCGGAGATAAACGTTTACCAATATTAAAAATGTAAATTTGCCTATTTATATTAATAATAAATATTTTAATAAATATTTATGTGGCATTTTGGTATCTCTATTAAATATAATTTTTTCGATAAATTTCAGAACATTGACATAATTGAATATAATTAGAAATAAAAATGTGAATTTTAATTTTTTAATTATTGTCTTCGTAAATTGTAGAAACTAAGATGACCTTAAGAGTATAGAAAAGTGATCTGAAAAAAGAGGTGCACGTCTATGCGACTTAAGGGCATATCGCAACATGCATGTAATGGGTTGAATTCACAAATATTTAAAAAAAATTATTTTTTGTTCCATAATATTAATAATTATAGTGTTTTTTAATGTGTAAAATTGTTAGCCAGAAATAATAGCTAGAAATAGCATAAGTAGTTTTTTGACCATACTATTCCAAAATAAAAGTATTACTATTTTATTTATTATTTATTTAGTATTCCTGACTATTTTAGTTTAGTTTATAACTTATATATTGCCGATTTATATGAAATAAAAACGAGATTGCTTACATTAAATTATTCTATATCATTGCATACATAAATGCTATATCAGGGTTGGAAAAACCACCAAAAGTCTAAGAAATATATGTGAGGTTTTTGGGTTATTGGGTTTTTCAGGAGTTTTTCTTTATCTTAAATTTAAAAATAAAAAAATCAAGAAAAAACATAAAATAAAAATATATATATTATATAAATTATATAATATAATAGTGTTGTAATATATATTAATTTAATACTATTAAGGTTAATGACATTGTAAATTGTAAAATGGCAAGTATTCTAATAAATGATTTATATTATTATAAATAAATATAAAAATATTTTTTGAAATATAATTATATAATAATAATATTTATTTATTGAATCATATATAATAATAGCAGATATAAATAGACTCCTCAGTATAAATATATATATATATATATATATATATATATATATATATATATATATATATATGTTATAGAGTGAGTCATGATATGTTTAGATTGTATAAGAGCGCCTCGACTGCGAACGTATATTGTAGCTATCGCAATCGGTATTCCATAAATACACTGCCACTATCCGATGCACTGGAGTGGAACGCGTTCAGTAAATATTGATTCGCGTTTATGTTTCATTCTGATTTTGGACACCAAACGTATAGTGTCAGTTATTTACTAACTAATATAGAATCGACGAACCCGCATACACGGTAAACTATTATTATTATATTATTGTTATTATTATTATTATTATTACATACTATCCTATATAGGTTGATACTGAATAAAGTTGATTAAAATAGAAACACAGTTGTTATTTCTTCTGTGGATAACAGTACTACGTCTATACGGCGACCGTACAACATTGGTGACAGCGGCTACTATTATCTCAACTGTAGACAACCGTGTATCGACGCCACGAGAAACCCGGAAGGACAACTGATACCCGGTAAAGCAGACGCCACGAGAAACCCGGAAGTACCAATCGGTACCCGGTATCATACACAACGGTGTATCGACGCCACGAGAAACCCGGAAGGACTACTGGTACCCGGTAAAAGAAGACGCCACGAGAAACCCGGAAGGACAACTGATACCCGGTAAAGCAGACGCCACGAGAAACCCGGAAGTACCAATCGGTACCCGGTATCATACACAACGGTGTATCGACGCCACGAGAAACCCGGAAGGACAACTGGTACCCGGTAAAGCAGACGCCACGAGAAACCCGGAAGTACCAATCGGTACCCGGTATCATACGTTAGTGTATTTATTGAGTGCGTGATTGTGGTAGCTAAGTGCAATATACGTGGACTGTTTCAGTGACCTATTTAACATTTTTTTTTTTTGTAACTAAAACTATCATGACCGAGGTAGATAAGGATACCAAACCTGTAGGGAGGCCACCTAAGAGGGATTTGAGTTATGTAAAATTGTCAAATTTTAGTGATGGCATAGATGTGAATGAGTGGATAAATATGGCGGATGAATGCGTAAGCTTATTAGGATTTAAAGGGGAGGAGGCAGCTGGATTTATACTTTACCACATACGGGGGGCGCTAAGTTAGAATTGTCAATGCTAGGCGAGGCTCTATTAAGTAAGCAAGCGATATTTAAGGGTTTGAGGAATAGGTGTAAGCAGAAGAGGGCACGAGGGGAGAGGTTAAGAGTAATGGTAGAAAGGAGACAAGGGGAAGAGGAGAGCATTACTTCTTTTGCGGATGATATTTTAAGATTGGGAGTAGAGTTAAAGGAGGATGTAGATGGTTGGGAATCGTTGATGGTAGACACATTCAAAAGTAATGTATGGGATAAGAGTCTAAGGAGGGAGTTACTAGTGAATGGGGAGCGTAAGACATTCAGCCAGGTACGGGAGAGGGCACGAATGTTCGAGTCACTTAGGGAGGAGGGAAGTGGTGGATATGAGACTCGGGCGGTAAAGGTAGATAGAGTAGATAGTACAGATAGAGATGAAATTAATAGGCTGGGGAATCATGTTAGAGAACTAGAGTATAGATTAAGGGAGAGTGGTGGTAGACAGGTAGAGAGACATGGGCAAGTAGGTAGACCGATGGTTAGATGTTATCGGTGTGGTGAGATAGGACATATTTTGAGATGGTGTAAAACGGCAACCCATTTAAATGGCAACCCATCTCAGTAGGTCAGGTTACGGGGATGGAGAATAGGTCGAATTCCTGGTTAATAGGCGGTTGTCCGCGAGCAGGGGTTAAGATTAGTGTAGGGACGAAAGTGAGGGTAGTACAGTTTTTAGTTGACACGGGAAGTCAGGTATCAATAATTCCATATAGAATAGTTAAGGAGTTAGGGCTAGAGGTAATAGAATCACCACAGCTAAGGTTAAAGGCAGCTAATGGCATGGGAGTACATAATTATGGCAATGTCATGGTAGATATAGAGCTATGGGGAAAGGTATTAAAAGGAGTAGGATTGGTAGTTACGAAAACAGACGGTGTATGTATATTAGGGATGAATATTCTTGCAATGATCGAGTATAGTAACTGGGAATTAGGTAGTAATCAAGTAGTAGTTGAATGTGATAAGGGTCTAGATATACATATTGGTTGCGATATAAGAAATAGAAGGAAGGGGATCAAAGGCCTGATTGATCGCTATCGGGACTTATTTGTGAGGAAAGGTAGCCAGTTAGGGTGTGCTAATGTAGAGACCCATAAAATATGGACAGTTGACGAAGTTCCAGTAGCTCAACCATATAGAAGGGTAGTACCGACGGAGGTTGGACCGGTAAAAATGCAAATAGAGGAATGGTGTAGAGATGGAGTTATAGTTAAGTCAAAGAGCGCATATTCCAGTCCTTTAGTAGTCGTAAAAAAAAGTAATGGGGATCTGAGACTTTGCGTAGACTATCGTAAATTAAATGCTAAAACTGTCAGGGATGCATATCCCATCCCAAGGGTAGATGATTCATTGGAATCTTTAGAAGGTGCTAAAATATTTTCATGCTTTGACCTTAAATCAGCTTATACGCAAGTAAGATTAGATGTGAAACACCAACATAAAACGGCATTTAGTTCGCCATGGGGCCTATATGAATTCACTAGGATGCCATTCGGTTTGGTTAACGCACCCGCGACTTTCCAAAGAATCATGTCTAATTTATTTAGGGAGGAGATATTTAAGTTTATGGTGTGCTACCTAGATGATGTTGTGGTATATTCTAAAACATACGAAGAGCATGTAGAACATGTAGAGATAATATTGAAACGATTAGAAAAGGTGGGACTACGGCTTAATAGTAGTAAGTGTAAACTGTTTATGAGGGAGATTACATTCCTGGGTATGAATATTTCGGAAAATGGGATTAGGACTAATCAGGAGAAAACACGGGCTATTAGTGAGTGGCCTAGGCCAAGGAATTTAAAAGAATTAAGATCTTTTCTAGGAGTAGGGTCTTATTATAGGACATTTATTAAGGGATATTCAACATTAGTGTCACCATTAACGTTATTAACTAAGTCTGGAGAGGGGAAGGGTAGTATTTCTAAGAGGAGAAGTAGGAGAATTAATTTAGAATGGAATGATGAGTGTGAGGTGGCCATGAAATCTTTAAAATCAAAGATTATAGAGGCACCGGTACTAAGTTTACCAAAATATGGGTTTCCCTTTATTTTATAGACCGATGCCTCGGACGTTGGTCTGGGGGCCGTGTTAAGTCAGAGAATAGATGGTAAATTACGAACAATAGCATTCGTGAGTAGAACTCTTAGTACAGGGGAGAAAAATAAAGCTAATTACTCTTTAAAAAAACTAGAGTTTATAGCGATAGTTTGGGCAGTATCTGATAAATTCAGACATTATTTAATGGGATCCAAGTGCACTGTATATACGGATAATAGTGCTGTGGCGTATATATCAAGGAAAGGGGAGTTGACAGCATTAGAGCAAAGATGGGTAGCTCGATTGGCACCGTTTGACTTAGATATAAAGTATAGAGCAGGAAGCTTAAATCAGGTGGCCGACGCATTGTCTAGGAAACGAAGTAGTGAAGTAGAAGGGGAGGATATTATGATATTATATGAAGATGACCTAGAGGTTACTGAGGTTAAGGTAGTACAGGATATTAGTAAAGAAGAGTTAAGGAAATATCAGTTAGAAGAGAGAGACTTAAGTAAGATTATAAGGGAATTAGAGTCGGGACATCCGAAAGGACACTATAGAATAATAGATGGTATATTATACATGGGTAGAGAGAATGGTAATGATGTTCTAGTAGTGCCAAGGGTAATGATTAAAGAAATATTAGTAGGATTACATGATAAGAATGGGCATCAGGGGATAGACCGTACTGTATCTCTGATAAATAGTAGATATACATGGAAAGGTAGATATAAAGATGTAAAGGAATATATACTAAAGTGTGAAGTATGCCAGATATCGAAGCAAGGTAGAATACCTAGAGTAGAGATGGGATCACTAGTGGCATCTAGACCTCTATAATTAGTATTTCTAGATTTTGTGGGATTAGATAAGGCTTCAGATGGAAGAGATAGCGTCTTGGTTATTACCGACGCATATACAAAATTAGCTAAGGCAGTACCCACTAGGAACCAATTGGCCGTAACAGTAGCAAAGATATTGATGAATGATTGGATTTTCGGCTATGGGATCCCATTAAGGATACATACGGACCAGGGGAGGAATTTCCAATCAGAAGTAGTTCGAGAGATTTGCAAATTATTTGGTATAAGACAGAGTAGGACAAGTCCCTATCATCCGGAGGGTAATGGTCAATGCGAGCGAATGAATAGGTCAATAATTACTATGTTAAGGACTCTTTGTAGCAAGGACAAAAGTCAATGGCCAATACATCTACCGAAATTAATTCATGCTTATAACTGCACTCCGCATAAAACCACAGGGTTTTCACCATTCTTTCTGATGTTTGGTCGGGAGGAAAATCTACCTGTAGACACACAGATGGGTTTAAGTAGGAGAAATGTAGAAAGTGATTGGGTTTGGGAGACGAGTAAAAGGATGGGTGAAATTAACCGGCGGGTTCTCAAATTACTAGGGGAAACTAATAGAGGTAAGAAGGAATCGAGTGATGATCTCGAAGTTGGGTGTGAGGTATTAGTAAAAAATAGAGTATTAGGCAGGCGGAAATTAGCGAATATTTGGGGCGATGTAAGTTGGACGGTAGAAGGTAAAGTAAGAGAGACGTCTGCATATATGATAATGAGAGGGGGGTTAAAAAGGGTTGAGAATAGAAGGAATTTGAGAAAGGTGACATGTAAGTAGTGTAGTATGAAAATGTTGGGGCAACATTTTTTTTTTGTAGTAGGGGTGGATGTTATAGAGTGAGTCATGATATGTTTAGATTGTATAAGAGCGCCTCGACTGCGAACGTATATTGTAGCTATCGCAATCGGTATTCCATAAATACACTGCCACTATCCGATGCACTGGAGTGGAACGCGTTCAGTAAATATTGATTCGCGTTTATGTTATTTGTTTCATTCTGATTTTGGACACCAAACGTATAGTGTCAGTTATTTACTAACTAATATAGAATCGACGAACCCGCATACACGGTAAACTATTATTATTATATTATTGTTATTATTATTATTATTATTACATACTATCCTATATAGGTTGATACTGAATAAAGATGATTAAAATAGAAACACAGTTGTTCTTTCTTCTGTGGATAACAGTACTACGTCTATACGGCGACCGTACAACATATATATATATATTAGTATGGAGTGAATTTCAAATTTTAAATATCTGTCAATCAAATAAAATCAAATATTCCAACATATAAAATTGCTCATATATTATAAATTAAAGAATATTTTTATAGTATTAATAATATTTAATTTATAATTTAATATGCAAGGAATTTGCTACACAAGTAATAATAAATTAATCTGGTAATTTAAAATTATTTAAAATCTTATATTTTTGGTAAACAAATATATTATATATATTTGTTTACAATATTTTAAAATTTTTTATAAATGTATTTAACTTATTTAAGTGATAAACTCCAGGATACATTGTATTAGGGTAAGTAAAATATCTAATATTAATCATAATATTAGTTATAATTTAATGTGAATTAAACAATAATAATGTATATATATATAATAATAAACAGTTAATTCAATTCAGATAATTTTAAATTAAAAAATGTAATTCATAATTCTTATGTTATGAATCTTATAATAATCACTGATTAAATCACAATACTTATGATAAGTGAAATGAAAATTAATATTGAGAATTATGTTTACTTTATGAATTAAATAATAATAATGTATAATATAATATTAAATAGTAAACAATTAATTCAATACAGATAATTTTAATTCATAATTCGTATGTCATACGAATCTTATAATAATCACAAAACTTATAGGGTTTTAAAATTTTGATTTTATCCATAAAATGATTATTATAATATTATTAATAAATTAAATTTACATTCAATAATATACTGACATAATCCGCACATTAAAAAGCGCCACATTTAAAATTAAAAATCGACACAAGAGTCATAAGACATATGTCTTAAATTTGTATTTAATATATTAAATATTATCTACACATAATTATTATTTTAATATGATTGCCTATTATAATTAGAAATAGAGTAATTATTTATTTCTCCAAGTATTGTATACATTATATTTAAAACGTATGATATCATTATGATAAAATTAATATAAATTATCTACTTTATAATACGGTATTAATAATTTATTAATACCTTATATAGTGCATAAGTCATGCTACAAATAAATATGTATAAAATAATTTAACTATTATATCGTATATCTGATAATATCATATATATTATATATAATATATATATATATATATATATATATATTATATCAGTCACAATATATAGTACCAAGACAGCACACTAATGGTTTTTAATATATAAAATATAGATTATGCAGATTTTAATGTGCGGATTATGTACTATTACCAGAGTTGGAAAAAATCATGATTTTTTTAAAAAAATCAAAAAAATCAAAATCACATTGATTTTTTTGATTTTTTTGATAGAATAAATAAATAAATTTATCAATACAAATTTTATATTATTTAATCAGTTTTATTTATTAGATTTATTAATAATAGTAATCCAAACTATTAATTACATTTTATCAAATTATATAAAAGTTTATTTATATTCAAAAAAATCAAAAAAATCATGATTTTTTTGATTTTTTTGATAGAATAAATAAATAAATTTATCAATACAAATTTTATATTATTTAATCAGTTTTATTTATTAGATTTATTAATAATAGTAATCCAAACTATTAATTACATTTTATCAAATTATAAAAAAGTTGATTTATATAATCAAAAAAAATCAAAAAAATCATGATTTTTGCCTTCAAAAAAATCAAAAAAATCATTGATTTAATCAAATGATTTAAATCAATTGATTTAAATCAAACAACTCTGACTATTACCAATTACGATTACAATTATTATTAACATAATTATATTTAATATTATTAATTTAAATATTGATGAATGGCATATATTTTATTAAAATTATCTATAACATAATTTATTATAATTATCTTTAATTATTAATATTTTCTCTAATAAACTTATATATTATTCTAATATAATCTATAATTTACATAATTATCATATTAGTTTCAATATTGATAATCGATATACATATATATTTATATAAAGTTTAGATAATAATTATAATATCATAAGCCTTATTTAATATTTCACATAATAGGGCTTTCACACCGATTCCATATTTATGTTCACGTATGTAGATTGGTTTACATGATTATTTTTCTGTTCGTAGAATATTCTTGTTTATGGCGAAATTTTCACATATATATTAAAACCGATTTGGTATTTTTATAATTCAATTTGTATAGAAATTATCTTATTTTTCATGTACTGAGTAGAAAAGGTACTGTGCACGTAACCTACCAATTTTCTTTAAATTCACACATGAAAAAATGCATGTGCATGTATTTTTTTGCACAATCTATGCACATGAAAATAAATAAATAGTTGGTATATAAGCCTTATAAAGTTGAATTGTATACAATATTTTGATTTTTCTATTTAATAAAGTATAATAGTTTTAATTATTGTATCCTACTTAATAATATTAATAAAGTACCAATCATTTCGCACCAAGTAAATTCGTACCAAGTCAATCATACCGATAAAAAGTCAAATTATATATCTTATTCTATTAATATAGTCAGTGTAGGGAAACAAATCTTTTTATAATTTTCCATGCATGTTTCTTTGATATTCAAATTATATAACTTTCCAATAGACTAATTATACATTATATATAAAATTATAAAATCTATGTAACCTAGGTGCATGGTCTACGAAACGTTACAGTTGCATATTATAGAAATTAAATACCAAATCTCATGAGATTTAAATCAAAATTAAATAAGATCATTAAACTATTGTAAACTAGGTTATCTTCATAATTAAATTTATAAATAGAAAGTAAATATGCTATAATATATTCTACATCTAACCTTAATATTGCAATGAATTTTTTGATCAAGACATAGTTTATTATTGTCTACGCTTAATTGATATGATACAGTATGAAATTAAGTTGATCACATATGATGATGATGATAATTGTCGTAGTATTATATGTATGAGAAACACAATGCACGCTACTACTAATCACAATGTATAAATTTATCAATTGTAATATCATATAATAATTATATAATTATATATCATAAATAATATGTAAATAATTTCCAATTACTTAAATATTATTTATTCAAAAACCATTTAATTGTGTATACACATCTTATTTATAGGTAATTGATTAAACTGAAGATTAACTAGTTATGTTGGCTTTATGATAATGTCTATGAATGATTGGAAGCTACTAAGGATATCAAAATATGAAATTCTGCCATTGAAAAATCATGTTAGGTAAGATATATAATTATAATCATAAACCATATAATACGCCTAGAGTATAATAGTCTCCTTGTATAATAATGTAAATATGTATTGTGAACTGTAATTATATTTAATATAATAAATTGTGTGTGTTCTATTAATTCTATATATGTTTTTTATTAAAAATTTATAATAGGTATTTTGAATTTTCTTATAGTTTTATTTGGTAATTTTCTTGATTTTATTATATGTTCTATTGATATCCTTCTTATATGTATATAATAATCTGCTAGTATAGATAATAAAATATTCTAATAATGAGCAAAGTATCCATTTATCTGAATACTTTTTTGAATAATTGTAATATGTTCAGTATCCATATATTCTATTTATTAAAGAAAATAAATTTGTTGAACTATTTGTGAATTTAGAATTTAATTTGGAAATATGTTCGTAAATATCTTAGATGGAATATATCTTTACTCGGTTGAGCTAATATTCAATTATGTGTGTATTTTAATATTATAATCTATTAAATATTTATAATTATAATTATCAATATAAGTATATATTATATCATAAATATATCTATACTCGGTTGATCTAATATTCAATTATGAGTGTATTTTAATAATATAATCTATTAAATATTTATAATTATCAATATAAGTATATATTATATCATAAATGTATTAGATATGAACTGCATGATAGAGTGTATTTATTGTTACATTGTTATTTTAATTGTTATATTATGTTATTGTTTAAAATCATAAATACTCATAGCGATAGACTACCTATGGTAGTTGATATATATATATATATATATATATATATATATATATATATAATATATATATATATATTTATATCAAACTGGCGTTTTAAAAATTAATTTATAAACTATATTATATTCTAGATTTTTAATTATATACTTAATTTTACAAATGCATGTCATACTATATATTCAGCTTCATGTATTTATAAAATAATAACATTTATAGTATGTTGTTTTATTGTATACTATAGTAATAACTAATACATTATCAGACATACTGTAAAATTGTATTTAATATTTAATATTTATATTCATAATGTAGTAATTTTTAATTGGATTTGATTATATATAAAATATGCTATGACACTTGGTATATAGATTAATTAAATTAGCCTGATAATAATATTTCGATATTTATAAAGATCGAATCACTAATCTGGATTAATGAAGAGTAACACAAGAAATTGGCTCGCACGCTTAACTACTGGTGATGGTTATTGAAAGAAAACTGAAATGGTATTGTGATGTCTCAAGATCCATCTCAATGTCAAATACTATTCATCAAGTTACTGTGGTTGGCACATGAATAATAGCAAGACCAAAACTCAATGGCAAGATGAATGGACCATACAGAAATCAGCGAATCGATGAGTGACGACAAAACGAATGGAGTGAAATTTTCAAGAAATCAACTGCGCCTCTATGTCATCTTAAAGCTATAGGATAGATTAAAGGTTAATAATATTTTATATAACTATGAAAATTATATTTAAACACAGTGTATTTGATTTCTTTTATAATTACATCATGACCAAATTCAATATATAAATAGTTTAAATTAAAGATATATTTTATTCGCATTGATTTATTAGCACTATCAACTAATTTGTATTACTGATAACTAGGCCTTAATATGCCACCTAATTTTAATATATTATATATGCAAGCAATTTATTTATAAATATTATATCAAATTTTCATATCCCCAACAATACTATTGTAGTTGACTTTCAATTATTTTTAAGAGTTATATTTGGTTATGTATTTGGGGTGTATTTAATTTATAAATTAATTATATATTTTGTATTTATAACTTGAATTATTTAAACTGGTTAAAACGTTATAAATTAATATTTTGTGAATTATAATATTAAATTATATTTATTTTCATAATAGGGATCAACAAAGAAAATAATAGTCATTCAACTATAAGAGAAAATCCGTGACCTTCAGAGTTAATCTACTTGGTGCCTTTGTGAGATGCTAGCATATCTGTGACGACAAACCTGGGATGAACAATATCAGTAGCTAGTCGTACCTGGTGATGTGGGCAGCGGCCCTTCCACCAGGAATATAAACACTGTGTAAATATAATAGAATAATATAGTCATACGAACACTAGGTATCACACTGCGTATTCAGCGCACACACATAAGCCCTCCAACAATATCAATAGTTTATTAATTTATTTCCTGCTTATAGTGATTATGTTTATTTAGTATATGTACTACTATAATGAAGTGTAATGGAGATAACTCAATATTATTATAACTTGCATTATTATATTATTAATAATATTTAACATGATTTTTGGTTCAGTTTGATAATTAAATAAAATGTAAAATTGCTCTCGTCATCTACCCTAATTGACAACATAAAGTATTATTGTTAAATATTTGTTTGTATAATATTAGTAGTATAATATTAGTTATAATAGAATGGAATAGTGTATTTGGTATAGTGTACAGCATATATTTGTATTATATTTAGTATGTTGTAAATTACTATATTTGACAGTATTCACAAAAGAAGTATTATGTATTATTTGTGCATATAAAGTAGATTTTGCGAATATGAACAAAATATAAATGTAATACAGTCTTGGTTATATCTTAAATTAAAATAATATTTAAATAAATGTATATATATAAATTAATTTTATATTTAGGTATAAATATTAAGTGATAAAGTGTATTTGACCCCAACCCTGGTGATCATCTGCACTTGTGGTCAGACTTAATAATGTGAAACCATTCGATTCCGAATATTACGGCTTACATTTATTTTTCGATATATACATAACGAGTCTCAGCGGGGCTGAATATCTTAGATATATAGATAATATAATGTATACAATACTTGGAGAAATAAATAATTACTCTATTTCTAATTATAATAGGCAATCATATTAAAATAATAATTATGTGTAGATAATATTTAATATATTAAATACAAATTTAAGACATATGTCTTATGACTCTTGTGTCGATTTTTAATTTTAAATGTGGCGCTTTTTAATGTGCGGATATTTAAACAAATATAATATAATATTTATTAAATAGTTACCGGTAATAATATTTCAAGTATTTATTATATTAAATGGACATATTTAAAAGTCTGTCGCAGAAACTTATCTATAAAATCAAAATGGGGACAGAAGAAGGCGATGGATATGGACGATCCAGATATATTTTAATGTGTTAACCTAATATCAAGATACATCTAATACTATGATTATATTAATAGTCTTTATTTATAAATAAGTTTTACATGTAAATGTCACAATAACAATTATGTATGATAATATATACAGTACGCTATTACACTATTTAAACATATACATATCTATAAGAAGGAATATAATATACATATGCATATTTATTGATTGCTATTAATATTGCATTATTATTATTATTCTACATTGTATTAATACATACTGTATAATATAGGTATTATTAAAACAAAAACAAAATAGTTGAATAATAAAATAATATGTATAATGGGTATATAATATACCTAGTATAATAAGAGTAAATAATTAGTAAATGTGTAACTATATAAAATTATATTTTATATTAATAAATTATATATCACTACCTGTACAATTAATATATATAAGTGTTACTATAGAAATGATATGATATAAATGTTAATAATTAATACTATAACATTGTAGGTGGTTATCATTTTATAAATGATTGCATGTGATTACTGCAGTGTATATCATATATTATTTAAGAAAATTAATATTATATTTGATATAATTTAGTAGTATATAAAATGTAAACCTAGTTGGTAATTTTAATTTGAAAATATTATATTATACTTGCAAGGTAATTTTATTTAAATCTTTTTTAAATATATTTAATTTAAATAGCTTATACTTTAATTTATCAGTTTTTATAGTTCATATCATAGATTTATAGTTAACCGGTTTAGTATGTAACACACACTCTATGTTATATAGTATCATACTAAGAATGTAAGATAATAATTATTATAATAATATAATTTAAGGAGATTAATTACGACCGGCGCGCGTTTTCTATAAATATATTTAGTGAGGCGGGCGGTGGCGCGCGCGCCAAATGTTTAAATGCACTAGCATTGATTGACAACTAGTGGGAGGAGCTATGGGCGGAGATAGTCTATTTATAGAAACACGTGAAGTTAGAAACTTCGTGCACCATCTTTGTGCATGCAGTATATATATATATAATATATATATATATATATACTATATATATATATATATATATATATATATATATATATATATATATATATATATACATATATATAAACACATATGCAGTATATATATAGACTATGACAAAATGTATAATACTATGTATAATGAATTATATGAATATATATATGCATGCAGTATATATATATATATATATATAAACACACACATATGCAGTATATATATATTACTAATTTCTTTATTAATTTTTATTAATTTGCTTACATTATATACTACTACTACTACTACTACTACTACTACTACTACTACTACTACTACTACTACTACTACTACTACTACTACTACTACTACTACTACTACTACTACTACTACTACTACTACTACTACTACTACTACTACTACTACTACTACTACTACTACTACTACTACTACTACTACTACTACTACTACTACTACTACTACTACTACTACTACTACTACTACTACTACTACTACTACTACTACTACTACTACTACTACTACTACTACTACTACTACTACTACTACTACTACTACTACTACTACTACTACTACTACTACTACTACTACTACTACTTGATCGATGTATACATCATACCATTAATAGATATATTACTATTCTTGAAAGTATTCTCCGATATGAGAGCTCTTAATTATACTCCCCGATTATACCTACCATGAAGATAACGTTGAATTAATACCGATTACAAATATAATATAAATATAATTTAAATTAAAAATATAGAATATTGATTTTGTTCACAGATAAATAAAGTGTCAGTTAAAATATGTATGTTCATTACCTACATATAAACTGTAATTAAATTAAATGCGTAATTAAATGTGTGCTTATTTTAATCGAGAATTATATTAATTATATTAAAAGAACATCATAGTCGTATAATCGTACTGCAAATAAAGTATTTAATTTTAATTTTCTATTAATTTAATATATCATTTTCTATATATATATTCATTAATTAGTTATTAATGTTATCCAAACCAATGACTGATCCAAACTATAATATAATACGTATTCAGTGTAATTAAAAAGTGAAAATATTCAAAATAGTATATAATATATATATTATATATATTCTATGTTATAAATCGAGTACACACGGCTAAATGATTTGATTAAAATCTGGATATGATTATATTATATGCTTATATATATACAGTAAAACCTCACTATAAGAAACTATTTTTTTTCAGTACTTTTTTCTTATAGAGAGGTTTTCTTATAAAGAGGTTTTTACTTTTCTAATGATTTTAAGAATTAATTTATAATTTAAAATGCATTATATAATCTATAGGTTATATATATATAGTATATTTATTTTGTATACTGTTTTAAATGTATACTATATTGTTTGGGCTTAGACATGTTAATACATAATGACATTTTATTAGATTTACATTAGAAATTATAAATTATGAATCATCATTGATGAATATAATATAATGGATATTATAATAATCTATTATTTAACAATTAATTGTATAATATCATCAATACATTTTAAGGATATAATAATGTTTATTAATTAATTTTAATAAATTTATGGATATACAATAACAATTATTAATTACTTTTAATTCATTTCGAGCTATTTATGTAATATAATATTTGTAAGAAAAAAAAATATATATATATATATAGAAGCATATAATATAATCATATCCAGATTGTAATCATATCATTTAGCCGTGTGTACTCGATTTATAACATAGAATATTATCTAATCATATCCGAATTTTAATTAAATCATTTACCTGATGAATTAAATACATTAATATTAAAATTAAATTATTGCAATCAATTCCTATTATATATATTATATAATTCTTTCTTTAATTTTTATTTTTTATAATTGAATATGTTTAATATTTAAAATGTTAATTATATTTTAATTTAAGATCTACAACATGTATATTTTAGTAAAAAATATATATACAATCTCAGGGAATTGTATGCAGTATTTTATATAATTACTGATACTTAATGATTAAAGTATGTGTCTGTATGTATGTATGTATGTATGTATGTATGTATATATATATATATATATATATATATATATATATATATACATATATATATGTATACTCATAATACAAATTAATTATAGGTTCCAGAGCAAGAGGGTTTAAGCTCATCGGATATCATTGAAAAGGGTGGACGGTGAAATACAAATTGTACTAGGTAATTACCATCTTACTATTTTATAATATATTCTATATTTAGGATTAATGTTTAACTAACAAATTATAAATTCTTATTTATAATTTAATGTAATAACTAAACTAAATATAATCATTAAATTGTGAATTAAATTATATTATAAATAAATCATATTACATTTCAATGTAAATTATTAAAATATATTATATAGATGGTGAAACACTCAATATTTTAAGTATATAATATTAAAATGATATCATATTAAAATAACATATATTCCATTAAATATTGTAACATTATGTAATTTATTTTAAAACTTATTAAATGTGGAAAATTTTAAAGATTTATTAATAAATATTACTAAAATAGTTTTTATAAGGTATCAGTAAAAATTGTTAAAAAGTATTTAAATAAAAATTATAATTACATTTTATTATAAATAAATTTTAATTTGTTTTTAATAATTGTAATTTATATCATTTATATATTTAATACCAATTATTTATTTAATTTTAATTTTTTATAATAAACGTAATTCATTAATTCATTAATCTGTAAACATATTTATAGATTTAATATAATTAAATTATATAGGTTCATTTTTTTTTTATAAATGAAATTTATTAATATAGGTAGACATATTTATTAATCATATTTATGGATTTATTTTAAAAGTGTATAATACTAATTCATTAATTATATTACATTTAAAACAATTTATTATATTAAGATTAAATATCAATAAATTTATATAAATATATTAATATCAATTACATATTATAGGAACTAGAGCATCTATGCAGGACCTGCAGGTGACTAACAACTCGGCTTCTCTAGTGCCAGGTTAATAGTATATAACATATTATTATTAAGATAATGTATACACATATATACATAATTACTCATATGTTAAAAAATCAATTCATTAATTCTTACCATAGTAATATTACAAATACCATTATAAAAAATTATATTACATTACTCATATATGAACAAAACCCATAAATATATTTATTGATTTTTTTTAAAAGTGTATAATATTAATTCATTAATTATATTACATTTAAAACAATTTATTATATTAAGATTAAATATCAATAAATTTATATAAATATATTAATATCAATTACATATTATAGGAACTAGAGCATCTATGCATGACCTGCAGGTGACTAACAACTCGGCTTCTCTAGTGCCAGGTTAATAGTATATAACATATTATTATTAAGATAATGTATACACATATATACATAATTACTCATATGTTAAAAAATCAATTCATTAATTCTTACCATAGTAATGTTACAAATAACATTATAAAAAATTATATTACATTACTCATATATGAACAAAACCCATAAATATATTTATTGATTTTTTTTAAAAGTGTATAATATTAATTCATTAATTATATTACATTTAAAACAATTTATTATATTAAGATTAAATATCAATACATTTATATAAATATATTAATATCAATTACATATTATAGGAACTAGAGCATCTATGCAGGACCTGCAGGTGACTAACAACTCGGCTTCTCTAGTTCCAGGTTAATAGTATATAAAATATTATTTATAAGATAATATATACAAATATATACATAATTACTCATATGTTGAAAAATCAATTCATTCATTCTAACTATGGTAATGTTACAAATAACATTATAAAATATTATATAACATCATATTTATGGATTTATTTTAAAAGTGTATAATACTAATTCATTAATAATATGACATTATAAACAATTTATTATATTAAGATTAAATATCAATAAATTTATATAAATATATTAATATCAATTACATATTATAGGAACTAGAGCATCTATGCAGGACCTGCAGGTGACTAACAACTCGGCGTCTCTTAGGCATAATTCGTGACTTTATAATTAATTTGACCTTAAAATAAATAAATTATATCATATACATTTTAATTCAGATTAATTATACAATTATTATTTATATAAATATGGGTTATGAATATCCCGGCGTTGCTCGGTTTTCGATTATGTGCCTATATATTATGTATTAAATATAGCTATTCCTAATTATACATTTCTAGTAAATACAATAAAATAAATGTTAGCTAAACAACAAACAAATGTAGACAAATAATTGTTTTTAATATTTCAAAATTAGTGGACAAATTTATTAATTCATAATAACAACATAAATGGGAAATAATATATATATATATATATATATATATATAATAGTATATACAAGATTATTGGTTCTCTTCAAAATATGGATTATTTAACATGAGATCGACTTCGAAGGGAATTAGATATATTTAATGATTTCAACTTCATATAAGTTCCTGGATCTGATGGAAGATCCGCCAAAATTTATATTTATATTATTTAATATATTAGTAAAACTATTTACAGAATTAATGTGCTATATTAATATATATATATATATATATAGATATATTTTGGGTTAAATAACATATTTTATTAGTAAATCTATATACACTAAATATTTATATATAATACTTTATAATATTATTGATAGTATATTTATACATAATAATAAAAATATGAATAGAATGGATTTTCTTTTGAAAATATCTTTGGGAAAATATATGTATATAACAAATAATTATTGTTTAAATTACAAACAAGACTTTTATAATTTTATTGTTTAATTTAGTGGTTAATTAAATATATTGAAAAGGTCCTTGGTATTAACAAAGCCCCAGGGCTTTGGTATTAATGAGTATAATATAGTTTATCTATGTTTAATTATATTTACCTAAATAGTTGTGTATTTTATGATTATATATATTGATTGATAATATACATTGTTTATGTATATTAAACATTATAGAAGTTAACTATTATAAAATATTTATTTGTATTAATTATTTTATTAAATAATTATTTGTATTAATATTAAAGGATTTTAAATTAAAAGTGGAATAATAAATATACCTAATTGAAAAAATATAATACATTTAATATTATACAGGAATATATATATATATATATATATATATGTGTGTGTGTGTGTGTGTATGTTTAGTCTTTATTATATATGAGTTATATTACTATTAACTAAACAGTTTATATTAACTTAATTATAATAAATTAATTGACCTATTAAATTATGATAAGTAATACAAGATATATTATTAAAAATGTTAATAAAAATAGCACAAGCTAGATTCGAACCTATAGGTACAATACATGCTTTCCATGCAGGAGGTCATATATGACCTCCTGCATGGAAAGCATGTATTGTACCACTAAGCCATAAGACATGTTATATATATATATTTTAAATGTATTATGATATTTATAAAACGAGGCTTATAGTATTATACATATATAATCTATTGTTTCTACTTGAAATTAAATGTACAATGTATGTATATTTCTGTGTCATATATTCTACAGCTGTATCGATATCATGTGTACGTAACATATTCTAATGATAATCAAGTAATTTCTAAGGGTAATAATTGTAATGTAATCATAATAACATTTAATAACACCTAGGTGAAGTAGCTACTTCATTGCATATTTATTATCATGGATAACCTATTGCTGGCTTATATTTAATATAATATTATTATACATATATAATCTATTGATCCTACTTGAAATTAATTAAACATAACATCTAAAACTGTATCGATCTCATGTATACGTAACATATTATAATGATAATCGAGTAATTTCTAAGAGTAATAATTGTAATTTAATATTATATTTAATTATTTATTTATATAAATATATATAATATATATTATATATTATTATAATAATTATATATATATATAGATAATTATCAAAAGTGTAATAATAACCAAAATGTATATTAATATTATATTAATATTAATATTATATTAAATATACAATATCATAACACATATTATAATAAATAACATATATTTCATTTTTATTATTGATTTAGGTTGTTAATTATTATTTATATTTTATAATGAAATTTATAGTTAATATTAAATTGATAATCAAATGTGTTTGTTGATCAAAACATAATATAACGAAAATAATTAAACTAAACCTATATATAATATATAATTATATTATATAATTATAATTATATAATTATATTAATATAATATATATTATATATGTAACATATATGTTTCATTTATATATTACAAATATTCAGATATATATATATATATATATATATATATATATATATATAATATATATGAAATTTATAGTTAATATTAAATTGATCAACACATAATATAACGAAAATAATTAAACTAAACCTATATATAATATATAATTATATTATATAATTATGTAATTATATTAATATAATATATATTATATATGTAACATATATGTTTCATTTATATATTACAAATATTCAGATATATATATATATATATATATATATATATATATATATATATATATATATATATATATATATATATATATGTAACATATATGTTTCATTGTTAGATTACAAATATTCAGATATATATAATGTATCATATTAAGTGGTGCATACGCAATTTTATAGAGAATTTCATAAAAATTGTTTTAAAAAAAAATAATTATGGAATTTGAATATGTAAATGAGTTCTATATTACTCAATTTTCATTGGATATAAGGCGGCCACTACTGTCGAATTTTTTCGGCCACTACTATTGATTACATATGGTCTAGTATATAAAAATTGATTGCATATGTATCATATATGACTACCATTACATGTATATGAATGCATAAATACATATTATGATAGATAAGCAATTATATTTTATAAATATGCAACAACAAATAAATATTTAATAAATATTCATTGTATAAAAGTGCTTTTCCAAATCATGTTTTTGTTAAAATTTTACAAAAAATTATTATGTATTAAATTAGAGTAATTAATTAATTATTAATAAAAAAAATTTACTCTATATTATAGACATTTTGATTATCTAAATATTGTATATAGAACTTTTTATCATATCTAGAACCATTTCAGCGTTAATTAAAACGGCCACTACTCCTGCATCGGCCATTACCCCTACTCCTCCCCTATTAATGTTATTAAATTATGTATATAAACAAAATAAATATGTTAGGCATACACATGTTAAATGAATATATGATTTATATACTTTGAAATATTTAAATCAAGTAAAGTAATTTATAAATATTTAAATATTAAAAAATAACAAGTAAAGTATTTGATAAATATTTAAATATTTCAAAATAATATTTTGATTGGCTCATATAATATACTAATGTCAGAGTTCATAAATTAATTGCCAATTTAAAAAGATTTTAAATATAGGAATAAATTATATTTAAATAAAGCTAACTTTTAAACTAAAACATTATAATTCACAAAATAAATATATAAGTCATATTATCATTTCATAATATCACAGCTGTAAGATTATGTTATTTTAGATAATATTAAAATCATAAACCTAAAATGACTAAATTAATAACAAACATGGCCGTTTTATGTATTCTTTAACATGATAAATTTGAAAAACGTACTGTAACAATTCTAGTTAATAATATGATATATAATATATAACATTAGAAGTAGATAACTTATATCAATATAATACACTTGACTTCAATTGTATTTGATAAGTATTATATATATATAAAATCGATTTTAAAAAGTACACTCCACCCTAATATATATATATATATCAATATAATAACTAGAATATAAAATAGAATACATTACTTAAAAGTTAATATAAAAATCAAAAATTTATATATAAGATTAATATCAAATTTATAAAAAAATAAATAAACTAATGTATAAGGAAAAATATAATATGTAACGAATACAAAATAATATTAGTGAACATTCTTTAATTTGATTGGTTATATTTCATGATGAGCAATGACACTTACTCATATTTATATGGTTAATACATTTATTTATTATTATAAAGTAATTATATATTATAATATATTTGATAGTTTAAAATTGTGGAAATACTGAGTAATATAATTAATTTTATTACACCAGTTATTTTACTAATTACCCCAAATAAGTTATATACCATATCTTATAAAACATGAAATTTAAATATAATAATAGAGAATTAATTTATTTAAAGATAATTTTAATAAAGAACCCAGAAAGAAAATGTTCTAAATTACTTTATACATCTCACAAGATTGTATAACACATGCTTTTATAATATGATGTATCAACTGAATGCATAATTATACTACTTTTTTCTACTCGATTATATTATCTTTTATCTTTACAAATATAAATTAGGGGGTTACCTATTAAAATAATAATTTATCTTTTAAAATATAATATTTCATATATTATTTATATATATATTATAAAAAGTAAAATAATAGTAGCACATTTCTAGGTAGTTTAGTATACATTAAATGTATTACACTTGATTTATTATAATATATTTTTATAAATGTGTTATAGTAATATAATTGTATACAATTTATATAGTAATAATCATTGTACTATTCCTTTAATAATGCATTGTATACAGAGAAATTAGTAAGTAAACAGAAACTATATATTCCTGAGATAAGATTTTACAAATATTAAAAATGAAAATGTAAATTTACCTATTTATATTAATAATAAATATTTTAATAAATATTTATTTGGCATTTGGTATCTCTATTAAATATAATTTTTCGATAAATTTCAGAACATTGACATAATTGAATAATAATTAGAAATAAAAAAGTGAATTTTAATTATATTCTGGATAGATAGTTGATTAGCGCAGCATTGATCTGGGGTGATATAGTGTGTTAAAGTAATAGATAGAGGCTAGAGAGATCAATGCTGTTAGATGAAGAATAGGAGATAGTTATATGAGATGTTAGTTAGATCAAGACAGGAGGTGAGCTATGACTGCCAACTGTGTGTCAAGTGAGAGGTACTGATTGATAGGAAGCTGGTGAAGTAGTAGAGGTACATTGGTCAAGAGTTGGGTAGTAAATTTGGAGCAGTTGTCGTAAAGCTTAGTAGTAGTAGTGTATCATGTAATAAAGGATGCTGGTTAGGAGATGGGTTATCATGGGGAGATGTTATGATATTAAGAAGGGAGGTTGTTAGTTTTAATGTAAATAGTGTGTGTTACAAGTTTAGTGGGGGGGGGTTGTGAGATATAGGTAGATTGGGTGATATGCATGTGTATAAGTAGACACATAGACACTTGTATTCACACACAAGTATAGATCAGTATAGTCACTAGTAGTGATTCACTATTATAGCATGCTCTCAGTGTAGGCTAAGGTGGCATGTCAGTAAGAAATAGTTATTATACTACACAATATAAATACAATTATTATTTGTATTACAATACATAAATAAACTATTCAAATTATCAAATTAAATGTTCTAAAATCGATGTCACAGAGAGAGTGAAATAGCAACTTATATTTAAATTTACATGTTAAAATAATAAGTATTATTTAAACAAAATTAACCTTAACATTTATATTGTTTCCAATAATGAAACACTCAATAATATACTAGTCATATAAGGGTGTGTTTTTGATCAAACACAGGTGGTGTGCAATCAGTAGAAAAAATATCAAGTGTTTTTGGTCAGCCACTAGTGCAACTGGTTCAATCACTAATACAAGTATGTATATATATATATATATATATATATACAAGTATACTTGTACTTGTAAATATAATTGAATACATAATTTTATATGTATATATAATATATATATATATATATATATATATATATATATATGTATATATATATATATATGTATATGTATATATATATATATATATATAAATATATTATGTATACATACACACATATATACATCAGGGTTCGAATGATTTAAATCATGATTTAAATCACGATTTAAATCAGCCTAAAAAAATCATATTTTTTTTTGATTTAAATCAATATTTCTCAAAGTATATTATATAATTATTAGATCATGATTTTTATAATATAATAATTATATTCATGATGGAATATATTCATATAGGGATATAGGAGTCTATGTTATATCATTAATATTTAAATAAATAAAAATTATATATATATTTATATCATAAATTATTATTCATAAACATCAAAGGAAAAATATATAATGATAAATAAATAAGAATTATGTATATCATAGACATTATTGGAGAAAAATATAATTTAAATTTTTTCTATTTTAAATCCAAAAAAAGATTGGTGCATTAAAAATTAAGATAGACTCGGAGTTAATAAAGCTACAAAGCTTGTATTTATGGATTTAGACTGAAATCGGCCCCCAATATATCACGTGACTAATCTAGTATTCAAGTAAACAATGCATATAGGGCTTATATAATAGCATATTAATATATAAACATACGGTATTATAATATGTATGTATATATAAAACACGAATTCACTACTCGGGGAATAATTTACTGAGAAATTTAACGCCATACGCAAAATGTTTATTTGAACTTATAGTTTGACACGTGACTTATTGGGGGCCGATGTCAGTATTCAGCGTATTTATGTACAAATATTATAATATAAAGTAATTTATTTAAATAAATATCAAAAACGTTTTTATTTAATTTCTTGTATTAAGGGGATGTCACACACATTGTTTTGGTGAAAATAATTTGTTATTTACAAATTTTTTTATTTCATAATATTATTCTATGATTTATTTTGTAATATCTGTAATCAAATTATTTATGAAAACAGTCTAGAAATAACATAAAAGTGTTTTATATATATTCATTATATATGATATATAATGTGTTCATATATATTCAAATGCTGTATTTTCAGAATAATTATTTTGCGTTAGGTATGTGTATATAAAAGAATGATTATCAAAAACTATTATGTGTATTCTACTAATTTTTATTCCACTATATAAATAACATTTATATGAATAATAATACAGAAGAAATTTTCTAAATTTGTATGTGTATAATTGCAAAAAATAACAATTTCTATAGAAATTCTGTAAATTAAAAAATTAAAATGTGTGCATATATATATTATAAAAATTACATTCAGTAATACCATGTGTATACATTTAATGAATATAATAAAAAAAAAATAGCTCAATTCAATGAATAGAATTATGCAAGTGTAAATTTCTATAGACCCATTATTTGCTATCTCTATACATAGAGATGATGGCATTGTGTGACATCCCATTAATAGAATAATTATTTGAATATAATTCTAGTTAATAAAGTAGTCAGTATAATATATAAACACTAGTAATTACATAATAATTAATTGTATGTTACATTATGCAACAGCATAAAATATAATGTATACATTAATTTAGATAATTCAAGACATACACAATATCAAATTTTCATTGTAATATAATTGTATTTATTTATATATCTTTACTTAATTTTATAGAAAATTAATATTTATATAATAATTTTATAAATTTAAATATACATTAATAGTTATTTAAATTTCTAATAGTCTATTAGCAGTAGAAAAATGATTTTTTCAATTTTTATAATTTATTAAACATCTATTTTTTATATTATTTTACAATTTAAATATAATTTGCATTAAAATCAAATAAATCGATTTAAATCAAAAAAATCCGATTTAAATCAAATAAATCGGATTTTGTTGATTTTTTAAAAAAAATTCGATTTTTTTCGAACCCTGATATACATACATACATACACGCTCGAGATACATAACTTCAATTTAATTGTTAATAAATAAATTCGCGCATATCTAAAAATAGCAATAACGTCACGATTGTGACATATTTTATGATTCATTTTATGGGAGCTTATTATGCGTGCGTTCAAAGCATAGAGCTAGAAAAAGTCCTATCTAGATCTATAGTTCAAAGCTTTACTCTAGTGCGCGCAGATGGCAAGTGCGGTGGTAAGAATAAATAGTACTACCAGACGTGTTTTGTAACAGTTGGATTTTTACATGCAGTGAATACGAGTTTCTCGTACAACTGTGGTTGAACCACCTGTGGTTGTGGGATCAGTGGTTGACCAAAAAACACACCCTAAGATACAAACAAAAAACATTGTTTACATTTTCTACAGCGTTAAAGCATATCAGCATGATAATATATTTATTATAATATATAATATTAATTAATTAATAATATGGTTAAGTATATGGTTAAGTATATGGTTAAGAACTTACAAAAATGCATAGTTTGTTCATGATATGAGTTTAAAAGTAATATTTTGGCTTACTTTTTATAATCGAAATACATAAACAACATATTTTTGTGACGTCATAGTAGGATTATTTACGATTATTGGCATTTAAATAAATAATAACTCATTATAATCCATATAGGATTATAATAATAACTTTAATACTAAATACCATAGACATCGAAGGGGCGAAGCCGTAGTATTAATATATAACGTCTTTGCTAAATACTTTAATATTTCATTTTATTGATTTAGTATTATATTGTGGAATATATTATTATGTAAATATATTAATACTCATTAGTTTATAAGTTAATAATTTAAATCTATTATTAAAATGATAAACGATGAGTTATTTACTGATACTGCAACACTGGTGGAAATTTAAATAAACCAGCGTTATGAAAATATATCGCCCACTTTAGAACAATGTTAGTTATATCATGTGTATAATAATATTTATTAATTATATATCATAGTAATTATAATGAAGTAGATATGCTTAGTATAACAATTTTAATAATATTATTTAATTATATTTAAAATAATGTTATTAATTCTATTATAATTATTATACTAAGTTATATTAAGTATCATATTCTTTATAATATATCATCTAGTATACTATTAATATAACTTATTTACAGGGTTGAATTGGTTTTTTCGTGGTTTTTAAAAAATCTTATAATTATATTAATATATGTATATATAAAATATTTAATAAAATTAATAATCTTTTAATAAGAGTTTTTATAAATGTTATTTATTTATATTTTTGTTATCATATAACTCTGTTTGTAAATAAGATTATTTAATAAATAATATTTATCATAATAGAAAATATATTTTTTATTATTAATTATATGATAATATTATCAATAAGATATTATTAATAATTAATAATTTAGTATTATAGTAGTTTCTCTTTGATGATTGTAATTTTATTTTAAATCTTTGATTTTTATTAAGCCCCTGAAAAAATAGGCCTATTTTTCACCGATATTGTACAGATTTTTCACAAATTTTCTCTCTCTATGTAACATCCCTACCGATATATCACCGATATGGTGACGATATCGCTATTCATCATTTGGAGATATCTCTGAATATTTAACGATTTCTCGACTGCGCATATTGATGAAAAATCGGGCGATTTTGTCAGTGTGAATGGGTATTTATACCATCTATATAAAGAATGTGGATAAGAAATTGAATGTAGTGTATGGCACTATCCGCTACGGGCGCTACAGTCGAAACCCACTATATTGCCCACTACTTTTTGTTTATAATAATATTTATTTATACATATATATATTGATAATTACTACCAGTTTTAATGTACTATCTATACTAAAAATAAAATAATATATTTAAAATACATCATATCAACATTCCTCATAATTTTGTGTATTTAAATTGAAGATATAATACCATTTTATTGATATTTATAATCTAAATCTATTGATATAGATAGAAGTCACTTTAATCTATTTTTACGATAAGCCTACTTTTTTAATATTTGATATATATAATATGGCTAATATATCGATAAAAATGCCATTCAAGTATCTATATTTTACATGCATTGCGTACATCAATTGCTTATCCACTTTCTTTATATCAATGCTTTATATATATAATTTAAAAAAATTACTATTATCAAAGAGAAACTATTATGATAATAAATTATTAATTATTAATAATAATAAGGATAGCTTATTGATAATATTATTAATAATAAACATTTTTCTTTTTTTCTTTTACAATATATATTCATCTAGATACTCTTTGATCTTCAGAGTTATATGATATAAAATAAAATATATGTTTATAAACACTTATTCAAAAACTATATTTCAAATAGACAATTATTAATATTATATCAAGCCAAGATTAACCAATAAAAATTAAACAAAATTATAAAACAAAAATTAGCGATGTGGTTGAAATTTAAAAAATATTAATGAAGAGATATCATTTATTGCTAGTGAATAGCAAATTAATTTATCAAAAAATATATATAATCAAGTGAAAACCCCATACCATCTACTTGCCATTAAACTTGATCCAAGATATCTCGGGTGAAGATTAAGTGATGCAGAGGATGAAAATGTTATGAATTATGCAAGCGAAAAATATTTATTAATTATTCATACTTTAATGAATTAAGTGTAAAAAGTAGTGTATCATAGATCAATAGAAAGTTCCGTTTTCAAAATCAACAATTGATAATATATTGCCACGCAATTAGTGGAAATTCATAAATATTGGAAATGAGAATGCAAAATAATTGATAGAGCGTTAATGAGAGTAAAAAATTTAAGTGCTAGAGTTGAGCGTATATTTTCAGCATTTTGCTTAGTACAATCAAAATTACGCAATAGACTTAGAAATGAGAAATATGGTAATCTTGTATTTTTGTATAAACAATTAAATAACGAATAATTTATTATAAACTCTTTATTATTATTTTTACTGTTATACAAAATTGTTTATATCTTTTATATTATTATTATGTTTTATTTAAATAAAAATTACTTTCTTTCATTATTTTATTAATACAGTAAAACGTCTCTATAAGAAACCTCTTTATAAGAAAATTGTTCATACATTTGGTTGGAATTCAACCTTTTCCACATTAAAAAACCTCTTTATAAGAAAATCTTATAAGAAAAATATAAGAATAACCTCTTTATAAGAAACTTATTGTATACAAAATATAAAAAATAATTATATATAAATAGAAGTATTGTATATTGATAAAAATTATAGAAATTAATTATTATATAAGATATTTTTTTTCTTACAAATATTTTATATTATATAAATAGCTCAAAATGAATTAAAATGAATTAATAATTGTTATTGTATATCCATAAATTTATTAAAATTAATTAATAAATATTATTGTATATCCATAAATTTATTAAAATTAATTAATAAATATTATTATATCCTTATGTATTGTCAATACAGTATTGATGATACAATTTATTATATTATATAATTAATTGTTAAATAATAGACCCTTAATATATATAGAGTCTATATTATAGACCCTTAATATACCATAAGGTAATAGAATATCATAATATTCATTATATTATATTCATAAATGATTATTCATAATTTATAATTGCTAATGTAAATCTAATAAAATGTCATTATTTATACTAAGTGCAAACAATACAGTATACATTTTAAATCTGATAAGAATTGGTGAAGGTTTACTGAACAATCAATAATTATATATATATATATATATATATATATATATATATTATAGTATATACTTATGGTATATATATATATATATATATATATATAACCTATAGGTTATATATTGCATTTTCAATTATAAATTAATTCTTAATTTCATTGGAAAAGTAAAAACCTCTTTATAAGAAAAAAAGTACTGACAAAAAATAGTTTTTTATAGAGAGGTTTTACTGTATATTCAAATAGTATTGAATTCAATAGTAAATAGTAAAATTTATTCTGTATCTTAAAGTATAAGTTTACAGATATAAAAATCATATCTCTATCAAATCTATTATAAGTTATAATTTATAACAAACTTTTTTCTCAATATTATTAAATTTACTATAGATATTCTAAAACTTGGTAGGTAGATAGGTAGCTAGGTAAGTAGGTATGCAGAGAAGTAGGTAGATAAGTAGGTAGGTAGGTAGGTAGGTATGTAGGTAGAGGTAGATTCACGTTCGTGCATTCAAAGCGCGCGGACATGTTTTCACACACATATATAATACTATTGTATAACAGTCTGATAGACTGAATTTAGATCATATACATAACTTATTTGCGTATACATCTGATACGTAATTATGGATCTACTTAACATTGGATATTGCAATACATGCAATAAGCAGTTCAAAGGTAAAGTGGGACTCGCTATACACCGAAGACGAATGCATGCCGTTGCATATACGATGGACAGATGGAGACTCGAGGAGAATGGCGCAGATTGACATCTTCTCTCAGAAAGCAGATAGCAGACGGTTTCCTATCAACAATGCGATAGCAGAGCAGTTTCCGGAAAGAAGCGTCACGGCGATAAAAACCCATCGAGCTTCAACTAAATACAAAGAACTGGTTCGTACCCGGCAAGCTAGTGATGATATCCAACTACATACTACACGAAATACTATACACATACAAGATATACTTACTAATACTGCTACAATTACTGATACCGCTACTAACACTGATAATGACAGTACTACTAACACTGATACTAATACTGATACTAACAGTGACATAATCACAGATACATTTACTAATACTGGTATAAATTGTTACTCTAATACTGCACCATATACTGATAATGACATTGACCTAAATACTTCACGACAACGCATACACATAGATACAAATATAAATTCACATTGCACTAATATTAATACTAATTTACAAAATACAAATAGAAATATACACCATACACATAATATTAATTCAAATACAAATACTATTCAAAATCACCCAAGCGTAAACAGACGTAATACACTCGATGAAATAAACAATAATTCTATGAATAGACTTGTAGAATCAATAAAAAAAAAACCATTCACTAAATAATACTACTAAAATAATAAAATTAAATATACTACAATATATTCTCGATAATATTCCTACAATACCAATACTACCTGATTTACTATTTAATATACAAAACTTTAAATCTAATAATATACAACATTTAATCGATCTTGATCATAGATATTTACTACAATCTACTAATATAATTAATAACAAAGTTATTACAATATTGAATAGTAATTCTATTAATAATAACAGATTAAACCCAAATAATATAGGTATATTATCTAATAAGGCGTTTAAGCGTAGACATAGTCGGATCCTATATGCTAAAACACAGAATATGTTTACTAAAAATAGATCTGGTCTATCTAGAGCAATTTTTGATGACGATATTACTCTTGAATGCGATGAAGTACCTATTGAAAATCAATTTAAATTTTGGAGCGAATTATTAAACAAAAAGTCCATTTCTTTCAGACATTCGTGAATAATTCTGTAGATAATACCCAGCCTATAAGTTGTAATGAAGTTCAGGAATGCTAATTATTTCTATTGCTAATAGAGCTGGATTACCAAAAACAGTCATAGAGTACATTAAATATGCTTACACTAATTGTAATACTCAGCTTAAATATAAGAAAGGTATATCGCCTAGTATCTTAGTTAATCGCGGCGTAAAACAAGGTGACCCCATGTTAAGGGTGATCATAGAAAAAAAAATGTTGTTGGACACATTGCATTTTATAGCTATTGAAATTCTAAGAATATATGTATACTTCAATTTTTTTTTTATTCATATTTGACAACACGACATACTGTCAATCTTTTTTTTAGTCATTTTTTACGATTTTTTACATGTACTGTGTCCTGTTAAAATACCAAGAAATTTCCAGGATTTTTTTTTTTAATTCTATTTTTTATATTTTCTATTCCATTATTATAAAATAAATAGTGTGTTAAAATTTGATAACAAATTATTCATAACAAAGGTTTCAAATACTTATTTTTTATAATTTATTTTTTACAATGTAAAATTTGTATCTAACTACATGTTAAACTTCACGAGTCTGTCGTGTGAGCTTAGATTAATAAAAATTAAATTTTTTCGTGTAATTCATTTTAATGGTATATTTATTAAGAAAAACATAGTCCAATATTAATCTATTAATTTTCAATTTTCTATGATTGCCCTTACCCCATGTCACCCATATTATTTAATGCAGTAATTGATTACGTAACTTCTGATTTACCCAGTTCTATTAGCATACATAATAATAACATCGTTAAATATATGGCATTCGCTGATGATCTCGTACTCTTTGCAAAGGATGAAATTAGTCTTCAAGCCCAGGTAGATCATGTTTTACATAGACTTAAAGAATGTGGGCTTGATATTAATCCAGCAAAGAGTGCAACTCTTAACATTATTATTAACCCTAAAAAAAAAGCAGTGGATCTGTAATCCAAATAGCTTTATAGAAATTGATAATATTCGCCTTAAACCCTTGACTATTGATGATACATATAAATACTTAGGTATCGAAATAGGACCTATAGATAATACAAATAATACAATAGTAATAGAATTAACATCTAAATTAATATCAATAACTAAAGCATTATTAAAACCTCAACAAAAACTTGATATATTCAAATCTTATATTTTACCAAGTTTATTACATAGGCTAACTTTCTCTAATATATATCTTAATTCATTGAAAACTATGGATAGATCAATTAGGTCTTTTGTTAGACGGTGGTTGCGACTACCCAAAGATACTTCCCTTGGTGTATTTTATGCACCATGTAGTATTGGAGGATTGGCGATCACCCGTCTATTTTTAACAATACCAGTTATGCGCCTCAAACGGGTAAACTCTATACGTGGAAATGATATAATACAAACCCTCCCAAATAATATTATATTAAAATGGTCATCTCCAAGATACTATGATAATACATCATTTAATACTAATATCGACATTAAATCATATCATACTAAATATCTTATTAATTCGGCGGATGGACGAGGTCTCGATTATGGTAACCACGCACCTTTTATTAATAACTGGATTAAATTCCATACTAGATTACTAAATGGTAGAGACTTCGTCGATTCGATCAAACTAAAACATGCATTATTATATACAAAATTTAGATCTAAACGAATGTTCCCTAATACGAATACCAAATGTTCAATGAGGGGATGTAATTATAACTACGATTGCTTAAACCATATAATGCAAACATGTAGTTATAATTACAATAATAGAATACATAGACACAATTATGTAAATAGTTTACTTATGTCAATACTAAACAAACATAATTATATCACTATTAGAACTATAGAACCACACATCCAAACTCGAAATGGCCTACGAAAACCGGATTTAATAATTTATAAAAATGATACTGCATATATAATAGATACACAAATATCAATAGATACAATAAATACTGATATAAACTACATAAAAAAGACTAACTACTACAATACTACAGATATCATCGCTTATGCCAAGCAAATAACGGGTGCGAACAGAATAGTATTCAGTGCATCATGCTGGAATTGACGCGGTATTCCTTCGGCGCTAACCACACAAGACCTACTAAAACTAGGTCTTAATAAACGTGATATTGAGCTACTCAGTATACGTGTGATTGCCGGTGGTCTCGATAGTTATCAAAACTGCAGTAACGGATTAAAGTAATATCCACATGTTATCTTGGCCTCTTCCTTGCCAACATTCGTTTATAACATTATTATTTTCTTATTTTGTTTATAACATCAATAAATGGGATAATTGTAATTGGTTGTCAAGCCAACCAATTTCCGAAAATAGGTAGAGAGGTAGGTAGATAAGGAAGATAGTTAGAGAGGTAGGTAGGTAGATCAGTATGTCAGGTATGTAGGTACATAGATAGGTAGAGAAGTAGGTAGGTATGTAGGTATATAGGTTGATAGGTAAATATGTAGGTAGATAGAGATGTAGGTAGGTAGGTATATGTAGTACATATTATATATCATATGATATATTAATATAAATAAAGATAAATAAATATGTTATAAAACTTAATTAATTAAAATTTACTTTTATACCAAGGATAACATTGTAATTTATATTAATTACTTATTTAATTATATATAATTTATAATATATATAATTAATCAATATAAACATAAATCTGCAATAATCAATATACAATAATCATAATATGTAAATAATTAAGGACAATAATAAAACACTAATATATATATATATATATGTGTGTGTATCATACACTGTATGTGTTTATATATATATATATATATATATATATATATATATATATATATATATATATATATGTTTATATGTGTGTATGTGTGTGTATGTGTGTATGTGTATGTGCGTGTATATCATATAAATATACCTATACATATACAGTGTATAATACACTGTATATGTATGCATATATATATATGTGTGTTTGTGTATGTGTGTGTATTTATGTATGTATGTATACACTGTATGTGTGTGTATGTATGTATGTATGTATGTATGTATACATATATGTATGTATGTATGTAAGTATGTATGTGTGTATGTATGTATGTGTGTATATGTATGTGTGTGTATATACATATTTAATATGTAACACTTAATATGCTGATATTGGCAAATAAACAAATTTATCTATGACTCACGGGCCAAATCTATAATTAGATAAGACACGCCCATATCTAGATGTGGGCGACGCCCATTGGTCGTCTCTACTACTAAAATAATCTAGTAGGCATATATTTGGCGCATTAATCGCGTCTATACCTAATTATTATAGTTATTATTACACTTAAAATGTGTTATAATAAATTAAATAATATAATTAATAAGAATATAAAACTAACGATGATAGGATTTAAGTAAATATAACAATAATAACGTTAATCACAAATAAAATAATAAATTGAATTAGTAGATAGAGTAGAAAGGTAGTGGGCGTATTTATAATATAATAAATATCCGTAAAAATCATAGAGCTAAAGAGAAATTTCTCTTTAGCTCTATGGTAAAAATCCAGGGTAAAAATAGGGTAAATCTAGGGTAAATCTAGGGTAGAAATATATCTATATTTAATACAACAGGGAAAAATCTTTGCTACAACTATGGAGCCATGGAGATTGTGTTATATTTATAAATCAAGAAAATAATTAAAATATAAAAAACCCATATATATATATACCAAAGATTTTCCGAAGGAATGCTTCGCAAAATCTTTGTATATACTATACCTATTTTACAGTCTATATACAATACCTCCTATAAACTAGAGGTTATAGGAGGTCTTGCTATATACCACACTTATATAAATACACACACATACATATATATATATATATATATATATATTATTCAAACTCTTCCCGATAGCGTTATTCTAAAATGGTCTACACCTCGAGTATACGATGAATACACGTTTATTGATAACACATCCATAAATAAATATCATTCAATATATTTATTTAATTCTGTCGATGGCAAGGGTTTAGAATTAGGTACGCATAGTCCTTTTATTAATAATTGGATAACTTCTCCTATAAAGATGTTTTCTTGTCGCGATTTTGTAGATATGGTAAAGCTAAAGCACAGTCTACTATATACACATTACAGATGTAAACGTATGTTTCCAAGTTTAAATACAAACTGTTTAAGGCGAGGGTGTAATTATAAATATGACTGCCTAAATCATATTATGCAGACCTGTAGATTTAATTATAATAACATTATTCACAGGCATAATTATGTTAACGCTCTTTTAATCACTCTACTTAATAAGTACAAATTTACAACTATACTGGAACCACACATACGAACACAACTTGGCTTACGCAAACCTGACTTACTGGCTTACCGAAATGACATTGTTTATATTATAGATACGCAAATCTTAACTGATACAATAGATACCGATACTAATTACCGACACAAAACTGACTACTATAACAAACCTGAAATACTCTCCTACGCAAAACAACTTACTGATGCAAAGCAGGCTAAACTAAGTGCCTCTTGTTGAAAATGGCGTGGTATACCCTCATCCCTAACGTCTAAAGACCTATATTCGTTAGGCCTGAGGAAGCATGATATTACGCTACTCAGTATTCGTGTCATGACAGGCAGTCTAAATATTTATCGCAAATACTGCTGCAATGGATTATTGTAAAATCCTTAATTACCTGGCCTCTACCTTGCCTACTTCGTCATATTTTTATTAATATGTTTTCGCTAATAAATGGGATAATTGGCTCTGGTTATTAACTAACCATTGTCCGAAAAAAAAAATATATATATATATATATCAATATACCAGGGAAGGGTACAGGTGACTGAGGATAGAGCCAAGGACATTGTCCTTGATAGATCTATATGACCCTCGACCTTAACATCAGGTTCATAATTTAAAACCTCTATAACAATCTATATTCACTCTATTATTTAAGTGATAATATCATTATATTGGATATAGGCCTAATTATCGGCCTAACTACTTACTTGGTTTGTTGAATGCCTCTTGACAGTCAAGCCAACACATTAGTTAAGTTATCTTTACACAGTTAATTATTACATCACTGAAGCATTGCGGCACCTCACTTAGAACAGATGTTTATATACTCTGAGAATAACATCCACAGGTCTACCTATGTTAAATTTGCCTATATCACGGCTATACAAGTTACTAATATAGTGCAAATCCTAATAAATTATAAACCTAAGATTATTATATTCCCATAGTGTATATATCCTGTATGTGTGCTGCACACACTATGTACATGGTCACGCATTGAATGTTGATCAATACGATCTTTAAAATGTTTAATATTTTATAAAGTATGTATAATATCATGGCCTCCTTTAGCTTAAGGAGGCCATGATAATATATAACATTTTTGTATTTTGTTTACATTATTTATAAACATAAATTTAATATATATATATATATATATATATATATATAAATATGTTATATAGTTTAATGTTACCAATATATGCATATAGTATATCATGTATATACGTTAAGTTATGTAGAAAGCATAAGTAAATAGCAATTCCGATTTTTATTATTTTGAAAATAAAAATAACATTATTAATAGATTGTTCATATAAAACCTTTATTTACAAAAATATATTATATAAATATACATGTATATATATATTAAATGTATAACAAATATATTATTTTTAAAATCATTATAATTAAAAATCAATATATACATATGTTTATAATTAGTTATATAGCTTAGAATTATACATAGATATATTTTAAATCAGTACATTATGTAGTGTCCTGTACTGTACTGTACATATTGTGTTATAACTTGCATTATGTCATATAAACTGTGCTTCTTACAATTCATCTAATGTATTACGATAAGCTATCTCTGAATTGTTTAGGAATTACTATTCTATATATTTTACACTCGCAATTATATATTAACTCTGCTAATATTCAATACACATAAACATTGCATATGAACATTACCTTATCAATACCCTGTTGTTCCTAATCCTCTATCACCGTCCACTGACAGTTTCAACTCCTCTAATCAGTTGTGTGTATGTAGTCCTGCATGAGGGATATCATTTAGTGCAAACTTCACAGATAAGTCCCACTAGACTAATGTGTAGTGTAGAGTGATTGTATCGTTTGTATCATTATTATATTCTTGTTTATAATAACTACCACTACAATATTCGTATATATATAAAACATACAATAACAATGGATACTATATTAGTATCCTAAGATATAATTATAATACATTATTAATGTCTCAAATTAATATCATCGCATAATTAGTATTGGGTAACTTACTCAGGGTAAGTAACTTTCACAGGACTACACAACAGATTTTTATCAGAATATAGCTAAATGCAGTCACCTATTTCGAATGTGTCATATTTGTATATATATAATATGTATAATATGAAAATCTACATATTACACTAATGTAATATTATACTACTTGTAAACTAATTATATAATATGTTACATGTACCACACTTATATATAATGATGCATGTATTAACATAACAAACACACATATAAAACAAGAGTATATTAACTATTTATTTAATGTTCCGATAGTTTACCAACTTTCTTAGAGGCGAGTCTAAACGTAATAAGATTTACATGGTTAGTGTGGCTTACGTGTGTGAGTGTGTGCATATAATTAAACTTGGATAATCTGTAATGTTATAAATATTTACATTACAGTTATATTAATGTATGCAGAAAGTGTGAATACATTGTGTATCAATCTATATGTATTGTTAACTTTTCATTTTTATTTAAGAGGGTTTTTTTGTAGCCTATATGTGGCATTACATATTTCTAAAATAACATATTTGTACTGTGACATTTTATTTCAAACATGAATTTGAACATGAAACTGTCATTCTAACACAATATACATACATAGATTAAACATCTTACTATTTCTCCCTCATTTAGAACGTGTGGTATTTGCTCGAGTGTGTCCTACATAATACTACCATCACTGAACTGAGATAACTTAATCATATCAACACCAACATAGGGTTAACCAGTCTTACCTACCTACATAACTAGATATATCTAATGCGATTCCTCTAATACTAGTCATACCTCTACTGCTACCTAGTTAACTATAATTATAGTGATACATATCTAGCTAACCGCTAGTGCTAGCTAGCATCCTTACCTATAGTAACATATGTGGGGAGGCAGTACACTATACGAGTAATCCAGGCATACAACCATGATTGTATTAGCATTATACTAGCATTAGATCCATACGTGCAATATTGTATGTTGAATCACTTTTAATTGTTATCATTACGGCAACATTTGCGAGTTTACACTGAACATCATATTGAATAAGGATATTATTCAAAGGGTAATTTATAACAAAGTTATAACTTTTTTAATTCTTATTATTTCTTTATAATTATTTTAATAAATCAATATTATTTAGTTACATTATATATTACTATATTACAATTTTCCTATACATTTTTTTTTTAATATTTTTAAAGATAAACACATTTTTTTCCTGATATATGTTTAATTTAAAATACTTCTGTATATATTTTTATAAAACAAATTGAAAGTATGTATTATACATATGTTTCTTACTATATCTAAAATTGAAAGTACAAATATACATTAGTTTAAAATTTATCATGTGAATGTAATTAATGAAAAATATCATTTTGTGCGATTGTGGGATTTTGTGTAAATTGAATCTTGTCATTCTAATGTCTTTGATGTCGATGATAGACATTATTTTTTAAATTATTATTTAAATTATTATAAACAGTTTTAGGCTGCGGTTTTGTAACGCTAAACGCCCGCCTCAGGGGAAAAGTCACGTGATAAACTCCTATCTAAATACATTGCGCAGTTGATTGACAATCGTCCCCGTCGATTTCGAAGGGGAATTGTCACGAGTCATATGGGGGAATTGTAATGTGACAGGGGAATATGATTCATCGCTAGTAAATGCCACAAATTGACCCTAAATCAGTGAACCGAGGCGAACTTTACACAGATAATGATGATTTTTAATTAATAAATGTAAATAATAACACAAATTATAATTTCAAATTAATTAAATATAAATGATCATTTACGTTTAATTATCATGCAAAACTGCAAACTTAACGAAGATTCCTATACGTTTAATTTCAATTATGTTTGGACAATACTTTAAACAAATATCATATAATAAAGAATAACACCAGTAAATGTGATAATTTGATCAACATCTTTTTTAAAAACTCAAATATTATAATTACGACAAAGCAATTAATTCAATAAATCGGATATTATAAAAGAAATATTTTGTCTGTTAGTATTATTATATTATTTGTTTTTATGTTTAGATAATTTAACCCGTAATACTTTATCATTATAATAATTAGAAATATAATAATTATAAATTAAAATATTAAAATTATATAATTATTTAATAATTACACAATTATATCCGAACATGATGAAATATAGCCAGTGTGTATAAATAATTACACTATATACTATTATATTATGATTTAAAATAGGTATAGCTGTAGATAATACAAAATAGAATCTCGTTAGGGCTCTAAATATATCGCTAAATTCAATTAAAAATAGCTTAGGTTTTATAGTTTTATCACAAGTTTGACTACATTATATAATTATTATATAATAATAAGTATGATAATTATAATTATTTATAAATAATATAATATATTAGAAATATATATATATTTATATTCTAGAAATTAGTGTTTATATTTTATTCATTATACTTTCTTCAATTATAATTTAAAATAGATATAATAATAAAATTATAACTGTCAAATTTTCTTATAAATATATGTGTTTGCACTGTTAAGTATAGTAATTATAAGCATATAAAAGGTATACCAATTTCGATTTTCTATTTAGAAGGATATTAATTATCTCAATAATTTAGATTCTAATTTAAATATGAAATATATTTAATATCTGCTGCTATTACTCCGATATATTATATTATATTACATATATAGATATTACAATTATATATTAATATAAGTGAAGCTTTATACGATAATTTATTTCATATGCATTATTCTTTAAATGTAACCAACTATAAATATTTAACTCATGTCATTTTAATTTAATTAATATATAATTAAATTATGATTAATATATTTAGTATAATCAAAGATTTTGCGAAGTAAAGATATAACACTCCCTATGCATGCAACGCAATTTAGTAATATCCCTAACCGCTGCTAGCAGTAGTATCGAAATCACTGAAATAGATTTAGGTTCGGCTCTGTTTGCATACAACAATGTTTTCATTGCTCTATTAAATTACATGCAATATAAATTAGCTTTTACTCACTAAATATATACTTATAGCATTTATAACATAAATATCATATTTGTTTGTTATATATTAGTAATGAACACTTAGTTTTCATCATATAAATATTAATTTAAAGCATATTATTTAACATTTTAAAAGTGTATAGTTAAATACGAATTTACATTATAAACAACGCATAGTTCCTAAAAGTAACCCGCTATAGGTGGCACCAGGGTATTTTGTATACAAATTTGAATTACACGATTTCGCGTAAGTGTTATATCTTTCCTTCGGAAAATCTTTGGTATAATACTACAATATTATAGTATACATTACATATATTTAGATGTACCTTTGTAACTATATTTTAAAAATAATATTGCTTCCATTATTTTATAATTGATAATACTATGTATGTTTCTATATTTTAGAACTTGTTTCATTTAACCATAATATATTATATGTAAGTCATTAAATATAATATTATTATTTATTTTTATTAAATATTCATTAAATATTCATAGACTTTTTAAATAATCTCGGGCGACTTATTAAATTAAGTTTATTTGATAATAATTCATTAGTATTCGAATATTTATAATTTCATTGATTGCAATATTGATTCCAAATATAATATATTAATATAAATAAAGACTATAATCTATAGAGGAGAAATTTAGACAATTTTACTATCAAATTTATATACAACACTTATAAAATAAACTAAATTTAATAAGTCGTACGAGATTAATGGCTAAAATTTTTAATATAGTAAATAAAAAACTATGATAAACAACTTTTGAATGCTCTATTATATACAATCTTATGCAACTATTAAATTTAATCTCTCTATATACTATATAAATAGCACTTGTACACTTTAGAATCAAATAGTATTGATAATCGCTCCATATAGTCTTACCAATACTGTTTATATATAATACCATAATTTTGTACCAAAAAAAAACAGTAAAATATACTTAAACCAAGTGTACGATTTAACTTTTTTCCTACGCATTGACTTCTACCTATTATATACTTACAATATCAGCATAATTTTGTTATCAATATTATAATCTCTTATATATATGAGGTATTAATATTGGACGATATGGTGTAAATTTATTTCTAGAAAATCTCAAAGAACCGTATTATATTTTGTCGCACACACACACATATATATATATATATATATAGTAGGTACTTTAGTAATTTTTATAAATTTATTTCTAAATAACAAAATATATACATATTACATACACATATATATATCAAGTTTATTGAATAATACTTATTATGAGATTTTATTCATAGTTGATTAGATAATTTATATTACATGTTGATTTACACATTGATATATATGTCTCATATTTAGATTAATTATATCTAGTAGTGATTTTAATTTTATAATGTAATTTAGTAATCTACATGTGAACAATTTTCATAATGGATATATATTAAATAAATATCACAGTGTTATATTGATATCTATTTATCATTAATATCAACTATATATTATTAAAAGTAATAATAAGTAATATATGAAAAGGTAGAAATACATTCTTAAAATATAGATTAATAATATATTTTATTATTAAATGTATTTCACTCTTATATAAAAATGGAAATATGAAAAATATGGTATACTGAAAAATAAGATAAAGAATATTAGTCATAATGTAAAATTAATTACTATATTGATTTTTTCTCTATACTTTTATAATTGTTTTATACCAGTATATTCAAAATAAAAGATCAAAGTAAAATCAATATCCATATGACTATTTAGTAACACTGTACTGACCAGTATATTCAGACTCATAAAAGATTAATAGAATACATTCTAATTACATAATTAGCATTGCATTTTAATACAATTCACATTTATAAGAATAATAGTTTATATAATGAATATATATCATTCTATAATTCTAATAAATATTACAGTATTCAAATATAATTTAGTAAATACATATACATGTATAGTAATAAAATTATAATATAAAATAAATAAATATATTAAATTTAATTCATTGAAATCAGATATGTTATGTAACATATTATTATATATTAATATTTGTATACAATTTTGATATATATTAGAATAATAAATACATATAGAATAACAATATTCCATGTAGTTATACATGTTATATATAAACTTACAATATGATATAATATGTTATAATAAAATTATATATTTTAATATAAAGCTAATAATTACATTTATATTTATTAAGTATTATTTTGTTAATTTATCAATATGCACATTTTAAAATGTTAATATATATAAAACAGAAATTACTTATTTTTATTACTTATTACTTATGACATTTTTTAATTTAATTTTAAACTACAGTATTATGATTATTATTCAATTATACATTATAATTAATGCATTCAAATTATATTTAGAGAAAGACACATCTTAATAAAAAAGTGGATGCGATGAGGAGTCTGCAACATTACGGCCCCCCTATTATGAAATAATACATGGATATCTTGTGGAACTAGGGACTTGCAAAAACCAATAAAAGCTATCAACACCTAATTATCATTTAAAGGTAATATTATTATTAAATACTAATATTTTATTAGAAAAATAAACCTTGATATAACTCCAATATTTCAAATACATTTATTAAAATTAACAACATCTATAGATCACACTACATTTTAATTATTATTTAAATTATATAAATTGAACGAAGAATCTTTATAGTAACTACTGCTACTATGCCAAATCATAGACTACTAATCACTCATATATCCCTTACTACAGCTAGACTGCCTTACAACACTGACATATCTAAATCATTATTAAATCCAACTACTCTTCCACAACAAACCCTTTCCCTATAATTGTTCCCCCATAATTAGAAAGCTAATTAAAGTATATTTATTTAATAGAAAGAAAATAATCATATTTTATTTATTACATATTCTATTTGTTATTATAATATATGTATAACAGATTGGAAGAATTGCAGAAAATCTTATCTAACGAAAACTATTAGATGAATAATTGTATACGATGCATATAAAATTACTTTACAATTAATGATCATTTGTTGAAATAATTTATTTGATATATAGTTAATTTTTTATATATAAATTTATATTTTTTGAAATAAAAAATAGTTTATTACTTTTATCATTATTTATTTTAAATAAAATCTATCATATTGATATTTATATTTCTTAAATCTACTTCATATCTCTCGATTATATTATATATAATATCATTATTAGATCTTACATGCCATAATAGAACATTGTCATCATAATTATATATATATATATATATATATATATATATATATATATATATTATTTAATATAAATCAAACAACAATGCAAGTGTAGATTATGGAACTCTGTATCTTATCGTTTTAATAATATCAGATATCTTGTCTTGAGAAATCCAAATGATGCTGACTTGCCATTCTCGCACTCGTGATGCCTACTATTGAAATTGTCTTCTTCTTCTGACACATTTGATACTTGAAATGGTTTTACGAGCCTTGGTAAGGCAAGAAACGATTCCTTCCCTTGAATTGCGAGCATTTCTTCATTCTGTAATTAATTTGATAAATATAATATAACATAGATAATAATTAACCAAGAAATTAAAAATATTTAGTAATGTATTTATTATGAAAGTGTAATTAATAATTATGTGTTATTTACCGATGTAATTATGTATTTGGTATAAATATAAATACTTGATCAGAATGCAGTTTAATTTATTTTATCTGTTTTTTCTAAAAAAATATCTAGTAGATGCAATTAAAATTCAATCAAAAATGTATAATAAATATGATTACCATTGCTTATATTAACCCTACAATTATCATTATTATCAAATTTGTATAACAATATATACTGTATAGTACTCGGTATAGTATAGTACTGATCAGTTTTTAATACAATTAAAATAATATTTATTGTAACAATATATTATATATTATATAATATAATATTTATTTGTTTCATTTATCAATTTTAAAGATATATTTTATAGTATTATTTTAATAATTGTATTTTATAGTAGCCCATTATTAATATAAGTATGAGTTTTCATATATATGTAATTAGTAAATGTCTGTAATTCGTTATTATTAAAAGTTTATTAATAATTAATTTTATAATTACAAAAATATTGATTTGTTTCATTTAAATATCAATATTAAAGATATGTTTTATAGTATTATTTTAACAATTATATTTTATAGTAGCCTATTATTAATATAAGTATGAATTTTGTATATTTATAATAAGTGAATGTCTGAAATTCGTTATTATTAAAATCTTATTAAAGATTAATTTAAAAATAAAATAAATTAGTTATTTGTTTCATTTATATATCAATTTTAAAGATATATATAATATGTATAATACGATTTATAGTAAATAATTAAAACAATAAATATATAATAAACATAATTACCTTGTATCCATCTTGTATGTATCGAATATACGCAGATTAAATAAAAATAAAAGTATTTAATTAAAATAATTGTAAAATGTCAATTTAATATGTTTGCAAGGATCATTGCTATTTGTTTACCACATTAACCAATCAAATGCAACTTATATAGTGCTACAAAACCTCAGTACGAAGTCCCTTGTCACGTGACAAATCCCCTTTTTCTTACAAAACCGCAGCCTAAATATTAATTATTTTCAATATACCATGATAGTAGTTATATCAAGAACATATGTCCTTTTCATGACCATATGGTTATATGTTCCTATTTATATACATGTAAAATGTACATTATACCACAACAAATATCATAATATACAATGTATCAGTATTATAAGTGTATATATACACACTTGTGTATATACTTTATAATATAGCTATACTATCCTACTATATATAGTATATATTAATACATTATAGACTATATTTAGATTGTAAAAATAAACACACTATGTACATAATAGTTAAAATCATATATATATAGGTATTATAAATATATATTACCTATTAGTTTATAAAATAATTGGTTTATAATATATAGTATATTTTATATAACCCCATTTAGTAAATCATATTTATATATCGACATCATAATTCCTACCTATCAATATTGATAACACGATAATAAACCATATATTTTATTATACCCAGCAAACAGTAAGAGCAGCATAATAGCAGCATAACAGCAAATGCTAGAGCCTCAAATGTTTACATTGTGCTATTATGCTGCTATTAAATGTATATTATGCTGCTATTATGCTGCTATTAATTTGTAATGATATTATTCTGCTGTTATGCTGCTGTTATGCTGCTATTATGCTGCTATTAATTTTAAATGTCTATTATGATGCTATTGACAGCAGCATAATATTATTACAAATTAATAGCAGCATAATAGACATTTAATAGCAGCATAATAGCATAATGTAAACATTTGAGGCTCTAGCATTTGCTGTTATGCTGCTATTATGCTGCTCTTACTGTTTGCTGGGTATATATATATAAATATTAAAGATAGTATTACTAATTACCCTTATTTATAGTATTGTTAAGAATCCTAATATAAATGTATATATAATATAAATGTTTAAATTAGTTATTTTTATTTAATTTATTAAACATAATAAAATAATGATATGTATGTTAAAAGTATAACAATATATTTTTATATTTATATTTAATAATCTATATAAAAACTATATTTTGTAAGTAGTTAAATTTAAGACTAGCAATGCCTTGGTGTTATTAAATTATTCTAAATTTTAAATTAATGATATGTAATATATATTTATAAATATATTTATATATATTCATAAATATTCACTAGAAATAAATATAAAATGATGTTAAATAATTTAATAAATTATATTATCTTTATATAAACTATAATTAATTCAGATATTTTAAAAAAATGTTGGATTTTTCAAACCTAACATTTATATATCTTTTTATAATATGATATAACTTTATTACAGTTAAATTGATTTGTTTAAAAAAAATAACCATATTTGTATAATTTACGATTCTGGAATGTTATAATATTATTTATAAATCTATGAATATGTTTATAAATTATACACTTCACATTTATTTAGTGAAATACTATATGTATTATGATATTTCAATAATGTTTATAACATGGATAGGGTTTTATTTAGTTTAATATACTCGTATATATTTAACATTTCAAAATTATTTAAAAAGCATTTAAAAAGTATATAAATAGGGGACGGAAGGGTATTGTGGCCGATGCGGGTATTGTGGCCGATAACGATATTTCAAGAACCATTATAGTTATCAAAAAATGATATATACGAAAAATGTAGGTAATTGAATTCTAAGAATGATAGTGTACATCATTTTTTATTTATATCAATATTAATTATTGATTTTCGCTTAGAGAAAAAAATCAAATAATCGTAATTTTTATCGAAAAAAAACGTATGGTTTACCTTATTTTATAGGCAAGTTATTGAATAAAATTATGTATTTTTAATATATTCAGTTAAGGTAATAAATAATATATCAGATTACATTTATAACAATATTCAATAATAACATAATGACATAGTAATCTGTTATTTAAACCAACGAGTGCGATGCGGCTATTGTGGCCGATGCGTGGTGGGTATTATGGCCGATTAATAACCAATCAGCATCGAGATAATTTCAATGTGTAAGCGTATCATAAAAATAGTATATTTAGATAAATTCTTTATAAAATCACTGAAATATATTTATGATATGATTGCGGTTGTCGATATAAAACGCGCTGCCTAAATATTAATTATTTTCAATATACCATGATAGTAGTTATATCAAGAACATATGTCCTTTTCATGACCATATGATTATATGTATCTATTTAAATACATGTAAAATGTACATTATACCACAACAAATATCATAATATACAATGTATCAGTATTATAAGTGTATATATACACACTTGTGTATATACTTTATAATATAGCTATACTATCCTACTATATATAGTATATATTAATACATTATAGACTATATTTAGATTGTAAAAATAAACACACTATGTACATAATAGTTAAAATCATATATATATAGGTATTATAAATATATATTACCTATTAGTTTATAAAATAATTGGTTTATAATATATAGTATATTTTATATAACCCCATTTAGTAAATCATATTTATATATCGACATCATAATTCCTACCTATCAATATTGATAACACGATAATAAACCATATATTTTATTATACCCAGCAAACAGTAAGAGCAGCATAATAGCAGCATAACAGCAAATGCTAGAGCCTCAAATGTTTACATTGTGCTATTATGCTGCTATTAAATGTATATTATGCTGCTATTATGCTGCTATTAATTTGTAATGATATTATTCTGCTGTTATGCTGCTGTTATGCTGCTATTATGCTGATATTATGCTGCTATTAATTTTAAATGTCTATTATGCTGCTATTATGCTGCTATTATTATAATAGCAGCATAATAGCAGCATAATAGACATTTAAAATTAATAGCAGCATAATATCATCATAACAGCAGCATAACAGCAGCATAATATCATTACAAATTAATAGCAGCATAATAGACATTTAATAGCAGCATAATAGCACAATGTAAACATTTGAGGCTCTAGCATTTGCTGTTATGCTGCTATTATGCTGCTCTTACTGTTTGCTGGGTATATATATATAAATATTAAAGATAGTATTACTAATTACCCTTATTTATAGTATTGTTAAGAATCCTAATATAAATGTATATATAATATAAATGTTTAAATTAGTTATTTTTATTTAATTTATTAAACATAATAAAATAATGATATGTATGTTAAAAGTATAACAATATATTTTGATATTTATATTTAATAATCTATATAAAAACTATATTTTTTAAGTAGTTAAATTTAAGACTAGCAATGCCTTGGTGTTATTACATTATTCTAAATTTTAAATTAATGATATGTAATATATATTTATAAATATATTTATATATATTCATAAATATTCACTAGAAATAAATATAAAATGATGTTAAATAATTTAATAAATTATATTATCTTTATATAAACTATAATTAATTCAGATATTTTAAAAAAATGTTGGATTTTTCAAACCTAACATTTATATATCTTTTTATAATATGATATAACTTTATTAAAGTTAAATGGATTTGTTTAACAAAAATAACCATATTTGTATAATTTACGATTCTGGAATGTTATAATATTATTTATAAATCTATGAATATGTTTATAAATTATACACTTCACATTTATTTAGTGAAATACTATATGTATTATGATATTTCAATAATGTTTATAACATGGATAGGGTTTTATTTAGTTTAATATACTCGTATATATTTAACATTTCAAAATTATTTAAAAAGCATTTAAAAAGTATATAAATATATAATTTTAAATTAAATTTTAATATAATTAAAGTTATAGATAATTATCTCAATAAAATAAACTATAACCCAGATATTTTAATACAATAATATTATCTCACGATATTATATAAATGATAATTGCTTAATTTAATTAAGGTATATGGTTAATTACATATATAATAATATATTATATTCACAAGATATATAATGAAATAGAAAATAAAATGTATATACTTTATTAATTTATATGCATATATCGCATATTTTAAATGTATCTATATCAAGCATCGATATAAGGAAAGAAATCGATATTTCTTTATATCGATAATATCAACATATAAATCATAACACCAATGTGTACATGAATAACACTGTATATATTAATATATATATATATATATATATATATATATATATATCATCGTTTATAATTTCATCGCATATTATGAAATTATATATATTTTTTATTATTATTATTTTCTTAATTGATTTTGATCAATTCTTTCTCACACATTTCTTTTTTTGCCGATGTCTGCTCCAAATGTTGTTTATATGGAGATGATGTAATTATTGCGGTATAGCCCTTTCTTTTTCCTAAGTTTGTCTTTTTCCTATAATATTAATTAATATTGTAAGTTTATAAATTGATATATATATATATATATATATATACTTTATTAGCCTCAAATTTATCTAGAATTGTAGCTGTCTTTTATAAACTGCGTAATAAAATTAATATAAAATCATTAATTTTATTATATAACGCACTATTTCATTCTAGATTAAGTTATTGTTATTCGTCATGGGGTTCTAATTATAAATCAGTAGTACACAAAATTATTGTATTACAAAACAAGGTACTTAAATGTATTTATAAACTACCCCAGAGAACTATAGTTATATTATAATATCAACTTCATTTATAAAAGACATAATATATTGAAAATAGTTGACTTAGTTAAAGTCACATTATTAAAAAATACACATTATGGTTTTAATAGAGTCTACAGAACTAAACTATTACAAAAGTTTATACTTTGTTCGAACAGTTGTACTAGGGCTAAAAATAGATTTATTATACCGAAATGTAGAATTAATATTAGTTGTTATGCTGTACATTATGCAAGTATTCAATTATGGAATAATCTAAGTAACAAATTAAAAATTATAAAACCTATTAAGTTATTTATAAAAAAATTAAAAATGTCTTACCTAGCTATTTACTAATTATATTTTATTTTACATGTTTGATTTTAATGGTGACTATTCAAGCTGATTGATAGAAGTGGAACAGATCCTCAAAGAAATTATTTTTATTTTATTTGTTTTCTTTTATTAAGCTCCGTGATTATTTATTTATTATTATGAATTACTAATATGTAATATTAGATGGATTAACATAGGGATTATATTTCTGATTGTTTGAAACGCTAAATAAATCACTGAGTATTACACTCCTGGGTGTGGGCTACCCATATGGGATTTGGGCAACCCCGAAGCTTCCTTCACTTATATATTCCCTTTGATTATCCTTCTATACATATACATGTTTGAATGTATAATATGTAATTGCATTATTATTTACTCTGGCCAAACACCTCGAAAGTCAATTTGACTATTTTGTTTAGCCATTTATTGTTAAAAAATTTTTTGCAATAATAAATTATCCTTATCCTTATCCTTATATATATATATATATCATATATGTATATCATCTATAGATGATTAGTTTAAAATATATAGTATAGTAATATACCGATTTTACAACTAGATAAAGTAAGATTCGATTAAAGCACGTTGACTAAATTATTAATTTGAGAATAATGCAAATTATATATTGTACAGTAATATGTTAATATAATTATAAATCCGTTTATAATAAATTATTATTATATATATAATATGTGCAATGTTACTAATGATTTTAATTAAATGTATATATTCAATTATTATATATTAATGTATAAATATGTGCAATGTTAATATGTTATACTGTATAACTTATACATATAAAATATGTAAATAAAAACCATATTTACGAGAGGGGCCTGCAACTTCACCAGTAACCAAACTTTAAAGTAGGCTATCTATGGAAAATTTAATTATTATTATATTTATAATATATACATGTATATATATACATGTATATATATATATATATATATATATATATATATATATATATATATATATATATATATATATATAGTTGCCTTGTATATATCATTAACATATAATTTAATAATACAATTTCATTATTATAGTATATAAAATATACTATATATAGTATATTGTACAATATAATATCAAATATATTTATGAATAAAGTCTGTGAACTCACCATCTAACCGTAAAACATTTAAATACTATAAATATAGTTATATAGGCTGCCTATAGGCGGTATCTAATCATTATAATATAAATAAATGTATATACAAATGTATGTTATATTATATAACTTATATAAATAAAAACCAAAATCACGAGGGGGGAATTTCATTTGTAACCAGTATACCATTATCAGAACGTGGGCAATATCTTGAACGGAATTCCGGACAGATTAATCTGTATATAATTTCATTATTATTATACTTATATTATATATTTATAAATACACTTTATATATATACAAATTATTAAAATATTGTTTTTTATTCTATAGAATAATATATTGTTAAATAAATATACATAATATATGTGTATATTGATTTAACAATAATTATTATATTTAATACTTTAATTAAGGTTTTTTCCATATCAAAATATTTAAAGCTTATAATATATAGGCTACTGTAGTAGTATAGTATATACTATATACATATATATGCATGTTATAATACATATATTTTAGTGCATTTGTTTAATTTAATTAATAACATATGTTTTTCTAATTGAAAAAATATTAAACTATAATTACACATTAATTACACATTAATGACATTAAGGCCTATACTTATATATAATAATGTATAGAAAAATATATTATTTATATTTTTATATCAATAAAAAATAATATTTTAATATATATATATATAAATACAAACCAAAATCACATGATTGTGTGTTTCATTTGTAGCCAGTATACCATATTCAGAACGTTTGGCAATCCTTGAACGGAATCTGTATATAATATCATTATTAAAACATTGTTACTATACATGCTATTTAGAGTTATATATATATATATATATATATATATACAATATATACTATATATACACTATAATTACACATTAATTACACATTAATGACATTAAGGCCTATACTTATATATAATAATGTATAGAAAAATATATTATTTATATTTTTATATCAATAAAAAATAATATTTTAATATATATATAAATACAAACCAAAATCACATGATTGTGTGTTTCATTTGTAGCCAGTATACCATTATCAGAACGTTTGGCAATCCTTGAACGGAATCTGTATATAATATCATTATTAAAACATTGTTACTATACATGCTATTTAGAGTTATATATATATATATATATATATATATATATATATATATATATATATATATATACAATAAAGATATGTCAGGCTAGCATTTAATTATATAATTTAATGTTTTACCCAATAGTATTTAGTAAATAGTATTTACTAAATACTCATATTTTCATTCAAATAAATATACAACTAAATATTTTTCTATGGAATAAATGTATAATTCCATATTATATGGAAATATATTTAATTGCATATTGATTTAAATATAAAAAATGAATATAGTATATACTATATAGTACATATTTTAATAACATTTTAAAATAAATCTAGTTTTTTAATCTTATTATTAATATTGAAAAAATTATATATTAATATATTTTTAAATAGATACTAGAAAATTAGTTAATATGTTAATTTATATTTAAAGAATACTATAAAAATCCGATAAAAATTATATTGTTATTAATAAATCATATATGTCAACATGTATAATAGACTAATTTGATGAATAATTTATTATAATTTTGTTTTTAAAATGATATATATGTATATACTATATACTATATATAGTATATATATATATATATATATATATATATATATATAATATATGTAAATGATATATAATGATATACATATATATATAATCTATATATATATAATATATTACAATTTATATATGCATGTATTCATAATATGCATTGCATATAGATACATACATGCATGTATAATATCAATATTACAATTGATAAAATCCTTATAATCCTTATAAAATTAACTTATATGGAAAATTATGTAATAGTTATAATATACTACTTTATATTATATAAATATATTTATTAATTATTTTATGTGGATTTAATTAATTTGAATTGATTTTTATTAATTGATTTTATTTCATTTGAATTTAATTTTATTATTCTATTTGAATTGTTTTTATGTAATTTAAATTGATTTTTATTAATTCATTTGAAATTAATTTATGTCATTTGAATTTAATTTAATTTTGTTGTAATATCTAGTATAATTCTTCACTGATATGCATATAAATATATAGCAGTGTAATTTACCCTGAATTGTTTTTATGTAATTTGAATTGATTTTTATTAATTCATTTGAAATTAATTTATGTCATTTGAATTTAATTTAATTTTGTTGTAATATCTAGTATAATTCTTCACTGATATGCATATAAATATATAGCAGTGTAATTTACCCTCATATTTGCATCATATTTAGATCATATGATCCTCCCACATATTTATTCTATAATTTATAATTGAAAAAATATAAAACTATAAATACACATTACAAAATTATAAAAAAACACACATTATAAAAATAATGGGCGATTAATGCCTTTTGGGATTCAGAGGGTTATATGAAAATTGACAAACGACAATTGTATTACTTATATTATATATATATATATATATATATATATTACATTATTATTTTATATTGATATAAAATAAATAATATATTTGTTTATACATTATTATATATAAGTAATTCCAGTTTTATTAATGTGTAGTTATAGTTTGATATGTTTTCAATTATAAAAACATATTTTATTAAATTAATCAAATTTTCTGGAATATATTTATTATGAAAATGTATATATATATATATATATATATACATATATGTATATAGAATTAATAACATATATACTATGTATTATATTATATAGCTATATACATATATAGTATATAGTATATACATATATACTATATATTATATAGTATATATATATATATATATATATATATATATATATATATATATATATATATATATATATATATTGTTATTGCTATTGTTATTTTTATTTTGTGGAGTCCTTTCTTCCATTTACATTTATAGCTATATTATATAGCCTATATATCATATATTATATATGCCATATATAATATATATTATATGGCTCTAATGTCCCTTCGAAGCCCATCTCATGTTAAGTCATCCATGGTTTTAATGAGAGCCGATCATTTATTTATACACAATTATATAATATCACTTCTAAATAATATTTTAAGACCTATTTTTATGGTCCGGATGGGGCTCGTATCCATGTCCTATAGTATACTGCTTGTGTGTATGGCGCATTAGCTAACTGAGCCACACAGGCAGTTATATATATATATATATATATATATATATATATATATATATGTATATCTGATGTATTTCTTTTTCTCAGTATAATATTGGATAATTATTATAAAATAACATATTTATTAATAACTGTTTAAATTAATTATTAATGAATAATTATAATATTATTAATTATAATAATTATTATTAATAATATTATTAATAATATATAATTATATGCATAAGATTGTCATCCTATTTAAACGATTTAATTCCATACATAACTATATAGGTTTATATATAGTTATATATATATATATATATATATATATCTTTATATAGTTAAATAATTTAATTCCATATATTTTTATAGTACACATTTTAAATTTTATATTTTTATACTATAGTATATTACGATTAGTATACTAATTGTCACGTATACTACAATAATGGTACAAATTATAAGTATGGCACTGTATTAATATTTCATATCACATAATCAAATACAATACTATATATATATTAAAATATATTACCTGATGTTTGTTCCGGAGTTCTAAGAGTGAGACAATGATATATATTCCTGAAGCACCGTAACCAATCTATTCCTGCCATTTCATTTTCAATATTGAATCGATGTTCAATACAATTTTTATTTGCCATTTCGTTCAAATTAATCGGCTTACATTTGCATTAATAATGTGAGACATATTAAACTAATTAATTAAAACATAAATTTGTAGCTGAATATAAGTAAAACTAAATGGGATAACGATTACTTATAAATATAATTACTATAAAAGTGCGTGTGTATCTTGATATCTGATAAAATGTATTTTATTTTCCAATTATAAAAATAGTGCGTATTTGAATACATGACGCGATCCTAGTGGCTATTTCGGAACTATCGACCATAATACCCGCACTAGTGTATTTTATCTCTATTTATACGGAAAATTTGCTTTTTAATAAAAATCAAATGACTTGAATACAAATAATTAAATGAGTAAATGTTGATAGCCATTAATTAGAACAACATATTGTAATTGTATATACAACTTATTGGATCATAATATCCAATATTAGTATGATATATTTTGTTTCTTGTAAGGTAATAAAAATATTGGCCATAATACCCTTCCGTCCCCTATATAATTTTAAATTAAATTTTAATATAATTAAAGTTATAGATAATTATCTCAATAAAATAAACTATAACCCAGATATTTTATTACAATAATATTATCTCACGATATTATATAAATGATAATTGCTTAATTTAATTAAGGTATATGGTTAATTACATAAATAATAATATATTATATTCACAAGATATATAATGAAATAGAAAATAAAATGTATATACTTTATTAATTTATATGCATATATCGCATATTTTAAATGTATCTATATCAAGTATCGATATAAGGAAAGAAATCGATATTTCTTTATATCGATGATATCAAGTTGATAATATCAACATATAAATCATAACACCAATGTGTACATGAAAAACACTGTATATATTAATATATATATATATATATATATATATATATATCATCGTTTATAATTTCATCGCATATTATGAAATTATATATATTTTTTATTATTATTATTTTCTTAATTGATTTTGATAAATTCTTTCTCACACATTTCTTTTTTTGCCGGTGTCTGCTCCAAATGTTGTTTATATGGAGATGATGTAATTATTGCGGTATAGCCCTTTCTTTTTCCTAAGTTTGTCTTTTTCCTATAATATTAATTAATATTGTAAGTTTATAAATTGATATATATATATATATATATATATATATATCATATATGTATATCATCTATAGATGATTAGTTTAAAATATATAGTATAGTAATATACCGATTTAACAACTAGATAAAGTAAGATTCGATTAAAGCACGTTATTAATTTGAGAATAATGCAAATTATATATTGTACAGTAATATGTTAATATAATTATAAATCCGTTTATAATAAATTATTATTATATATAAAATATGTGCAATGTTACTAATGATTTTAATTAAATGTATATATTCAATTATTATATATTAATGTATAAATATGTGCAATGTTAATATGTTATACTGTATAACTTATACATATAACATATATAAATAAAAACCATATTTACGAGAGGGGCCTGCAACTTCACCAGTAACCAAACTTTAAAGTAGGCTATCTATGGAAAATGTAATTATTATTATATTTATAATATATACATGTATATAATAATACTCAGAGTTGGCTTAAAAGCCTAGATGAATGAAAAAGCAAAAGCTTGTCTGGTCATTCACCTATTTACGAAATTACGAGAAGTATATTAGTAAACGATAATATATAAATAAAATATATATATAAAAATATATAGGAAAAATAAGATTTTATTAAAAATGTATTACATAAAGTGTATATAATATAAAATATTACAAACAATCAATCTATAATACTATTAAATTAAATATAAATGAAATAAACATAATTTTTTAAAAAATAAACACAAATTTAAAAAAATTTAAAACAATACTAGATATAAGGCTGCTATTAAGTACAACAAAGGATAATACCATTGCCACCGAGTATACCCAGGATGCGTAGAACATCAACTTTCAGGTAAGGGTGCTCCAAATCCTATATCATTAGGGATTACACCATTGCCAGAGGTGTAAACGCTGATATCCTTATTCCCCGATGCATACTATACATCCCTAATACACCCAATGACTCAAGCATATCCAATCATGTACCCAAACACACCCACATACACTAATATATACTAATATATGATAAAACAAAAACACAAAAATTATACATTATAATGATAAATATAAAAATTATATAAATTAAATTAGAAATTAAAAAAAAGAAAATAATTAATAGTACACTACAATAATTTTAAAATAATATTAAATAATATTTCTCGTAATCTCTCTCATCATGTATAAAACATAAATATAAATTGTAAAATACTAGATAACTTATAATAACAAATAGTAAGTAACATAATATATATATATATATATATATATATATATATATATATATATATATATATATATATATATATATATAGTTGCCTTGTATATATCATTAACATATAAGTTAATAATAAAATTTCATTATTATAGTATATAAAATATACTATATATAGTATATTGTACAATATAATATCAAATATATTTATGAATAAAGTCTGTGAACTCACCATCTAACCGTAAAACATTTAAATACTATAACTATAGTTATATATGCTGCCTATAGGCGGTATATAATCATTATAATATAAATAAATGTATATACAAATGTATGTTATATTATATAACTTATATAAATAAAAACCAAAATCACGAGGGGGGAATTTCATTTGTAACCAGTATACCATTATCAGAACAGGGGCAATATCTTGAACGGAATTCCGGACAGATTAATCTGTATATAATTTCATTATTATTATACTTATATTATATATTTATAAATACACTTTATATATATATATATACAAATTATTAAAATATTGTTTTTTATTCTATAGAATAATATATTGTTAAATAAATATACATAATATATGTGTATATTGATTTAACAATAATTATTATATTTAATACTTTAATTAAGGTTTTTTCCATATCAAAAATATGTAAAGCTTATAATATATAGGCTACTGTAGTAGTATAGTATATACTATATACATATATATGCATGTTATAATACATATATTTTAGTGCATTTGTTTAATTTAATTAATAACATATGTTTTTCTAATTGAAAAAATATTAAACTATAATTACACATTAATTACACATTAATGACATTAAGGCCTATACTTATATATAATAATGTATAGAAAAATATATTATTTATATTTTTATATCAATAAAAAATAATATTTTAATATATATATAAATACAAACCAAAATCACATGATTGTGTGTTTCATTTGTAGCCAGTATACCATTATCAGAACGTTTGGCAATCCTTGAACGGAATCTGTATATAATATCATTATTAAAACATTTTTACTATACATGCTATTTAGAGTTATATATATATATATATATATATATATATACAATATATACTATATATATATACTATAATTACACATTAATTACACATTAATGACATTAAGGCCTATACTTATATATAATAATGTATAGAAAAATATATTATTTATATTTTTATATCAATAAAAAATAATATTTTAATATATATATAAATACAAACCAAAATCACGTGATTGTGTGTTTCATTTGTAGCCAGTATACCATTATCAGAACGTTTGGCAATCCTTGAACGGAATCTGTATATAATATCATTATTAAAACATTGTTACTATACATGCTATTTAGAGTTATATATATATATATATATATATATATATATATATATATATATATACAGTAAAACCTCTCTATAAGAAACTATTTTTTTTCAGTACTTTTGTTCTTATAGAGAGGTTTTCTTATAAAGAGGTTTTTACTTTTCCAATTATTTTAAGAATTCATTTATAATTGAAAATGCATATCTATAGGTTATATATATATATAGTATATTTATTTTGTATACTGTTTTAAATGTATACTGTATTGTTTGCGCTTAGATATGTTAATACATAATGACATTTTATTAGATTTACATTAGAAATTATAAATTATGAATCATCATTGATGAATATAATATAATGAATATTATAATAATCTATTATTTAATAATTAATTGTATAATATAATAAATTGAATCAACAATACCCAGATCAATACATTTAAGGATATAATAACATTTATTAAAAAATTTAAATAAATTTAGTGATATACAATAACAATTATTAATTCATTTTAATTAATTTCTAGCTATTTATGTAATATAATATTATTTTAAAGATACAAATTATAGAAATTAATTATTATATAAGATATTTCTATAATTGTTATCAATATACAATACTTCTATTTATATGTAATTATTTTGTATACAATAAGTTTCTTATAAAGAGGTTTTTCTTATATTTTCTTATAAGATTTTCTTATAAAGAGGTTTTTTAATGTGGAAAAGGTTGAATTCCAACCAAATGTGTGAACAATTTTCTTATAAAGAGGTTTTTCTTATAAAGAGGTTTCTTATAGAGAGGTTTTACTGTATATATATATATATATATATATATATATATATATATATATACAATAAAGATATGTCAGGCTAGCATTTTTAATATGTGTATTTAATTTGATTTTTTGATAAAACTATAATTTATACTAAATGTTGTATCATATATTTATTTACTATTTTTTACTAATTTTATGTATAATGAATATAATTGTTATACATTATTATATATTATTATAATAATAATGATTATAATAATTATTATAATCTTATTAAAGAATCCTTATAATAATGAATAATAGCGAAAATGTATAGTCGTATGATAAGGAACACAGATAGGCCTATCCTTTACAACACAACAACAACAACATTTAATTTAAAAATGTTTACTCCCATGAGCTCCTCTCCCATCTATAACAATCATTCCCCTGCACCTGCACCCCACCTATCTCCACAACCCACTTTTTCTACATCTTCACTGCTCAACCCACCACCCAACCCTTCATCCCAAACCATACCCCAGTCACCCCAACTCTTCCACTGTTACTACCATCTCTACTATCCCCACTCACCTATCCCTTGTTACTAAACGATCACAATCCATCACTTCCGTAGATAAATCCCCCTCATTTAATAACCCTCACCGCTCATGCATACCTCCCCTACTTCCCCCCAAATCTGATAAAATTGCATGGAAAAGAATTAATAACCCTCCCCCCCCCAACACTCCACTTATTAACTTTCTTGTCGGTAAATTACCAACTGTCTCCCATACAATCATTGGTGCCATTGAAACAGGTAATGACACAGCCTACCTGAAAAAGCTTTTTGCCTCCATCAATATCCACTCCCAGCCACATATACACTCTCACTGTATCCCACACTTACCCAACTCTACTTCTCCTCCAAACTACCAAAACCCCTATCCATCACTTATCTTGATCATCATTCCAAAAACACTGTTATCCGCTATATCCACCTCCTAAAAAACTCACCCTTTCAAGTCAGGTTCTGTGAACCCCTCAACAATTCCCAACTTCTTGATCGTAAAGTCTGCACCTCCACCTTCAATCACCTGAACTCCTCACACCCCATCCCCAACTTTAATTACGTTGTCCTCGGCACGAACAATTTTCACATCGCCTTAATTTAATGTGTCCCTCCTGATATTGTGATACCCTAAACTCCCCTACGTATACCTCTCCCCTTATTTCCTACTCACCCAACACATCCCTCTCCCGCTCCTTTCCCTGACTTCCCTTAAATCATACTTCCCCCCTCCCCACAATTAACCACCTTCCACCCCACCTTATTTCCCTCAACGCTGTTCTTATCAATGCACGCTCTCTTCGCAATAAAATCCCTTCTGTAATTTCCTTCATGACTGACCATGACCTCGAAATCGTATTCATCACATGGCTATCTCCTATGGATTCTCCTCACATTGCTGCTCTTAACACTCCCCCTACTGTTTCATTCACAACCCTCGCGACTCTCCCCATCCCAGTGGCGAAACGGGAATACTTTACAAATCTTCTCTAACTATCTTTAATATTTCCTATCACTTGTTCTCCCACTCTGAAGCCCTCATCTGCGCCATCAGTTCACCTTTCTCTCGTACATTCAATATTTCCCTTTTCTACCGTCCTACCTCTCCCAACATCAATGTAATCCTTTATGAATTTAGCTTATTTCTACCCACTATCACCTCTAATATAATCATACTAGGCGATTTCAACATACCCAACCCACCTATGATCCAGTCCGTAAATACATTTCTCACCTCATTCGACCTTGTACAACACGTCACCTCCCCCACTCATGTCCATGGTAACACTTTAGACCATATATTTTCCCCCAAAACTAATAAAATTGTCACTGACCCTTCCATCGGAACACTCTTCTCCGACCACTTTCTCATATTCCTTATCCATAGTCACCCCAAACCACCAGACCCCTCACTACCAGAATCTCATGCAAATTCCATAGCCTCCCCATTCCTGCTTTTATCTGCGATCTTTCTTCCCTTCCAACCTCAACGTCTGCTGAACTCAATACTTCTCTCTCATCCACCCTCGATAAACACGCCCCTTATTCACTAAAACCTCCATCACACGCCCTGACTTATCCTGGTATACTATATTCCTAACAAAGGCGAATCCTTCGCAAAGCCGCAAAATCGTATCTCAAACATCCCTCCCCTACTATAATAATCTAAAAAATCTCCACCGTAATGCTATTTCTACCGCCAAAGCCTCTCACATCACTCACAAATTTGACAAACTCGCTAATGACAGTAAGTCTATACATAGACTTTCTTCTCAACTTCGTTCACTTGAATCTCCTCTCCCCACTGTCACCCCTGAAGAACTACCACTCTTCTTTGACAAATCTTTCAACGAGAAACTTTCCACCATCCTTTCCACCCTTCCCACCCCTGTCATTCACATCACTCCCATCACTCCCATCACCTTTCCTTTATCCCTTGAAAAATTTGAATATCCCCCATTTGATCAAATCATCTCCCTTCACAAATCTACCTCCACAACCTCATCCCTTGACCCTCTTCCCCTACCAATACTAAAGAAGATAATTAACACTTTGCAACCCCCCTTCATGAAGTCATTTGCGGTTCACTTTCTTCCGGCTCCGTCCCTCCCGATTTCAAAAAAGCAGTCATTTACCTATCCTTAAAAAGCCCCACTTTGATTCTCTCTCTCCCTCCAACTACCGACCCATCTCTAACCTCTCAATCCATTCTAAGATCCTTGAACGTGTTATATCCTCCCAACTTATCACATACCTTACAACCAATAAAATACCAACATCTTCCAAAGCGCCTACATCCCCCACAAATATACTAAATCCGCCCTAACCCTCATTACCTCCGACTTACTCTCTGCCTTAACAATAACCGTGGCACTATTCTCTTCCTTCTCGACATGTCCTCCGCTTTCGACACCCTTGACCACAATGTCCGAATATACAGACTCTCCGCCATCGGCATCACCGGCATTGCCCTCAACTGGTTAACCTCATACATCACCAACCGCTCTTCCTTAGTCAGGAGTACTACATTTTATTCCCCCATCCACTCCGTAACCCACGGTCTAACCCAGGGCTCTGTCCTCGGCCCACTCCTATTCAATATTTACCTCTTCCCCATATTTGAAATCTTCACTGACTACCCCGACATCTCCTTACATACTTACGCCGACGACCTTCAACTATATCTTAACTGCACATCCTTCCATACTTATGCCCCTGACCGACTCTCCTCCTATATCAAGTCCATACACCAATGACTTACCTCCAACTTCCTAAAACTTAACCCCACTAAAATGGAAGCTATCAATCTCAACTTACATCTACGCTCCTCCACCCTCCCTGAACCACCCCATCTCACTCGACACTACGTCACTCCCCTACTCTCAACACGTCCGAAACCGTGGCTTCCATATTGATACCACCTTTTCCCTTGACTCCCATCTTACACATATGCACAAATCCATCCACTACCACCTACATTGCCTCCGCTTAATCCGACGCTCCATTCCCCTCACCATCGCTATTACCATTGCCTCCTCTTACATCATCCCCCTATTTGACTATTGCAACTCCCTTCTCTGTAACCTCCCTGAATACAAACTCATCAAACTACAGCTACTCCAAAACTCTGTAGTTAGCTTCGTCCATGTACTTCCCCGTCGTTTTTCTGACTCCATTACACCTCTCCTAAAAAACTACACCAGTCCCCTACCGCATAAAGTACAAAATCTCCCTGACCATCCACAAAGCTATTCACCACAACTCCCCTGACTACATTTCCTCCCTCCTACATCTACACACACCCATCACTCCTCTCCAAACCCGTTCCTCCAACACATTTATCATTACCACTCCCCATCTACACAAACGCTACTCTTCCAATATACGCTCCTTTGCCCCATAGAGCTCTCTGCCCCTTACCACTGGAACTCCCTACCCAATCACCTACGAATTATGTTATCATAACAGTTATGTTAACAAATACATCAACGTCCTCCTTTAAACGCCACCTTAATACTTATTACATAACAAACAGTAATATCAGCATAATAGCAGTATAACAGCATATGCTACAGCCTCAAATGTTTATAGACATTTAATAGCAGCATCATGGCAGCATAATAGCACGATATAAACATTTGAGGCTCTAGCATATGCTGTTATGCTGCTATTATGCTGCTCTTACTGTTAGCTGGGTACTTCTCCCTTGCCTTCCCTCCTATTCAATAATTCCCTCCCACGGACGACGTCCGTCGGACGTCGTCCGTGGGAGGGAATTATTACGGATTACGCCGTCCGATTATTAATCCGTCAGACGGCCGATTGCTCACGCACTGATGCAGTCCATAAACCAAAAAAAGTAAGTAAATAAGTATTACTAAATTACGTTGCATGCATAGGGAGTGTTATATCTTTGCTTCGCAAAATCTTTGGTATCATACTGAGTCAGTAGTACCTATCATACTGGAGGAGTAATTATTATATTTGATTACGTTAGTTTAAGCAATCAGGAATAACTTTAGATTTAATAATAACAAACTATATAATACTAACAAATTAACTATATTATATAAATAAAATATAATATTAAATATAATATTAAACTCTATTAATATTAGCTATTATTATAATATATGTAATACTATACGTATATCTGAGATTTAATTATATTTGATAAAATAACAAGACCTATATATAATAAGGCTATAGTCTAGAGGCTATAGTGTGTTAGTCTAAAGATTGAGAGGACCCGATCGGGTACTCGAACTCGAACTCGAGTTCGAATCTCCATTTTGGCATTGTATATTTAATTATTTTTATAATTGTATCCATTTGTATAGTGTATTTAATTTGTAATAACTTTTTTGATAAAACTATAATTTATACTATAGTATATTTAGTAAAATAAAAGGCACATTTTTTATCATAGATTTAATCACTGTTGTATAATTTGTTACTAATTTTATGTATAATGAATATAATTTGTACACATTATAATAATGTATTATTAATGATTATTATAATAAAAAATCCTTATAATAATGAATCATAGCGAAAATGCATAATCGTATGATAAGGAACATAGTTAGGCCTATCCTAGTAAGGTATTTAAGGACAAATTAAAATAGTAGAACAAAAACTACTCAATTACAAGCAATCAGAAGAGTGATCAAGGGAGTTAAACATAAGTATCTAGAACTAATCTAAACTAATATGTATCGACTTAAAAGAAAGCTTTTGATACTATACACAGAGGGAAAAATTATTATGATACTAAAATCTTACGGGATATTCAGTATCATACTGAAGGAGTAATTATTAATTAAATATAATTATTATATTTGATTACGTTAGTTGAAACAATTAGGAATAACTTTAGATTTAATAATTACAAACTATATAATACTGAAAAATGTACTATATTATATAAATAAAATACAATATAACCATTAGTTATTATTATAATATATATAATACTTCAATACGTATATCTTAGATTTAATTAGTTTATATAAATAACCAGAATTGTAGTCTAGATGCTGAGCGCTAGTCTAAAGATTGAGAGGGTCTGAGTTAGAATCTGGACTTTATAATTTTTATTTAATTTTATCCATTTTTATAGTGTAATTAATATTTTATCACTTATTTGATAAAACTATAAGTAATACTATGGTATATTTAGTAAAAGGCAACTAATCCTAATATGTATCGACTTGAAGAAAGCTTTTGATACTATACACAGGGAAATTTATTATGATACCGAAAACTTACTGGATACTGGAGAACTCAGTGATTAATATTAACGGGAAGCTTCTCATGACTAGAATTATAAGACGAGGAAGTCAACCAGAAAGTTACAACATTACTCAGTAGCGGGATACCAGTGAGAGAGTAGCTATTAATAACTGTGATGTTTGGAGATATGTCATTGTCTGGGAAACGAGAATCACGAAATAAGCAAGTAAGAAAGCAACTAAACAGATGTATCATGAATATTATATAGTATGTCATTACTAAAGTATGAAACGTATTTTCTAATGTTACATTATATATTAATAGTTACTAGATTTTAAAAATAAAGATAAAAAATGTATTAATTAATGTTTAGCTAATACTTGCACAATAATTTTATATATAATCTTTGAACCTATACTTGACATATATAAATTATGAATTATTTTAGTATACTAAACATACCATACATGTATTATATATTCGCATATATATAATTATAAATAATTTAAATTATTATATATCTTGAAGTTAACTTTTATTTATACAATGTATAATTTAAGAAGTATATACCAAGGTGTATATGGATTATTAGTGATAGGGGTAATAATGATAATATCGATTGCATGTTGTTCTGATCACTAAGACACAATATTAATTGGCGTATACAGCCAACACTGTAAAGTAAAAGTAATCTGATCACTTTGTATATACTATAGTATAAATATGAATAATAATATAGGATGATTATGTAATAGGTAGAATAAAAGGGAATATCTGGGTTAATACCAAGATGTAACAAGTATGACGAATACGATTAGATCAAGGTAGTTAATAGGTTTTTTCGATGTGAGTTCCGGTGTAGTTATGACAGGTATGTCTGAAAGTATATCAGGAAGGACGAGGCGGATGTCGGTGGATATCACACTGATTATCTGTTTATAGGCCATGGATTCATGGTTGAGGGCCGCAAAATAATAGCCGGTTACCACTTATGTGTTATGGGGTTGTGATATCGGAAATGTGATTTCTCGGAGAGATACTGCCGGGGTATTTTGATAAATAGTTACATACAAGGAGATACATTTTCTCCTTGTAATATAACATATCCGATCCTACGTATTTCCATTGTCGATTCAATGGCATCATCGATTCTTTTCTCTGCTTGTGATGTTTCACGTAACATTTATTGCAGTTGGAGATATCCGTGATGTCATATCCTATAACATGCCACTGGACATGTACATGAACCAGAGTAATAGTATTGACTATTCCAAGATGTGGTACCTGGAGTATCTGTAAAATAAGCAGTAATGAATTATTGGGTATTAACATTTGTATTACATAGATAGATATATTTTATTAATTTCTCTAATACATACAATTTGAATATAATGGAAAAATGTTTTTTTTTAGGTTTTATGGAAGTAAGATGAAATTGCATACATTGTAGTAGGTGTTTATGTATTTTAGGATAATAATTGATGCTTGGATATTATCATGTAGAATCACTAATTGATTATACAACAGAAGTTGCATTATGTCTTGAGTGAATCTATAAAAGCATATGTATATATAAAATAAGGAAATTACTCAAACTTACTATATTAATATAGCCATATACTATACAAATGTAATACATAGCATGTATAGTTTTATAAAGAATAATTTACTCAAATTGATTTTATATTATACAAATTAATTTATAATTAGTTCAATTGATTTATTAGTTAATTTAGTTTTTCTTTACAACATTTTTAATAAAAAATAAATATTAAAAAAAATTAATAATTATATCTATAAAGTATAAATGGTGTACATATAATACTAATAATATTACATAGAGTATATCCATATACTCTATGTAATTTATATAGTATATAGCCATATACTCTATGTAATTTATATAAATAAACTTATATTACATAGTATTTATAGTTTTAAAAGAATAATTTAGATAAATTGATTTTATATTGTACAAATTGATTTAGTTTCAATTGATTTATTATATTAATTTAGTTTTTCTTTTTAAAATTGTAATAAAAAAGATATGGTTATATAATCAATTATTAAGTATGTCACCAGTTGTATATATCACCATGCATACATACATATGTCCATTTTCAATTACAATGTAAATTCACCAATGCCATGATATATGCCTATAAATATTACCATTTATCAATTATAATATAAATTCACCTATGCCATGATATAAACCCTAAATAGTAATTGTATTGTTAATGATTTCAATTATTATTATAAAATCAATTCAAGTATTTGTTATAATTCATTTTATATAATAATTTATATTTTCATATAAAAATAAATGAATTTTATAAAATATAAATAAATTAATATCTATTTTCAAATATAAAAATATTTTGTATATAAATAATATTTAAAATGTATATATGTAATACAAATAAAAATAGTATTCATTTTTATATGGATGCATATATTTGTACCCAGATTGGATATACCTATTTATATATACTCAATCTGGGTAATAAATATAGCGTGTTAAAATGCTGGGTATATATTAGTGCTGTACAATTTCCAATACTTGGTTGTTCTCAAACTTCAAATCTTTAAAAAAATATCAAGTTCTCGAGAAATCTTAGAAATCTTTTAAGAATATTTTAAAATAATTTAAAAAAGAAAAAAATTAGATATTAATTAATTAATTATTATTAATATTAAATAAATATATACATAATTATTGTTAATTAATAATAATAATTAATTTATAAAAAATTATTAATTAATAAATTAGAATTGAATAATTATAATTATTAAAATAATATATAATTATTAATGTTAATATATAAATTTTAATTAATAATAATAATTGATAAATAATTATTAATTGCTTATTGAATACTTTACTATTCTAATAATCCTATATCTCATTTTATTCACCATATAAGGTATATGCTATAGCAGGCCTGCTATATATATATAAGGACACATTGTCCTTGATGACATTATTCTATTTTAAATATGTTATTATATAGGTAGCATAACAGATAATCAAAATAATAGTCAACATTTTAATGGATATTTTAAATAGTTGATAGAAATTTAAGTTGTAGTAATTACTACATAATTATGTTAATCGGTCATTACCCGAAATGATACCCGATCCAAGACTAAATTTAAAATAAAGATTCGAGACCATAAAATATTTCCAAATACCCGAAAATCAAAGAGTTGAAATGAACCCAAAAAAAAATTTGAGATTTGAAATTTTACAGCACTAATATATATATCTACAGTGGGTAATATATCTGGATACTAGTGATATAAAACGAGCCATGTTTTTGTATATTTGTTATAAATATCATATATGTATACTTTATATTGCTTACTTGCTTATTTCGGGATTCTTTTTATTGATTCCACGACAGTTATAGACTTCCAAACATCACGATTCATTATATCCGCTTGAAGATTAATTTCTCGTAGACCAGTATCACCCTCGAGATTATGTATATATGAATGAGGTGGTCTTCCATGCCTTCTAGTTCCATGGGTTGGCTGCCACACAACCAGATGCGAAACTAAAATGTATAAATAATGTAGGATATATAATATATAATATAATTTATATGTAATATAAATACATTTATATTACATATAGTATATAGCCACATACTCTATGTAATAAATTAGCATATATAGTTTTATAAAGAATAATTTACTCAAATTGATTTTATATTATACAAATTAATTTATAATTAGTTCAATTGATTTATTAGTTAATTTAGTTTTTCTTTACAAAATTGTAAAAAAAAAAGATATGGTTATATATAATCAATTAATAAGTATAACATCACTTGTATATATTACCATGCATAAATACATATCAATTATAAATTATCAATTACAATGTAAATGCACCAATGCATTGATATATGCCTATAAATATTCAGATTTATCAATTATAATATAAATTCAACTATGCCATAGTATAAATAGTACCCTAAATAGTAATTGTATTGTTAATGATTTCAATTATTATTATAAAATCAATTCAAATTATTTGTTATAATTAATTGTATATACAAATTTATACTTTAAAAAAATAAATGTATTTTATAAAATATAAATAATATTTAAAATGTATATATTTAAATTACATAATGTAATACAAATAAAAATAGTTTATCTTTTTATTAATCATTTAATTCATTAATAATTATCAATTGATTATAATCAAAGAAATTTAGGGCGTTTTCATATGTAAGATATAGGTGCATATATTTGTACCCAGATTGGCTATACCTATTTACATATACCCAGTCTGGTTAATAAATATAGCGTGTTAAAAGGCTGGGTATATATTAGTGCTGTAAAATTTCAAATACTTGGTTGTTCTCGAGCTTCAAATCTTAAAAAAAATATCAAGTTCTCGAGAAATTCAAATATGTTAAGAATATTTTAAAATAATTAACGAAAAAAATTAGATATTAATAATAATTAATTAATAAATTATAATTGAATAATTAATAATTATTAAAATAATATATAATTAATAATTATTAATATAAAATTAATTATTATTAATTAATAATAATAATTAATAAATAATTAGTAAATTATAATTGAATAATTAATAATATATAAAAAATAATTAATAATATATAATTAATTATTATTAATAATAATATATAAATTTTAATTAATAATAATAAGTCCTTGATAACATTATTATATTTTAAATATGTTATCATATAGGTAATAACAGATAAGCATAACATATAATCAAATTAATAGTATATATTTTAATGGATATTTTAAATAGTTGAAAGAAACTTAAGTTGTAGTAATTACTACATAAATATTTAGATGAGTGAGTTTAGATATGATTATGAGATGATTATATTTATATTGACCTTTGAGAATGGGTCCATCGTATATCGTCAGAGCATCCCTGATTGACCGGTATGGACGCATATGTAAATCGATATGCGATATAACAGTTTCTAGGTATGACTCCTGTGAATGTTTTCGTCGTATTCTTGTTCACTTTTACCAAATATGCAGATTTCATTGATGACGATGGTACCAGGACAGTATTCTAGTATTATGTCCATCAGTTCCTAGAACAAGTATTGACTTATATTTAGACAAAATTGAAATAGAGTAAATACGTATCTACCAAATATACAACTAAATATAGTTAGGTAGCTTGAGAGTTTAAGCCATAAAACTAAGCCACAAAAAAAACAAGGTCCATATTCAATATTCTCTATGTAATCATAGTCTAGGATATTTACTTAGCTCCTCCCATACCTAATAATATATGTTTACAATTCAATTCACTCGCTCGCCACCGCCTGCAATTTTTCGATATATTTTGAACAAAAATTATCGTTATTTAAAGAGCTCATATGATTATATTTTTTAATATCTGCGGCTATAACTTAGTTATTACATTAATCTTTATTACATATATTTATTTATATGTGTATAACTAGTAGTATACATTTAATGTAATTTTAAATATTAAATGTGATTATAAAATATAATAATAATAAATATGATTTATGATATAAGTTATTTTGAATAAATTTCGGGAATCAGAGTTACAATAGCAGATATTTAAAAATATAATCATCTGAGAATTATAATAGTGATAGTGGCTGATCTAAATAGATTACAAAATTGTTTATAAATTTTATATATTAATAAATACTTTACGACATAGTTATCTGATAATTAAGTTATAATATTGATAAATATATTATTAAATATATTAGAATAAAGTATCAATATTACCTGAAAGTGATCTAGCATTAATTAGTGTAATAGCAAATATTTGTTGTAGCAAATATATAATACTCCCTATCTACGCAATATAATTAATACTCAGGCAAGTTATAAAAATCTATTTATTATTATTTCTTAAGATTATGTTTAATACAATATTAATATGTATATATATATATATATATATATATATAAAATAATAAAATTATGTGTGTATTCACAGTTGCAAGCATTATTATTAAATCAAATAATCATATTAGAATTTCCTTTGTATATAATATTTATTATAATATGTAAATAATAATATTTAATAACATAATTTTTTGGAAAAACATGTTTTTATTGAAATCAATATATTTAATAATATGCATACATATAACATATATATATATATATTAACACAACAATAATGCATTTATTATATTTTAGCGTAAAGATGAATCACTTAAAAAAGATGATATAGAGAATGATATCTGTTTGTTAACATTTGTATTTAATAAACAATTTTTAAATAAATTTTTAATATAATCATATTATTTTCTAATTTGTAGTGTTAATTAACATAATAAATATATTTATTATAGTAAAAACAGAGGCTATAGCCTCTATTTATAAATAAAATCTAAATAGATTATAAATAGAGTCTAAATAGAGGCTAAATAGAGGCTAAATAGAGTATAAATAGAGTCAAAATAGAGGCTAAATAGAGTATAAATAGAGTATAAATAGAGTGAAAACAGAGGCTAAATAGAGTGAAAATAGAGTGAAAACAGAGGCTAAATAGAGTGAAAATAGAGTGAAAATAGAGGCTAAATAGAGTGAAAATAGAGTCTAAATAGAGTGAAAATAGAGTGAAAATAGAGTCTAAATAGAGTGAAAATAGAGTCTAAATAGAGTGAAAATAGAGTGAAAATAGAGTGAAAATAGAGTCTAAATGTTAACATTTTTAGAGTCTAAAATTAGAGTGAATTCACTCTATTTAGACTCTGTGTGTGTGCTGGGTCAGCATAATCAATTATATTTATATTTAATAATGACGATAATAATTTATCATATGAAATTATACTTTGATTATTTTTCAAAAAAGTTTGATTTAATACAGTAATAAGGATATAATATATTTCAATGTGTTATTTTCTAATGTTTTATTATTAAAAAAATATTAAATAAATCGATTATTTGTGTACAACCTCAGTGTAATATTGATAGTATTTATGTCGTAATAAACATTATTTTATATTCCATTGCCCGCGCAACACCCTGATTTAAAAAATAAAATTTTTTTTTTTTAAATATTTTGTATATAATAATCATAATATTTTATTATTTCTCTTTACAATGGTATATCGCACAGTGCATAAAAATACTTAAAAGTGACATACATAAGTATTTATAAATACGAGCTGAAAAATAGTTCATATAAATATGATGATTTTTTCTAATCTCTAATTTTTAAAACTGAATAACTTAAAAAAACTGTTACCATCTATGTTTGAACACTTTCGATTATAGAAATACTTATTCAAATGACATGATATTTTCAGAGTATATTAATATTATGTTACTCTTGGGATATAACTATATGAAACTAATTAGTTTAATGTATTAATACATTATTCAATTATATATAATATTTTTTATATTTTATTGAAATTTCTTACATATTTTTTTCTTCTAGAAATAGCTGTTATGTTAGTCCATTTTTAATATTATTTTAATAATCTAAATCTCATAGTCTATAGTTATATTTGTAGATAAATATAAGTTATATAATATATAAAAAAAATTAGTTGATATTTTGAAGTATACATAGATTGAATCTATTTTTAGTATTACCTACATGATTTTCCTATCTCCACCATGTTAAACACATGGTGTTGCGCTGGCCCTTAAAAAGTCTAAAAATATTTATAATTACAAATAAATAAGATTATATATATATATATATATATATATATATATATATATATATATATATATATATATATATATATTAATATATGATACAAACTTTGATGGAATTTTACGTTTTCTATGACTACGTAATGGTAGCAAATATAGATTTTCAGATTATTTTAAAATCTTTTCTAAATAAATGTGATAATTCATTCGTTTGTTCCTACTATGTCGATTAACATATTAATGAGTAAAACAACATCTTCATTGAGTAGCCTTTGATCCAATTACACTTATCTAATGAAATATATTTTATAACTTATACTTTTAATATAAATATATAAATATAAATTAATATAATTAATATAAATATATATTTCTGTAATCGAGAATAATTAGTATAAGCTATAGGTAACACTAACCAATTTTTCTAATAAAGTGAATATATCAAATGATATATTTAATGAAATATATGTAGATGTTTCTAGTAGAGTATTCTTATATGAATATGCTTTGGCGATTAGTTCAGTACTAGTTTTTCTAATGTATTTATAATATCTAAATAGTTGTTTAAGGCTGCTGATATAGCCTTAAATCTGGTTGTCCATCTTGTAGGACACATTTATTTGAATCTGATTTTATCATTATCAATAGATTGGTATAAATTGCTAAATTTTCCAGATTTGCTAAAAAGAACACCAATATAATTCACAATGGATAGAGAACCAAGTAAAGCTTTACTTTGAATAACAGATTTACAAACAAGATTTAAGCGATGAGAACTTCAATATGTGTAATATGCCAAAGGTTGTTCTTTTTGTATCAGGGCTTGTGTTCCTTTATATACAGCTGACACATTAGACGCTCCATCATAACATTGTCCACGTAAATTAAACATGGATAGACCGATACGAATATTGGTGTCTTTCAGAATATTTGCAATAGATTCGCTAGTACTTGATGTAGATGAATAAAATCCTATAAATGTTTCTTGTACTTTTAGATTTTCATCAATGTATATAATCACAATCGATTACTGGTTTTCCAAAGTTATATATTGGGTTCCATCGCACATTATAGAGAATGGTCATAAGAACAATTCTTCATTTTACCTAAATGGCAGGGGGGGTTTTAGTTATCAAAACCCCCCCATTTCTTTGTCAATATATTTATTAATAACCTTTTCTAATTGTTCATATAATTGATAACAATTATAAATAATACTTTCATAATAATATTTTATATATATACAATAATATTTTAATAATTATATATTAAAATAAATATATTAAATTACATTAATAAAATTCTACTTTTTATTATATCTTATTTATTTTTATTAATATTATATATATAATATATGTATTATTAAAAATAAATATAAACATGTAAAATTAAATATAATAGCATGTAAATATGCTTAAATGATATATAGATATGTAAGAAATGTATGTAACATAATTAGATATCCAAGAAACTCAATATCTCAGTGACATTTTATCTGACCCTTAGATTCTGAGTTAGCTGAATCCTTCTATATATAATTTAATATAATTATTAGAATATAGAAAATATAGATAACCTATCCATCATTTAACATAATAAATATATGCATATATTAATTCACAAACAAATTTATTAAAATTATAAAGCTAATTCCAACCTAATATTATTATAAATTATAATATTTATAATATACTTGAATTTAAATTTTATTTTGAAATTTTATATTATAATAATAATAGCATATTTAATAAAGTATTGAATGTAAAAATATATATATAATTTAAGTACGTAAATAATGTACGTATTTCTAAATATTAACAATTATATATGTAGATATTCAGCTAACATGATGTATTGTTACACTAGTATTTCATATAGAATATTAACACATGCAGTTCTCTTTATTATATCATTATTGTTGTACTCTATGCTTTATTGTATATCAAATATATATATTAATTAAGATATGGATATTAAACAAGTATTTATATTCTATTCATTTATATGATGTGTACATTTTTATGACAATACTACATAATTATATGTTGAGTTTAAATTCTTCAATTTGATTTGTAAAAGTTTAAATTATGTCATACTTTTTATTTCAAACTATATACTACAAAAATATAAATTAATAATTAAGAATAAATATTTATAATTAGTTACTTGTAATTATATTGATTTATAAATAGATACCGGTATATATATTAAATAATTATAAGCCATTAGGTATAAATAAGTAAACATTGTAAAAAAATGTGTATGAAGTTATCACATTCACGAATGGCTTATTTCAAGGTTATGTCCTCGATGCACTATACAATCATATATGAGTTATTTAATATGTATAGTATAACAACATTAAATAGTGAATGTATATTACAAATTTACTGATATTATTAATACTCTTTCAGTACATCTAATTATTAAATGTTTAGCTGTATAACATCATAATAGACATGATTTTCACAATAATATATTACCTAACATTAATTACATTAATTTAACTTAATCAATTAGATTTACTGTAATGTTTATGTTTTGAAGCTAAATATATTTTAGACTCACATTTAAAAATTAAATATTTATTTTTTATGACAAATTTATTTCTATTATATTTATTTTAAAAATATAATATTATTCTACAAATTAAATACATTCATACAACATTTAGTTATTAATTCCCAAATATCATTTATTTATGTTTAATCCTCAATTTAGACTATATTTTACCCTTCGAGTTTCTTATATTTGTTATATACATATATATTTATGCACAAATTTAAAATTAATTTGATTATTATATTAATCTAATTCATAAATTAAAATTCAATACTCTTATATTAGATTTTTTACAGTTGAATAAATTCTAAAAATATAAATTTGTTATTATATCAATATTTCATAATCTCTAATATTCTGATTTTAATATACTTTTTGATTTCATTAATTAATATTCGCATCTATTCTTTTAGTTATTGCCAGTCTATATGTATAAATATGTAAATATTTTATATCAGCTATTAATTATAATAAATTGTCACTAATTATTTATAGGAATGATATACTTTCTTATTGGATATAATAGTATTAATAGTAATATAATCTACTATTCTTATTGGATATGGCACTACAGTTTTAGATGCACTTCTATTGTTATCTTACATATTTCTCTACCAAGAGATACATAGAACATATTATGAATTATTTATAATTAAAATACAATAAATGGTCAAATATATAACAATTTTTTATTTTGTAATGTTAAAAATACAAATTCATTGAAATTATTTACTGAAAAAAATGTATTACAACAAATTTATCAGATGATATACATATTATTTGTTATTAAATGACAATCATACTTGTATCTAACAAGTTATAGATGTATGAATTTATACTATCATATTTGCCTATATTTCTTATTATTAATTACAAATTTTATTTAAATTAGATAAATTTTAATTTAACATATCATTATCTATATGTTATCATTCATTTTATTTTATTGTTATTTATAAAATATCATTGATATACAAAATATAGATCCTAAATATCATTATTTATCAGACTATTTTTTCTATTTTAATATTTTATATAATAGTAAATAATTAACTAATATTATAAATGAGTAATAAATAATATCAATATTTATAAACATTTTTAATGATTACTTTATTAAACAATATTGGACATTTACGTAGACACACATGTTATGTAGACACCTCACATACATAATGCATCATAGTTCATTGCCATGATACATTAGGAACTCTAGAATGCTTCCAGAATATTCCTTCTTCACGGGTTCATTGTTACTTGATTACTATCGCGAGTCTTTCTTCATCTTGGAACACATTCAATCTCGTACATCTAGATCCTTCAACAGTTGTGTGTCCTTCACTATGTCCTTGTCGTGTGTTTCCTCATTCAGACATTGGTTGCTGAACTTATGTTTCACTAGGTAATGATACCAGCACATGTAGTCAATGAGGGAATGAGGCTACCAGTGTTTGTAGTATCACTCCTCTATTACCTCTTCATAGACTTCCTATGTATATCACTGAAATGTAGATCGGTTTATCATTGAAATGGAGTGAGAGAGTGTAGCATAGTAGTGGGGGGTGTAGATAAGAGATATAGTAAAGGGTGTAGAAGGAGGGTTATGTAGTAGTGATGGTGTAATAGAATTAGGGCTATAGTAATATATGATAACACTAGTAAGAGGAGATTTCACAATAATGGAACATACACAGGTTTGTAGAGATACCAAAGATTTTCCGAAGGAAAGATATAACAATTACACGAAATCGTGTAATTCGAATTTGTATACAAAATACCCTGGTGCAACCTATAGCGGGTTACTTTTAAGAACTATGCGTTGTTTATAATGTAAATTCGTAATTAACTATACACTTTTAAAATGTTAAATAATATGCCCTAAATTAATATTTATATGATGAAAACTAAGTGTTCATTACTAATATATAACAAACAAATATGATATTTATGTTTTAAATGCTATAAGTATATATTTAGTAAGTAAAAGTTAATTTATATTGCATGTAATTTAATAGAGCAATGAAAACATTGTTGTATGTAAACAGAGCCGAACCTAAATCTATTTCAGTGATTTCGATACTGCTGCTAGCAGCGGCTGGTGATATTACTAAATTACGTTGCATGCATAGGGAGTGTTATATCTTTGCTTCGCAAAATCTTTGGAGATACTATTCAGTGAGAGATAGAGGATGTTATTACAATAGAGGTCATTGTAGTAACACTGAGGTCAAGGTTATGTACTATTAGTATGTAATACTGTAATATGGAAATGATTACTGTACCTATATAATACTATGTAAAGGATATAAGTTACTAAATAACAACAAACTCTAGGAAAATAAATATATTATTAATAGAGAATATAATTAATATTGGTACTTATTTCATATGGTAACTTTTAAATAGTAATTCTACATATGTAACAATATTGCATATTATACTAATATATAAATCTATATATATAATTATATAAAATAACTTATATTATTTAAGCCCTATTTATTAGGTCTGGATGGAGTTTAACTAAGCCCTACAGCATGTGCATATGAAGACTTAGCCTGCTGAGCTACCCTAAGTTTATATATACAAGGATATTTACTAACAGTTTTCTGTATCTCTGAGACTTCTGAAGATAGCTGATCCCACATTTCTTTAGGGAAACCCACCTCTACATTCACACCTTGGGGATGTGGATAAGTTAGCGTACAATAACAGTGATGTACTATTGCATTCTGGGTAATACACTATATAACATCGATAATATCATCTGTGAGGTATCGTAACGACTAAATAACTTATTTCACTACGATATGTGTGATATGTAATATAATAATTCTCATTACACAATAAAAGTATTCTTATTTGTAATTAAATAATAAGTCATGATATGACATCTTCAAATAACCTCGCATGTGTTAAGACTGCTGTGTTTGGGATATCTTTCATCATTACTGGAACCTTGTGGCAGCCTTTAGCCAACTTTGAGAGTATCTTCTTGTTTCTCAGATTTAAGGACACATTTGATATGATGAATTGTGTATCTGAGTTTAACAATTTGATTATTTAATATTCTATAATCACCAGCGGGATGAACTTACCTCATTGTTAGTGGACCATATGAAGGGGTGATTACAGAGTGCAGTTCTACCTTCTGATTATCTTCTGCAGTTGTTGTAGGTTACTGAACTGCTCGTGTGCTATTGTAAGCTTCTCTGTGGATAGTCTTCTTACTTTGCAGTAGAATGAAGGTCACTTGTCTCTGTGTAATTAGTTATGTAGTGTTTATGCATGTTTCTGTTTGCAATGTTAATATAATTAAGTACAAATAAATAAAATAATAAGTACATAATTTTGAACGTTTTTTTGTTATAATATTTGGAGTATAGAAAATATTTTTTCTGCATGAACAGATGATGACTGCCCAGTTAAATATTTTTTGCAATCTTGGAAAGAATTGGAAATTACTTATTGTGGTCAGACCACCACAATAATGTACAATCATTCCAGTCAATTCTCGGTTTATACAGATAAAATTTCAGTTCACATATTTCATTATAAAATAAAGATAATAGTTTCTATTATTTTAAATAAAATATTGAATTAGGATATGATATTTATCGATTAGTTAAATAAAATTATTTAAAGTTATTTAAATTATATTTAATAAATAATCTAGTAATGATAATAAAGATGTTTCTATTATTTTAAATTATAATAAAAATTATATTTATTAATAATAATAAAGATACGTTTCCATGATTTAAAATAAAATAATGAATTATATGATAGTTAAAAAGGTTAAAACGGAAGTAAATAGCCTAGGGTAAATAGTATTAAATTATCTGTTTATTGTTTAATACAATATATGCTTTTACCGTTTTTTTTGAATAGTTAAATTTTGATATTCTAATTTTTCGAATAATTAGATTTAGGTATTCCACATTTTCGAATAATTAGATTTAGGTATTCCACATTTTCGAATATCTGTCAAATTCGAAAATTTACTATTTGAAAGAATCGAATATTAAAATATTCGAATATTCGATTCGATATTCGAAACCGTTTCCAACACTAGTATCTACAGTGTTCAAGGTCAGATATGTTCAATGAAGTAAGAACTATTTCATGAGGTCAAGGTTACAGATGTTAATAGAGGTTTTCTTATCTTTATTCTGTGGATTAGTGAGTATTTGTAGGAACATCAATGTTACATCCTTATTTATAGAAGTGACAATATGATGATATTAGGTTGTATGGTTTGTAATACATTCATTATTAAACTATGATTCTATTATTATAAAACCTGCAGCAGTGTTGTTCTCCCAGAGAGAAGGCAATGTTATGTCCACAGTGCAAATGTTCGCTAGTCTATTTCTTATCCATCTCTCTTATTATTCACACTCATATACAGGTCACCGATGTAGGATCAAGTGTACTATCATACTTAATAAACATGAATAACTCTTTATTATATCTTAATGTACAGGTTAATTATATTTAGATTATATGATAATAATAATATATCCAGAAGATATTTAAGATAATGGAATGTATCTATTACAATTTCATAATACAACAATCTGCTCTAGAATGGATTGACCTATATAATTAAGATGTGATTATTACATATTATTTATAGAATTATTAAATAATATAGTTATTAATAAGTTAAATATGATATTAAGAGTTAATCTTGTATTAAAATAATCAGCACTTTAATAATATAAAGAATAAAAATAAGCATATTAATCTGAAATATAATTAAATATACATTACAATACTGAATATTTATATCTGGAACAAGAAATTCAATAATAAACTATATATTATGTACTGAATAGTTTATATTAAAACAATACATGTTTATATTGTATACATTATGTAATGTATCTATTGTGTTTATAATTATGATATTGTACTATAATTAATTAATTAAATAAATAGGGTATTCATATTTATTAATAATACACATTGATAATATTATGCAATAAATAAACAATAGTAAATATATTTAATTCACAAATTCATAAGAATTAAACAATCATCAGATATATTAACATCACTATATAATAATGTTCTATCATTGTTATCTAAACATATAGAATATATATTATTATTAGAATACATGTAAATTACACTTTCATCATAAACACTATTATATGATGTTACATCATTAAATATATCTGTATCAAGAGATGTCCATACATTTGTTGTAATATTATAACATTCAGGCTTAATATCACCATCATAACTACCATATACATAAATACAGTTATCTCGTACTAAAGCAACATGATCATATCTCGCATGTAATAAAGGTGCTAATGTATTCCATTCACCACCTCTATAACGTATTACTTTATCATCACTATCATCATTATCAGTATCACAACCAATAACATAAATATCCTCATCTACTACAACTGTGGCATGATAACGTATACCATAAGGTAAAGATTTACCTGCTGACCATGAATCTGTATTTATATTATAAATATTCACTTTACATGAACAACTCCTATTATTACTCCATCCACCAATAGTGATCAAATAACCATCTATCATTACATTAACAGTTGGACCGCAGCAACTTTCAAATAAATAATCATGAGGGTAACTACAACGGGTTACATCATTAGTTATAGTATTAAATCTTAACATTTTACCTTCAGTAAAATTAATAATTAATAAATTACTATTAATATAAATAACTTTATTATCATCACCAAAATTATATTTAAATATTCTGTTATTATTATTAATATCATAAATACCATCCTTTGCTACTTTATATAGAGATAACTGTTTTTTATTATTGGTAGTTGATTCTTCATCAATTTTAATATGTAATTGCTGAATTATTAGATCTAATTTACAGTTTCCTGTATTAATTAGTTTATTATCTAACATTCTATTTTTATTACATACTCTACAATTAATTAGACTAAATAAAGATTTTGCATTATCAAATCTACTATCTAAATCATATGTCAACCATAACACAATACCTTTAACAAAATAATATTCATTTGAACTATGAAAAGCTCGTTGTCTTAAAAATTCATGTAAATCATTAGGGCTTAGTTTTAAGAAAACATATTTTTCTATTGTTTCAATAAAAATAATATTAAAATTACTTTTTATCTTCTGAAGATACATATTAACAGAAGTCGTGTTATAACTAATCAATATATCCAACAGATTACTTGAAGGATGCTCAGGAAGATATTCTGCCAGAAAACTGTCACACTTTTCAATCAAAGACTTTACCTTGGGAATAATTAAATTAACATTAGTTAGGATTAATAAGATAAAATAAGATAACAAATAATTGTCATAATATATATATATGTCAGATAATATACATATAATATATATTATATTAATTAATATTTTTTATTATAATATTATTATTATTCTATATTAATAAATTTATTTAATTAACCAGTATATATTAAATTTAATTAAATAAAATAGACCAATTATATAAAAAATTAAAAACTTGTAGATACGATGAGATTTCCGTCAATTCTTCAACATTTTGTTCATCAATGCATACCTCTCCTGAATAGATATACTGTATCAAAGACTCCATGCTGTTCTGGCTAAAGTTGAAGCTGACTTTAGACTGGTTTTTCTCCTTCATATCAGAGTTAAAGAGAGATCTGAAGTAATCACTGGCTCCAGCCAATATTACCTTATGCACCTGGTCATTAATTATTATATTAAATAATGATTCATTTATAAATACTATTTACATTATTATCACTGTAAAGTTATTTTTATAGAAGTAGTGAAAATAAATATAATATTAAAATAATCATTGAAATATATATTACGAGTATGTTTTAATTATAATAAACTATATAGGGGTTTATAATTTGTAGTAATAGCCAAGCGGTCTCACTCTCGTGATTTTCCGAATATAAAAAATAAGTATTCTATTGTGAATATGCCGTGTATTCGATGTGATTATTCAAATTAATGTCCGATTTCTATTACATCTCAATTCTCTAATATTTTTGAGAAATTAATAAAAATAAGAATTTTAAGTTTTTTTGAATAAAAATAAAATTTTAAATATGTGTCAATTTGGTTTCAAAGAATCTACTTCAACTTGTGATGCACTTCTTGATTTTACTGGTTACTTACAAACTAATAATGATAAACATTGCGCGGCAGTCTCTATTGATATTAAAAAAGCACTTTTTCACTAAATTTTACTTGAAAAATTATATTTATATGGTTTTAGAGGTTTAAGTGGTGATTTTATTAAGAGTTACCTAACTAATAGAAATCAATATATACATATTAATTCATCTATATCTTCTACCTTGCCTATAAAATATGGTGTTCCACAGTGTTCGGTGTTGGGACCTATCTTATTTTTATTATTTATTAATATTTTATCAAATATACAAAATCCTTGTCATTTTACACTTTTTGCAGATGATACAACTAAAGCATTCTCTAATAAAATATACCAGACCTTGAAAATATTATTAATGAAACTTTAGTTTATATTCATGAATGGCTTAATAATAACAGATTACAACTAAATATTGATAAGACTAATTTCATATTATGTCATAGGTCACGAATTAAACATACGTTAAATATAAAAATTAATGATTTAATTATAAAGCAATCATCTTATATTTTATTTGTGGGTATATTTATAGATGAAAATCTCAATTGGAAAAAACAGATTCATAATATTAAAAACAAACTTAATCGATGTATCTCTTTAATAAATAGATTAAAATCTAAATTGAATAGAGAATACCTTATGAACATATATTACTCTTTATTCCATAGTCATTTGCATTATTGCTCAATACTCTGGGGTAATACGTATTTTAGTAATATTAAATGTATTACTATATTACAAAATAGATGTCTAAGATCAATTTATTATCTACATAATAGAACAAATATTGACCATATTTATGTACATAAACGTATTCTCAAATTTAATGATATTATTGATTTAAATATTTACAAATACATGTATAAGCTTGGTACAATAATAATATACATCCACAAATTATTAAGTTATTTAATAAAAAAAAGACAATATATTCTCTAAGGTCAACTAATGAATTCGTATATCACGTTATTATGATAAATTCTGTATTGGTTATAAAAGTCCTTTGTTATGGAATTCACTATCTATAGATAAAAAACCACTAACCCTTTGAAAAAGTTTTTAAATGTTTTAAATAAAAAATTATTGGTCACTATTAATTTATTTTTATTCATTTTATATATTTTTTTATTAAATGATGAAATTCAGTAATTGGAATAGTTTTATAATTAAATTATTTTTTACAATATTTATATATTTTAACAATTGTATTATTATTTGTTTTTAAATGTATATTATTATTCTTATTATTATTTGATTAAATTTGTATTACGAGTTACCTACTATTATTAATATTATTATTATTATTATTATTATTATTATTATTATTATTATTTCTTGTATATATTTTATTGTAATTTTATTTATAAGATTTATTTTTTCATTACTATTTATTATTTTTATTAACTGTTTATTATTATTTAATTATTTATATTATATTTTTTTATTTTTTATTTTATAAAGAGGAAGGATTTCGTGTTTTTTGTATATTGATTGTAGCGTGCGGTGGTAGATTGTAGCGTGCCGAGTAGTAAGTTTACCGGTATGATTGTGAGGGGATCATCTCAAGGTATTAAGAACTTGGCACATCCTTACTGAAAGTTGGTAGCTTTATACTATTCATTCGTTGTGGTCGTTTTATGAACTATGTGTTGTTTTTCCCTATTTATTTGTACACATCTTGTTTTATTGTTATTTTTATCTATTATTATAATTTTATTATTATTTATATATAATATTTATATATTTATTTGTATTTTAACTATTTTAATATTTTACTTTATATTTATATTTTGCTTTTAATTTCCAATTTTATTTTATCTTTGTCAATTTTATTACTATTTGTTTTTTTTCCATTCCTTTTGCTGACAGATAGATATTTCGATAAGTTCAGTGAACTTCTATATCTACCTGGGTTCATTCTCGTTTATTACTAAGAACCAATATGATTATTATTATTATTATATCTGCGAACTAAGCTCCTAAAGTGTCGGTTCGTGATACTGCCGTGTATATCTGCTAACTAAGCGCTTAACTATTAAGTATCGGATCGTGATACTGCTGTGTATATCTGCGAACTAAGCGCCTAAAGTAAACAAAGAAAACATATGTAATACCTTCTCATATATTTTGAATATTAATGATGTACATTTTAAATATTGTGATATATGTGTAGTTACTAGGAAAGTTGTTTTATTTTTTATTAAAACACGTCTAAAATCAACATTATCAGTTGAAAATTTAGAAAATGTTAAAATCGTCAAAAGTGGAATTAGAAAATCACGAAAAATATTAAAATTAAAACATTTATAAACTATATCAACAAATATTTATTATTACATATATATTATAATTAATTATTACATATTAATAATAATATAACTAACTATTTATTATATATAAAAATATATTATAAAAAGGTTATATAACCTGATATTCAACTATATATACTTAAATAATTTAATAAATATTTGTTAAAATTACATTTCATATTTCAAAAGTGTAGTACGGACAGTAGGCACAAATTAAATAACTATAAATAACAAAGTTCATGCGTATCAAGGCGTACGTCGCGTGAATACGTTATTCATAGTTAATAATTAATTTGTATAGGCTCACTTCCGGATATAAAGCAGCTACAAAAAACTTAATAATAAAACTAAATCAAACAACCCAAAAATATCAATCTGAAAATATGAATTAATCAATTAAAACGAATAGTGTATACGTATATTTTTATAAAGTCATTATTCCATATATACATATTTCCATTTAGATTTTATTTTCGTGTGCACTAGAGCGTATAATAAACTTGCGTAACGCACGCCATGCGCGCCACTAGTGAAGTTTGCTATTTATAGATATTTAATTTGTGCCACCCGCCCGTATTCTCTTTTCAAAATATAGGTTTAAATATAAGTATAGGGATTTATGTATTAAAAATAGTTTAATATTTTTTATATTATTTAAAACTATTAAATTAATAAATATAATTTATGTATTTAAAAAAATATATAAATTTTAATATTTTTAAATTTAATTTGTCTATATCCCAACATGTTGTTTGTTTACATATTTGACAAGTTTGCATTGGAAGATAGAGAGTGAGACCGCTTGTATCCTACATGTAAATTTAGTGTAAAATACATGAGGAAATATACATCTATTGTAAAATATATAATGGAGATATTTAATTTTTAATAGCTAAATATTATAATACATATAAATACTATAATTATAAACATAGTATATTGTATACTAATACATATGTTTATTATTTCTAAAAATTAAAATTAATATAACATTTAAAAAAATTTAAATATATACCTCCCTGATTAATTACTAAATATATAATGATATATAACCCTATATTCAATAGAATCACTGATCATTGAGAAGTTGGTCAGGATGTCTTGATTTCTGAGGGAATTCATGTTGGAGACTAAGCCAATGCAATACGAATCCATTGAATAACTGTTATAATTTTTATTAATTTATTGATATATATATACAACTATTTACTGAATAAATATATTAATTTTAATGTAATAATCTCTGTATCTAATTGGTTATAATTGAATATGGAATATATATATATATATATTTTGTTATCAACAAATATTTATAAATACATAATTGTATATAAAAGAAATTAAAATTAAATTAAAAATAATATTATAGCATAATAATTATATAGATTCAATTACATTTAATTAATTTTGTTATATAGATACATATACTTAATATATGGAATTAATTAATACATCAAGGTATGAATAATCAATACATAAATAGTAAAATATGTGACCAATGATTGCATGTGGCAGATATGATGTTGGTATAAAAGTGGTGATATTGGAACATTGAAAATAAGTAATGATTGTGCATTTTCTAATTATACTGTAATATGATAAAGGTAAATGAATAATAATTTAATATAATTAAGATCAGCTTATATATAACAAGTTATGGATTGTTGAATTTTATCTATATAGTTAAAGTTATATTATTTAATTGTATATTTATAGCGTTAGATATTTATAATATATAAATAGATATATAAGCAACTTCTATATATAAAGTAGATTGAGATTTAACATGGGCTATATATAGATGTATGAATTTTCCTTTCCAATAGAAAAGTCTAGTATCACATTAATGGGTGTCTTCTTATCTATTAATGGGATTTAATATGCACAGCCTGTAAATAGATGGGGATTTCTGTATAAGTTATACTATAATTATTTTATATAAACAAACAGCAATTATACTATAAACCATAAGATTTATTTGTGTTTATATCATACAATTATGTTGTATATTTTGAAAATTATTGATCTTTTAATAATTTAATTGTATGCATAATTTTCTAATAAAAATCACATAGAATTTAGTTATTATCCATATACTACTAAAATTGTATTATTACATAGTCAATATTGAATAATGATGTTTTATAGCTGGATAAATATATCAGAATAAATACATATACTGATGAAATCAAGATCAAAGTAAATCAGTTAATTTTAATAATAAAGAAATACATTTACAAATTAATATAAATATAACATAAAGCTGCGATCACATCTAGCGATTTTGCTGCAAATTCGCTGAAAATCATGAAGATCAAAATCTTTAGGTGTGAATACCACGACAAAATCGCGGCAAAATTATGAGCAAAAAAATATTCACTGGCAAAATCGTGGAAAAATTGAAAATCAAAAAGTAAGTTACTAATTACTAGGGATGTAAATAAATACAAATAACGAATTTGCTTTGATGTGAACATCGCGACAAAATAATGAAAAAATCGTAGACAAAAATGTTTGCTATGTGTGAACAATATACTAATACCATTATTATCAATTAAGATTTAGAAAAGTATCTGAGAATTATAAAAATTTAACTTCATATCAGAGATTTTCTGAAGGATAAATCACAAAATATTGCTGCGTGAAATGTTTCGCAAAATAGTTGTATTTTTTGAAAGTTTTCTACTATTAAATTGAATTTAAAATTCTTATATTATATATTCTTGGTTATATGATTTGTCATTTTATAAACTTGTATCCAGTTAATCATCTACCATAATCACTTTCTTCTATATATTCATCTATTATTTCATCGAATTCACTAAAATAGCAAAGTTTACTTTAAATTATATAGCTTAAATTGTGATTGTTATAAAAAAAACTATTTAACTATATTCCTTATGGCATTGCTTATGCACTACTTTATTGTACATTTCACTAATAATTTAATCTATTTTATATACTTTCATATGGATAATTACTTTGAGAGAAAACTTTGTACGAAACTGTACAACTCTGTTATATAAGTAATGTTTACATATATACAATACTATAGTATAATTGTATAAGAATTTAAATTATTATGTTAAATAATTAATTATTACAATATAAAGTTATATTAAAATATTTATATAAAATGTTTTATTATATAAAATTTATAATACACATGAGTTTATAATATACACTCATTGTTTATCATGTTTATATATATAAATATCTTAATATACACATATAATATATATATGATATATATAAATATCTAAAAAAAATGATAATCTTTATATTATTTTATGTAAATAGAATTATAATTAAATTTTAAACACATTAAAAGATTTTAATATTTTTTAACATTAATTTTAATTTTAAGTTTTATAATTATATTCTATAAATAATATTACATTATTATAATCCAATATCATTATCCAGTGATTATATATTATATTTAATCATGTATATATTATATTTATACCATATATATAATAAATATATCTAACAAAATATAATTGATCATTCTATATAATGTTATCAAACTATATTGCCAGAATTAAATATGTTATATATCTTTATAACACTAATAATTTACAATATTAAATATGATATGTCACTCCAATCTAAATATAGATTATAATTACTACTTTTAATACGGTTCTCGTGCAGATAAATATATATTTAGGTCATACAAATTACAATATTTTCAAATATTATCAGCTCATTAATTTGATTAATAAATAACATTTATATACTTGGATTTACATTAAATTTATTATATTAAAATGAACAATTCACAGCCTCATATATTTTGATTATTATACGTCTTTTATATTTCGAATTACTAAACCTATCTACATATTACGATTTTTATTGTCCTTTGTAATTCTAAATGTTTGTTTATAACTTAAATTGAGTCCAAAAGTTAAGAAAGAATTATCAATTTATTAAATATTGATAAACAATTAAATATGCATTAATTTCAAAATAATCTAATATTTAATATTATATAAAAATAACAATACTGTTATGTTTATTTAATGATATATATTATATTATATATATAAAATAATAATTAATAAAATCTTATTTTTAAAATTGTAAAATTGATTTTCTTTACATAAATATCAATAGAATTTATGCACGTAAGGGAAGGCGATACACTGGTTTTTTTCGAAAACAAAATTTAATTTCAATTTTTTTAATAATGTAATATTATTATTTTGTTAATTATAATACTTCACATATTATCTTTTATGTGTTGTTTAAATTATATTCATTACATTATTCATTTTGTTTATATTATATTATTTGTACCTGTATATTCATATTGTTTATATTCATATATTATATTTGAAACTTGATTTACTCAGAATAATTATTGTTGACCAATCATGCTGACATAACTAGTATTAACTTTTGTACAATTGAATATTTTTTCTTCATTTTTTCAATATAACTAGATAAAACCTGTGAGATTAAAATAATTTGCCAAAATTCAAAAATATTCATTTAAAAATTTTTAATTGGCAATTTAATTGGAATATTAACGTGTTTTTATCAGATATTTAAAGTATTTTGTTTTGAAACATATAACATAAAGATGTGTAAACATAAATTTCAACATATAATATAAAAATATGGAATATTATTAATAGATTTAAAAGTTTTTTTTTGAACATGTAAACAAAACCAGTGACGTACCTTAGTGATAGCTAGGGTAAATATGGAAAAATTCAATAAAAGTATAGTTTTATGTATAATTTAATTATTATTTATTATTAAAAGTATTTGGAAAATATTTCATAATAAAGTTAAACTATAATAATAGAAAAAAAAAGTCATATAACCTTTTAAACTAAAATTATTATTATATGACCTATATTTAAATATTCAAATAGGTTAAATCACTCATAAATAAATACATATTAAATAGTCCAATAATTTGAATTGTTAGTGTATGAGTATTTGATGATGGCTGATTATAAATTTAAAAATGAGTTAATTGGTCATATGTTTATATAACTTTTGATGTATGAATATAAATTTATAAATTAAAGATGATTCTAGAGATAATTTGTTTGTCTAAATATTATAATAAATATACATATTTCAATTATAAATATGCATTACAAAATTATTATTAATTACAATTATACATATGTATTTGTGTAGATTGATAATACATTGATATATTTAATTAAATCTATAATTTTCAATAAAAAGTTCAATTATAATTTATTTTTTATATTTTACTAAATATTCACCTTCATAATTTATGTTGTAATATAAACTATGATATAACCTATAACAAATAGTTACCCATAAACTATATAATTATTAGTTAATATAAGTTAATAGGTTGTGAACTACCACAAGTTATATAGAGTTATATTAACCCTATTTAAAAAAAATTTAAAAATTTAAAAACTATAATAACGTTCTGGTTTAACTTTTAATTTATTTATTATTTTCTTAAAATTTAAAAACTGTAAATAAAACTACAACGCTAATATTAACTATTTATATGTAGTTAATAAAAGCATGCTTTTGTACAAAATAACTTTGTATGAATGTGATGTTTAATATCTAAGCTAAAGTGAAGAATTATGGACACAACAATCACTATATAATTTATTTCATGAATTGCCTTTTACATATGTTATAATTTTACTTTTTAAAGTATGTATTGACTTAATATGAAATAACTGGTATTCTATTTATATAAATTCTATGTATTTCTCATTCAAATAATAATAATAAATTGAAATGTATATAGATATAATGTAATATGTTATTATTGCAATAACAACCTAATTAATGGATACAAACAAAGAAAAACTCATGTAATATATTCTGAGTCAACATCTGGTATATCATAGTCTTAGAAATATTTGATTTGATAGTATAACATTATTGATTATATACTAAAGTACGTAATACGAAATTCAATAAATAAGTAATATAATTTTGCAATTATTTTGAAAATATAATCTAATGAGGTATTAAGTTCGACCCTAATCCTTCTTTATTTAATTTATATATTTTAGAACATAATTTAACTTATCGAGTCAAGTTATACTATCTGAAAAATTATCCGACTTTGCTGTTTTTTATGCATATTTATTTATCTTATTAATATTCATTTTATTCGTAAAATATACATATCATTAATTAATATAATATTAGTTTATGATGGTTATTTAAAAATATATATATATATTTTTATATAGAGATATTCCAGTAACACACATACAAAATAGGACAAATTAGTCTTTATTCCTCTATAATCGCTTTCCATATCTAATATGAATCATATTATATAAGGGATTGCGATTACTTTGAAAATAATATCCGAATAAGGAACAGATATATAATTTAAGCAATATTAGTTATTGAATACTAATATTAAATATTATAATATTATTATAATATTTGTACTAGATATTCATGCAAAAATAGTTTTATACTGTGATAATAAAATAAGTAAAATTTCAAGGTAATATAACGTACATTTTTTCACATGATCCTAATAATATTAGCATCTAATTTATATAATATATATTATTTAATTTAATATTTATATATTATAATTTATATTAAATATTTTATAATATAGGTTAACGTAGCTTTCAGTATTTACTCAAAAACGCCAACAGATAGTAACCAAGATACCCTTAGACATGCAAAACAGAAACTCCAATCTGAATAATATTGAATCTGAAGAACTCGATAGAGATATTCAAGGTATTGAGCAGGCAAATAAGCTATCCAAACACGCAGCCAGTTGGAAATTAATTAATAAGATTACTGGTCGGAAACTATCGAAAAGATGTATTATCAAAGCAAGAAATAAGGAAGACCGATTAACAATATGGTATGAATACTTTAAGAAACTCCTAGGTGATAAACATGAAATTAATAATACTGAAATCAAAGTTATATATCCTGAAACTCTTGATATATCCGTTGGTTATTTTACGAATAGCGAATACACTAAAGTAAAGAATAATCTTATCGATGGTAAAGCAACTGGTCTTGATGGCATACCCCCATAAATTTTTAAATATACTAACCTTGATGATATAATCCTCGAATTTGCAAATCAAATGCTAATACAAAGTAAAAAACCAGCTCAATGGTCTAAATGTGATATAGTTCCTATTCCAAAATCTGGCAATCTAGAAGAAGTTGGTAACTATAGAGGAATTGCATTATCAGCAGTCATCGCAAAAATAATTAACAAGATGCTATTAAATCGCATTCAACCGTATATTGACCCCCTATTAAGACCAAACCAAAATGGGTTCAGATCCAGTAGATCTACAATGGCACACATCCTTGCACTGAGAAAGTTAATTGAAGGAATTAAGAGCCATGACCTAAAAGCAGTTATTATTTTTGTTGATTTCAAAAAAGCATTTGATAGTATTGATCGAGGGAAAATACTAAACATTTTAGCAGCATATGGTATACCATCTATCATAACCAATGCAATAGCACTATTCTATGAAAACACTGAAGCGAGAATTATAACACCTGATGGCGAAACAGAATTCTTCAAAATTTCAAAGGGTGTGCTACAGGGAGACACCCTTCTTATTTATCATAACTCTAGACTACATAATGCGTCAAGTATTTGGTGAAAATGATTACAATTTCGGTTTCAAGTTAACAGAGAGAAGATGTAGTAGAGAACCAGCAGTCATTATATTATAATTTTAAGTTATTTTATTATAACCGATCTAAGTTATGCTGACGATATAGCACTGATATCTCAAAAACTATACCAAGCTCAAGAACTGTTACAGAGAGTTTAATTAGAAGCTGGAAAAATAGGTCTAACGCTAAACACTAGAAAAACAGAAGTTATCGGATATAACCTTCAACAATCCCCATTTATTAAAACAATAAGTGATGAAACAATAAAAGAAGTGTCCAATTACAAATATCTGGGAGCATGCATTTCAAGTTCTGAAAAGGACTTTGAAATCAGAAAGGCTCTTGCTTGGACGGTTATGCACAGAATGAAACGACTATGGACATCTAACATGAGTAATCAGTTAAAGATCCGGGCCTTTAAAGCTACTGTTGAAACCGTTCTGCTATATGGAAGTCAATGCTGGACCGTAGACAGTAAGCTGAGAAAACGGATAGATGGATGCTATACTCGCTTACTACGCATGGCACAAAATATCTCATGGAAAAGTTAAACGAACAACGAAAAACTGTATAATGGTTTACCTAGAGTAACAGATATAATCTCTGAAAGAATGCTGAATCTTGCTGGACACTGTGTACGTCACAAAGAAGAGATGGCCCATAATCTAGTTCTATGGACGCCCACACGAGGAAAGAGAAGAAGAGGACGTCAGCAGCTTACATTTGTAGATGCTCTAAAACTTCAAACTGACCTTGAGAGTATCGATGAGATTCGTTCTGTGATGATGGATCGTGGTAAATGGAAGAAACTGTCAAAATTGGGTCGAGCGAGAGCTCGACGAAAGTAAAGTAAAGTAAGTAAGTATAATATATATTTACTTAATATAAATAAACTATAGGGGAAAGGTGTGTAGTAGTGACACTTTTGCATATATTGAAATAACTCTTAAACTATTGATCCTTTATATACAATTTTGTTATAGGTATTGTCTAGGTATCCTACTATAATATATAAACTCAATTTAATAACAAGTTTAAAATATTATTCGGAAGCAAACCCATGAGCACACGTAGATTACCGACTTATATCGACATTATTATTTAATATTTAATGGCGAGAAAAACTCAAGAAAATATATTATAAACATGGAATAAAGTATCTCTACAAACTATAATAATATATTGCCATATTTTTACATTTCAATATAATTCTTATATAATACTTACAAAAATAAATTATTATTTTTTTATAATATATAGTAGGGGAGGCGGGGCAGGTTGAGCCGGTTTTTATAAAAACACATGTAACTAATAATGTTATGAATATAATTTAATAAAATAAAGTGCATAAGATACATATAGTTAATGATCAATAAAAAACATTCATAAAATCAGTGTAATGATAAATAATTAATTATATAATTACATTATAATTTTTTTTTAATTTGGCTCAACCTGTCCCGTCTAATGAGGCAGGTTGAGCCAGGTAGAAAAAATGTTAAATTAAATATATATTTATAAAATAAACATAGTTAAAGTTATATATTTATATTTATTAGTTAATTAACAATTATATTCACCAAGATTAATATCAAAACTAATGAAACTTTTAGGGCGAGAGGTTATATTAGGAGAGAGGTTAGATTCTCTATGTTTTAATCCAGCATATAAACCTATTATTTAATTATTTAAAATAATTACTCAATTATATATTTAATTAATTAGATTATTATTATTATTTAAATAATTCATTAATTAATTAAATAAATAAATAAATAAATATGTTTAATGATATACGGGGCAGATTGACCCTATGGTCAACCTGCCCCATTTGCGAGTGTAGGGTTGCACGTCAATTCGATTAATTCAAATTAAAAAACAAGTCACATGACCTAGTATGACCTATATGACCTTATTTTTAAAATAACAAAAATATATTTTAAATATTTCAATAAATCTATTTTATTTATTAAATAATATTAATTAGATTATTTCACAAATGTCAGTAATTAACATCATTAAACCACTTATATTTGTTATAAACAAATGGATTACGGAGATACATAACCATTATTAGTATGTATAATTCACTATAAAAACATATTTTTCATATAATAATTACTATTTCCAAAATAATTTCGTAACTTTAAATGTAATTATTAGGTAATTTAGTTATTGTCTAGTTAATTATAGTGCAATACAATATACTTGTATACTCCTATGTATATAATATATGCATATATATCTAATGGATAAAGTACCTAGAACACAAACTTTTATAGACACGAATAGTAATATAGCGCTCGAAATTTAATCATAATCCACATCTAATATTTTATTAACATCGTTTTAGTTGCACGTTTTTGATCATAACTGTTTAAATATCAATTTGAAAAAACTAAAATATGAAGTCTATTATAGAATTTAATTCAAGTAATTTAATTAAGTTTTCTATTGGTAAAATGTATTACAAATACATTAATTCAAAAAAGCACATTATCATATCTATATAGATATGATACATTGGTAATCAATCCTAAAATCGAATAAGTTAATTATTTTTGATATTTATATGTAGGTTTTCATCCTAATTTTAATATTATTATATTCACTATAAAGCTTATTAAATTATACAATACGAGTCATATTTTCGTTTTTATAGATACCCTTAAATATTTACCCTTATAGATACCCTTAAATACAAATAAAAAGTTATGGTCACATATGTACAACAAAATATGTACATTATATTGAATATGTATAGATATTATAATATAATATTGCATTGATATTATGTATGTTTATATTTATTTATAATACTTATTTTTCAATGTGTAACATTAATAGTATATTTCCATGATATATATATATATATATATATTATTCGAACATTACAAATTATATAATTATTACTATTAATGGTGTTTTTAAATAAATACATTATATATATATATATATATATATATATATACATATTCTAAGGGAAATGCGAATTGATGACGATGAACTATATTTTTTCTCTACCCTTTAATGTACATAATAAAATACAACTTTAAAACACATTCTACTTTTACGAAATATAAATTTCATTTAATTATTATATTCAAGTACCCATTGCAAAAGTAAAAAAGTAAAAATGTGTAGTTTCTCGTCATCAATTCGCCCTTCACATCGAAATTATTTGTAATGGTAATTATTTCTATTCGAATTATATATTATTATATATATATACTATATTTATTCACTATTTGTATCTTTTTAAATTAATGTATTTATAATACATTTTACCAATAGAAAACTTATTAAATTCTATAATAGACTTCATATTTTAGTTTTTTCAAATTGATATTTAAACAGTTATGATCAAAAACGTGAAACTAAAACGCGTTAATAAAATAAAATATTAGATGATTTAATTTTAAGCGCTATATTACTATTCGTGTTTATAAAAGTTTATGATTTAGGGACTTCATCCATTAGATATATATGCATATAGTATATACATATGAGTATACAAGTATATTGTATTGCACTATAATTAACTAGACAATAATTAAATAACGTAATTATTACGTTAATAATTACATTTAAAGTTACAACATTATTTTGGAAATAGTAATTATTATATGAAAAATACGCTTTTATAGTGAATTATACATACTAATAATGGTTATGTATCTCCGTAATCCATTTGTTCATTAAAAATATAAGTTGTTTAATGATGTTAATTACTGATAATTGTGAAATAATCTAATTAATATTATTTAATAAACTAAATAGATTTATTAAAATATTTGAAATATATGTTTGTTGTTTTGAAAATTAGGCCATATAGGTCATGCTAGGTCACGTGATGTATCATGTGACATGTTTTTAATTTAAATTAATCGAATTGACGTGCAACCCTATACTCGCGCCCCGTTTTGCTATGGTCAACATGCCCCATATCACTAGTATATATAAAAGTAATCTAATTAATATGTGAATGATAATTTTTGAATTTTTTATTTTATAATATATAGTATAATAAATATACTTTATTTATATACCATTAATAATGCTATGTTATTACACAATATATTAATAATATCAAATTTAAACTTACTGTCCAATGTATAATGTAAACTTACACCAACGATTTTTTCATAAAATATTAATAATTAAATAATATTTTAAATAGTTAAAATAAATAATTTTTGAGTTGATATAATAATGCTAAATATAGGTGTGTATACTAGTGATCTAAAACGAGCCGAGTTTTTCGAGTCGAGTCGAGTTTGATATTGGCTCGAACGAGCCGAGCCAGTAATATAGCTCGAATATGTTTATTATCTTTGGAATTTTAAAGAATTCGCTACATTTATAAAAATTAAATTAAATTGTATAAATATTTTATCAAATGGATTATTTTATAAACGATGTCAAGTAAGAATCACTAATATGTATAACTTGTTTATAAACTAAGCAAATACATTTAATTGATAATAACATATTAGTTAAATGTCTATAAAAATGAATTTTGAACTATACAATTATATTCAAATTTAATAAATATTGTATATAGTATTTACTAAATACGGAAATATAATATTATAATATTATTTCTTATATAAGTTTGATTTATATATATAATCTTTATATTATAATATAAGCAAAGTAATTGAATTAAATATCTATAAAAAATATTTTTCAACATTTTGTTAAATATATTTTGAAATATTTATTATATTTTAAAAATATTATTCGATATTTAAAAAAATATATTTTGTAATATTTTTTTATATTTTTTGAATTTTTTTTATATTTTTCCTCTAATTTTTGAAATATTATTTTAATATATAAATATTATATTTTTTATATTATTTTTTGAAATTTTTTTTAAAATATATTTTGACATATTTTTTTGTATTTTTAAATTATTTGTCTACATTTGTTTGTATTTTAGCTAAAATTGATTTAATTGTATATACTAGCAATGTAGAATCATGAATAGCTATACTTAATAAATAATAGATAGACAAACAATCAAAAACCGAGCAATGATCGGTTGGGTATGACTATTATTTACTATTTGAAGCTTTCGAAATGAATATATTCACTATTTGAAACTTTCGAAATGAATAATTTTCATTTTTTAACCTTCGAAATGAATAATTTTAATATTTGAAAACTTCGATTACATAATTTAACAAAAATAATACTATTTGAAACCTTCGAAATGTATATAATTACTATTCGAAAACTTCGAATGAGTGAACAATCTGAAAATTTCCAACATACTAGTGTACTGATACAATACTGATACTTAACAAAATTATTTATGATACTGATACGATACTGATACTTTGATTTTTTGAATTGATACGATACCGATACTTATATTTTTTGAATTGAATGATACTGATACAATGAAATGAGGGTCCGGTTACAACACTAATATGTCGTATTGTATCTGTTATTCTTGGGATTCTGCCGTACAACTCCTTATTTGTAGCGTGATCTCTCCATAACTTGTTAAGCGCACCATGCATGTATATACTTTGTACATACGCATCAACTTTATTCTCTAATATTTAGGTTAGAGCCATTCGAAGCGACAAATTAGGATGTTTTATTTGTTACGCGCATCATGCATGTATAGACTTTGTACATACGCATCAACTTTATTCTCTAATATTGAGGTTAGAGCCATTCGAAGCGACAAATTAGGATGTTTCAGATGTTTCGCAACATATATTTTGGATTCTGTTCGAAGCGACACTAGTATGATTCGAATGATTCGAATCATATATTTTGGATTCGGTTCGAAGCGACAATTTAGGATGATTCGAATGATTCGAATCATATATTTTGGATGTTTCAGTTGTTTCGAAGCAGGGAATTTTGGCTCATTTTAGATCACTAGTGTATACATGTATTAAAAATTACATTAAAATATTTATTAATAGCAGAAATAATTGAGATGGCTCAACCTGCCTCTATGGTCAACCTGCACCACTCTCCCCTATATATATAATATAAAATATTATTATAATATACTTTAAAATTAGTTTACGCATGTATGTTATTTATATAAGCACAACAAAATAGTAATATAGCTATACTAGTTGTATCTGTACGGTTAATTTTATATATGAAATAGTTTTAAATAATTATTCTGTGTAAATTACACTTGAAATTTCAATAATAATATTTTAACATTTGATAATTTAATTTTTCATTAATTTGAGTTTTCATAGTATAGTAGGATACCTATATGTATTAATATAGCATAGATACTATATAAAAGGGTGTACATATGGGGAGTGCAGACGAGCAAACTTTGGCTAAATTCAACAGGTTGAATTTTGAAGAACTCATTACCGGAATGGTAAACAATACATTGCATTATGGTAGTTATTTTAAACCAATAGAAACACTTCAATTTTTTATAAGTAACTTTTGCGGTAGAACTATAAATAGCATGATGTAGATTAACGCAGGCGCCTACCCTTAAGTGGTTTCGAGAAAATGGCATTCATTTTTATTTTACTTTATATAAGTATATAAAATAAAATTAATAAATTTTATAAATAATAATCTTTGGTAAATTAACTAAAAATAGATACATTCCAAAAATATAATAATACATTATAAGCCTGATCATAAATCAAGAAATTTAAAAAGTATATTTTTAATATTGAAATATTATATATATTTAATAAGAATTTAGATTATTGCTGTAGTGTAAACATTATTAGTATACAAAAGCATGTGATCAAGTTATATGATATAACTTATATCATATACTATCATATTATACTGAATATGATACTATATCATATACTTCATATACATAATATATGAAGTATATAATATATACTGTATATATGTACCCCATAATTATTATAATATAATATTATGATAATAGAATAATATATAATTATGATTACAATAAAATAAAATATTGTAGATGATAACAATTGTATAGAATACCAGTAATATCGGGCCAGGTAAACTCCCTCCAGGTAATTTCGGGCCACTTTAAAAAAAACAAGAAGTAATTTCGGGCCACTTTTTAAAATATCAATAAAATAATTATTAGAGTATATATATATATATATATATATATATATTAATAATCTTTAAATACATTGGTATGCATTATTAATTAATCAACAATGCATGTCGCGAATCAGGAGAACCAGTTAAAGCGATTATAATCGAGTTTATTTGAATTGTATTTTATCTGAATGAAGAATTAAATATGACTTTATTATAATGTGTACACTACTGTTAGGAGATATTTAATTATAACATCTATAGCTTTTGTTAGCATCCAAAGTAAAATATAACATATTATTAATGAATTAATTCATTACCATTGTGTTGTATATTACTTTTAAATTATTAAATTGATGCATAGTATTAGTTTTTACATTCGAAATATAATGATTTAATATGGATGATAGCATTTAACATATATTTATAATAATTATTATACAATATGTCACATATTGTATAATAATGAATTGAATGATATATATATATATATATATAATCGAAACTATCGATGTAAAAATTCGTGAAGCTGCATATAAGTTACGCCATAGAGCTAGAGAGAAATGTCTCTCTAGCTCTATGGGTTACGCCCAAAGAGAACGAAGTGCATTCTCTATGTTTACGCCAATAACTTTGAAATTATTTTATATGAATAAAATCTACTTTATTAAAGAATTATCAATTACACTTCAGCATATAGCATATAACTGAATTTGGTGGTACATTTCACGTACTTGTATTGATATACACTGAGTAGATCCGTGCAATGTATTTATATATTATATAATATCTTTTAGTATTATAGTTTCATATAGTATAATGTCATATTTAATTTTTCATTCAGATAAAATACAATTGAAATAAACGCGATTATAATAGCTTTCACTAATTATCTGATTCGCGACATTGTTTATTAATTAATAATGCATATGCCAGTGTATTTAATTATTATTAATATATATAGGTAATACTATATACTCAAATAATTGTTTTATTGATATTTTAAAAAGTGGCCCGAAATTACTTCCTGTTTTTTTAAAGTTGCCTGAAATTACTTCCAAAGTGGCCCGAAATTATCTGGACCGAGTTTATCTGGCCCGATATTACTGGTACCCATTGTATACACTCCTTCTTAACGGAAAAACTATTTAATAATACTTATTATTAAATACACCTTATCACAAGGCATTTTATGTTTTGCATATATAAATTATATACTATAATTAAACGAATATATTTATTTTATATTTTTCATATATATGTTACAAGTTCATAATATGTTAAATTGTGTGTAACAGGTGGATATAATAGAATGACCAGGGTTGAGGTCAAATACACTTTATCAAATACAAATACAAATTTGTATTTAAATTTTCTTAAATAATTAAATATAAATACATATATTTATTAAATTTGTATTATTTAATTTGTTATAATTTTTTTATATTTATAAATCAATTGTTTAAATTCAAAATAATATTAAATTAACATATTTTTAAAAGTGTATTTGATCAAATACAAATAGTCTTTGAATGGTTACAACAGACTAATGGCAATTTTATTTAAACATGTATTAACTAACTATTAATAATAATAATAATAATAATATCAGATTCAGTTGATGACCGAGATCAAAAACCCAGGTATGGTAAGAAGTTCTATTGAACTTATCGAGATACCAACCTGCTATTGGTAATGAGAGAATTAATACAAAATGAATAAATACAAAATGAATAAATATAAATAAATATTTTATAATTCTATATTGTTCATTCATGTTATGTCTCATAAAAAAGCAATACAATAAAATTAAATATATCTCTCAATACCAAGAAATCATCATGTATAAAATCATCATGTATAAACAATAAAATAGAGTATATTATATACTCTATATACATAGTATATTAATATGTATGAATCGTATGAGTACACTCACATATAAATATATATAATATATATACATCGTTATATATATAGTTATATATATATATATAAGTATATATATAATTAATATATCATTCGTGTTTAGGCATTCATAGTGAACGGTCGTGTTTTTATCATATTGTGCATTCAACCAAATCAACATTCAGATAAGTTATTTAATTTAAAATTTGTTATAAAATCGTATGTATTACAATTATATATTTCTCTATAAATCATTTACTATTTAATATACATTAACTATCATTTGTATATATATATATATATATATATATAATATCTTATATTTTATATAGGTGTATATATATATATATGGATATATAATTATATTTATTTATATATTTATTTAATTTACATAATAATTATGGCTAATGGTAGAATGTCAAATTCTGAATTATCTGACTCTATTAAAAATTATATTAAAGATATGTTTGATACTAATATTAAAGTTATTATTGAACAACATAATACAATTATTATAGATCTAAAAGATACTATATTAGATTTACAAACACAAATTAAAAATAATAATAAACATAATGATAGCAATACAATATTATATTCTAGTATGGTAACTAAAAATCTTGATAAAATTAAATGTACTATAAATGATAACTGTAACCAAAAATATTGAAAATATATATGAAGATAGTAATCGTAAAAAAACTCTCATAATATATAATATAGAAGAAAAAAAATGTAATAAAAAAATAGATAAATTTAAATATGATAAAGATTCAATTAATAGTATTATTAGTGAAATTAGTGATGTTGAAAATATATCCATACAAAATATACATAGAATTGGTAAAATAAATATAGATAGTGAAACCAATGAAATAATAAATGATACAATTAGGCCTATTAAAATTACTTTAAACACAGAACTAGATAAAATGCATATATTAAATATGGCATATAAATTATAAAAATACAAAATATAGCAGAATTGGAATTTCACATGAATTTACTACTGAACAATTAATAACACAAAAAAAACTACTAACTGAAGCTAAAGATAAAACAAATAATAATACTATATTTAAAGTTAGATTTATTAATAATAACTTTAAATTAATTTCACATACAATAATTGAATCACAAAATGGAACGTAAAATATATACACTTTATGAATATAATAAATTAAATTATGACTTTTTAAATAACTTATCGTTAATTATTTTAAATATACGTAGTTTTAACAAAAATATAGATAACTTTTTAACTTTTCTAGGTTTATTTACATATGAACCAGATATACTAATTTTTACTGAAACGTGGCTTACTAAATATGATGATCCTATTATTTATTTTAAAAATTATAATATATACCAAATGAATAGATCATTTAAAAATAAAAAAAGAGGTGGTGGTGTAGCTATTTTAGTGAAAAAAATGTATAAAACATCAATAATTGATAATCTATCTATTTCAATTACAGATTCAATTGATATTGTTTCTATTCAAATAATAGATGAAAAATCAAAAAAACACAATATTTTATCTGCTATATACCGCTCGCCTGATAGTGATACTACTGTATTCAATGATTTAATTTTTAATTTATTTTCAAATTATATTAATAAAGATATATTTCTATGTGGAGAGTTTAATATAGACTTTTCAAAAAATTCAAATACTACACAAAATTTTAATTATATACTAACTCAATTAGGTCTCTCGTCCATTATTAATATATATACCCGTACAACAATAAATACAAATACATTAATAGATAATATCATAACTAATAGTAAAAATATATTAACTAGCGGTATTATAGAATCTGATATAACAGATCATTCTATTTTATTTTTTATTTTTAATTTTAAACATACAAATTTACATAATACTAATATTAAACCATACATTAGAAATAAAAAAAATATCAATGATTTGAAAAAAGAATTGAATATTATAAATTGGAAAAATGAAATTGTAAGTAATGACCCTTTAAATTATTACTCATGTTTTATTAAAAAGTTAAATTTTCTAATGGATAAACATTGTCCTTTAATACATACAAATATAAAAAACGATTATATTAATCCAAACAAATAAACTTAAAAATGCCATTAAAAAAAAGAATAAACTGTTTCCATTTTATAAAAAACATAAATGTCAAATTGCGCTAATTATATAAAAAAATAAAAAATAAATTAATCAAACATTTAAAATTTCAAAAAAATAAATATTATAATGAATTATTTTCTAAAAATAATCAAAGTAATAATTGGAAAATAATTAATAAACTAATTAATAAAAAATATAATAACTTCCAAATATATTTATTTACAATGGTATTGAAATACATAATGAAAAAGATCAATGCGAATATTTTAATAACTATTTTTCTAATATTGGTGAAAATATTGTGAATACAATACATAATAGTAGTAACAATGATTTAAAATTACTAATATATAATCCATATAGTTTTTATTTCATACCTATTACCAATAGTGAAATAATTAACGTTACTAGTAGCATGAAATCTAAAGTATCCATGGATGTAAATAATTATGATATGTCATTGATAAAACAGATTATTAATTGTATTTTATATCCTATAAATCATATATTTAATAATAGTATTGTAACTGGACTATTTCCAATGGATATGAAAAAATCAATTATAAAACCACTATTTAAAAATAATGATAATAAAAATATTATTAATTACCGCCCAATTGCACTTTTACCACAAATTAGTATAATATTTGAAAAAATTATATATAATAGATTATCCAATTTCATAATTAAACATAAAATAATAAATAAGAATCAATATGGTTTTATTCCAAAATCTAATACAACGATATCGCTTTTAAACATTCAGCATTATATTCTACAAAAAAATAGTGAACATAAAAAAATTGCAACAATTTTTCTTGATTGGAAAAAGCTTTCGATGTTGTTGATCATGTATTATTTTTAAAAAACTTGAAATATATGGAATAAGAGGAAATATATATAATTTAATAAAAAGTTATTTAAATAACAGAACATTTACCACAAAAATAAATAATTCATTATCGAATACTAAATATGTTAAGTACGGGGTTCCTCAAGGTTCTGTTCTGGGGCCCTTATTTTTTATAATTTTTATAAATGACCTAACAAATGTTTTTAAAAATGTGAATAATATTAATTTAAATTTATATGCTGACGATACATCACTAACAGTTTACGCTAATAGTGATGTTGAACTAACAAAATTACTTCAAATATATATGGATAAATTAAAATATTGGTTCGATATAAATAATTTAAAACTTAATATACAAAAAACTAAAATACTTCCATATTTTAATACTAAACTGACTAATGATATAACAATTGACAATATAAAAATTGATATTGTAGATAACTATAAATTTTTGGGTTTGTATTTAGATACAAAATTATCATTTAATATACATATTGATAATTTAAATATGAAACTTTCAAAAATAATATACTTAATTAAAAGGTTATCATATTTAAATATTAAAAATTTTATTTTATTATACAACTCTTTATTTTTATCTAATTTAACATATGGTATTGAAATATGGGGTAATATTTATAATTCTAATTTAAATATATTAAATTTATCACAAAAAAAAATAATAAGAATAATTAATAAAAAGATTATTGACAATTCAAAATTACCATTAATAAGATTATCGCATACATCAATTTTATTTTATAATAGTAACATTTTAAAACTTGATGATCTTATAACTTTTAGAAATATTTTAATTATATATAATCTTTTAAATAATAAATATGTTAACGATATAACTGATTATTTTAAATTTAATAGAAATAAAACCAAATTTATTTTACCACTTATGAAAACCAATAGATTCCAAAATACAATATTTTTCAAAGGACCTAAACTTTATAATTTAATAATGTTTAATAATATTTTAAAAACTAATACAATTACTCATACTTTAACACTGAATAAAGTATTAAAATCATTTTTTATTAAACAGTATTGTTAATTTTTTTATAAATATTAATTATTATAATTTTGGCAAACATCTTTTTTTTAATCATTCTAAAACAATTACACATATTTATTATAAACAGTATTACAAAATTTACACATTTTTATTATAAACAGTATTACAAAATTTAAATTATAAACAGTATTAAAAATAAACTATTACAAATTAAACAGTATTAAAAAATATAAAAATTATAAAAGTATTATAATCTTTAAAAAACAGTATTAAAATTATAAACATGTTTACATTACAGTATTAAAACAAAATCTAAAAAAATTATTTAATTTATTGTATATTATTTTATCTTCATTTTTCTTTTTTTTCATATTACACTATCGCGATATTAACCTATTACATTTTTATGCTTATTATATAATAATCGATTATTTCTTTAACAGTTTTAATTTTAGTTTTTATTTAAACAGTATTAAATTATATGTCATATTGATAGTACAAATTATTTAATTTTCTCTTTCTTTACAATTTAACTTTGAATGCCTATTCACGAATCACAACTTTTATTTTTATAATCTGTATCAACTTTATTTATATCTCCTTTATTATTGTAATTTTATATCTTATCTTTTTTCTAATTTTAAATTTTATTATTTTCGTATGTGATTAACCTTAATCATTTCATTGTTTTTTTATATTATTATGATTTTATTATTATGTTTATCATTATTTCTATTTTATTATTTTATTTGAATGGAAATGATGATTTGACATTGCACATACTGTTAGGAGGTTTCGAATCAATAAAGCTAATCGCTTTCACTGATCCTCCTTAGACTTTGTCTATAAACTGAATTCATTCATTCATTCATATAATATATATATATATATATATATATAAGTATATACAAAGATTTTCCGAAGGAAAGATATTGCACTTGTGTATATTTGTGTAACCTAATAATTCGATATGGCCATCTAGAGGTATTAGTCAGATAATAAGAATTTTCTATATGTATAGTAATTTCTTAATTAAAATATCACATGTTATAATATTTCATATACTATTTCGCCATCTAGTATTAATGGTCAGATTCATTTTAAATTTACATTTTTAAAGGTACTAGAGATAGATAGGGAGTGCAATATCTTTCCTTTGGAAAATCTTTGGTATATATATAAGTAATACTTATTAACTGTTAACACACGTAATACTTATTAAGTGTATACTGTGTTAAGTATATATATATATATATATATATATATATATATATATATAAGTAATGTATATATATAATTAATATACTATATGATATATATGTATTATATATATATATATATATATATATATATATATATATATATATATATATATATATATATATATATATATATATATATATATATATATATAAGTATATATAAAGTAATACTTATATAATAATAATAATAATAATATCAGATTTGGTATAAAGCCTGGGTATATACTTAGGTATATATATATATATATATACTAAATAATAGTATATACTAAATAATAGTATTATACTAAGTATATGAATTATATAGATATAATATATATATATATATATTAGTATGGAGTGAATTTCAAATTTTAAATATCTGTCAATCAAATAAAATCAAATATTCCAACATATAAAATTGCTCATATATTATATATTTGTATATCTAATGACAATGAGAACTATATTATAAATTAAAGACTATTTTTACAGTATTAATAATATTTAATTTATAATTTAATATGCAAGGAATTTGCTACACAAGTAATAATCCGGGGTATAATCAGGGTAATAATAAGTTAATCTGGTAATTTATAATTATTGAAAATCTTATATTTTTGGTAAACAAATATTTTGTATATATTTGTTTACAATATTTTAAAAATTTGTATAAACGTATTCAACTTATTTAAATGATAAACTCCCGGATACATTTTATTAGGGTAAGTAAAATATCTAATATTAATCATAATATTAGTTATAATTTAATGTGAATTAAACAATAATAATGTATATATATAATAATAATCAGTTAATTCAATTAAGATAATTTTAAATTAAAAAATGTAATTCATAATTCGTATGTTATGAATCTTATAATAATCACTGATTAAATCACAATACTTATGATAAGTGAAATGAAAATTAATATTGAGAATTATGTTTACTTTATGAAATAATAATAATGTATAATATAATATTAAATACTATTTAAAAATACTATTTAAAATAGTAAACAATTATTTCAATACAGATAATTTTAATTCATAATTTGTATGTCATACGAATCTTATGATAATCACAAAACTTATAGGGTTTTAAAATTTTGATTTTATCCATAAAATGATTATTATAATATTATTATTAAATTAAATTTACATTCAATAATATACTGACATAATCCGCACATTAAAAAGCGCCACATTTAAAATTAAAAATCGACACAAGAGTCATAAGACATGTCTTAAATTTGTATTTAATATATTAAATATTATCTACACATACTTATTATTTTAATATTATTGCCTATTATAATTAGAAATAGAGTAATAATTTATTTCTCCAAGTATTGTATACAATATATTTCAAACGATTGATATCATTATGATAAAATTAATATAAATTATCTACTTTATAATACGGTATTAATAATTTATTAATACCTTATATAGTGCATAAGTCTTGCTACAAATAAATATGTATAAAATAATTTAACTATTATATCGTATATCTGATAATATCATATATATTATATATATAATATATATATATATATATATATATATATATATATATATATATATATATATATACATATATATATATATCTATATATATATATATTATATCAGTCCCAATATATAGTACCAAGACAGTACACTAATGGTTTTTAATATATAAAATATAGATTATGCAGATTTTAATGTGCGGATTATGTACTATTACCAATTACGATTACAATTATTATTAACATAATTATATTTAATATTATTAATTTAAATATTGATGAATGGCATATATTTTATTAAAATTATCTATAACATAATTTATTATAATTATCTTTAATTATTAATATTTTCTCTAATAAACTTATATATTATTCTAATATAATCTATAATTTACATAATTATCATATTAGTTTCAATATTGATAATCGATATACATATATATTTATATAAAGTTTAGATAATAATTATAATATCATAAGCCTTATTTAATATTTCACATAATAGGGCTTTCACACCGATTCCATATTTATGTTCACGTATGTAGATTGGTTTACATGATTATTTTTCTGTTCGTAGAATATTCTTGTTTATGGCGAAATTTTCACATATATATTAAAAACGATTTGGTATTTTTATAATTCAATTTGTATAGAAATTATCTTATTTTTCATGTACTGAGTAGAAAAGGTACTGTGTACGTAACCTACCAATTTTCTTTAAATTCACACATGAAAAAATGCATGTGCATGTATTTTTTGCACAATCTATGCACATGAAAATAAATAAATAGTTGGTATATAAGCCTTATAAAGTTGAATTGTATACAATGTTTTGATTTTTCTATTTAATAAAGTATAATAGTTTTAATTATTGTATCCTACTTAACAATATTAATAAAGTACCAATCATTTTGAACCAAGTAAATTCGTACCAAGTCAATCATACCGATAAAAAGTCAAATTATATATCTTATTCTATTAATATAGTCAGTGTAGGGAAACAAATCTTTTTATAATTTTCCATTCATGTTTCTTTGATATTCAAATTATATAACTTTCCAATAGACAATAATTATACATTATATATAAAATTATAAAAACTATGTAACCTAGGTGCATGGTCTACGAAATGTTACAGTTGCATAATATAGAAATTAAATACCAAATCTCATGAGATTTAAATCAAAATTAAATAAGATCATTAACTTAAACTATTGTAAACTAGGTTATCTTCATACTTAAATTTATAAATAGAAAGTAAATATGCTATAATATATTCTACATCTAAACTTAATATTGCAATGAATTTTTATGATTAAGACATAGTATATTATTGTCTACGCTTAATTGATATGCTACAGAATGAAATTAAGTTGATCACATATGATGATGATGATAATTGTCGTAGTATTATATGTATGAGAAACACAATGCACGTTACTACTAATCACAACGTATACATTTATCAATTGTAATATCATATAATAATTATATAATTATATATCATAAATAATATGTAAATAATTTCCAATTACTTAAATATTATTTATTCAAAAACCATCTAATTGTGTATACACATCTTATTTATAGGTAATTGATTAAACTGAAGATTACCTAGTTATGTTGATTTTCTGCTAATATCTATGAATGATTGGAAGCTACTAAGGATATCAAAATATGAAATTCTGCCATTGAAAAATCATTTTAGGTAAGATATATAATTATAATCATAAACCATATAATACACCTAGAGTATAATAGCAAAGATTTTCCGAAGGAAAGATATAACACTTACGCGAAATCGTGTAATTCGAATTTGTATACAAAATACCCCAGTGCCACCTATAGCGGGTTACTTTTAGGAACTATGTGTTGTTTATAATGTAAATTCGTATTTAACTATACACTTTTAAAATGTTAAATAATATGCTTTAAATTAATATTTATATGATGAAAACTAAGTTTTCATTACTAATATATAACAAACAAATATGATATGTATGTTTTAAATGCTATAAGTATATATTTAGTGAGTAAAAGCTAATTTATATTGCATGTAATTTAATAGAGCAATGAAAACATTGTTGTATGCAAACAGATCCGAACCTAAATCTATTTCAGTGATTTCGATACTACTGCTAGCAGCGGTTGGGGATATTACTAAATTACGTCGCATGCATATGGGGTGTAATATCTTTGCTTCGCAAAATCTTTGATAATAGTCTCCTTGTATGTAAATCTCCTTTAATGTAAATATGTATTGTAAACTGTAATTATATTTAATATAATAAATTGTGTGTGTTCTATTAATTCTATATATGTTTTTTATTAAAAATTTATAATAGGTATTTTGAATTTCTTATAGTTTTATTTGGTAATTTTCTTGATTTTATTATATGTTCTATTGATATCCTTCTTATATGTATATAATAATCTGCTAGCATAGATAATAAAATATTCTCATAATGAGCAAAGTATCTATTTATCTGAATACTTTTTTGAATAATTGTAATATGTTCAGTATCCATATATTCTATTTATTAAAGAAAAAAAAGTAAATTTGTTGAACCATTTGTGAATTTAGAATTTAATTTGGAAATATGTTCGTAAATATCTTAGATGGAATATATCTTTACTCGGTTGAGCTAATATTCAATTATGAGTGTATTTTAATATTATAATCTATTAAATATTTATAATTATCAATATAAGTATATATTATATCATAAATATATCTATACTCGGTTGAGCTAATATTCAATTATGAGTGTATTTTAATAATATAATCTATTAAATATTTATAATTATCAATATAAGTATATATTATATACTTAATTTTACAAATGCATGTCATACTATATATTCAGCTTCATGTATTTATAAAATAATAACATTTATAGTATGTTGTTTTATTGTATACTATAGTAATAACTAATACATTATCAGACATAGGTAAACAAAAGATACCTACCGTAAAATTGTATTTAATATTTAATATTTATATTCATAATGTAGTAATTTTTAATTGGATTTGATTATATATAAAATATGCTATAACACTTGGTATATAGATTAATTAAAATTAGCCTGATAATAATATTTCGATATTTATAAAGATCGAATCACTAATCTGGATTAATGAAGAGTAACACAAGAAAATGGCTCGCACGCTGAACTACTGGTGATGGTTATTGAAAGAAAACTGAAATGGTATTGTGATGTCTCAAGATCCATCTCAATGTCAAATACTATTCATCAAGTTACTGTGGTTGGCACATGAATAATAGCAAGACCAAAACTCAATGGCAAGATGAATGGACCATACAGAAATCAGCGAATCGATGAGAGTGACGACAAAACGAATGGAGTGAAATTTTCAAGAAATCAACTGCGCCTCTATGTCATCTTAAAGCTATAGGATAGATTAAAGGTTAATAATATTTTATATAACTATGAAAATTAATATTTAAACACAGTGTATTTGATTTCTTTTATAATTACATCATGACCAAATTCAATATATAAATAGTTTAAATTAAAGATATATTTTATTCACATTGATTTATTAGCACTATCAACTAATTTGTATCACTGATAACTAGGCCTTAATATGCCACACAATTTTAATATATTATATATGCAAGCAATTTATTTATAAATATTATATCTAATTTTCATATCCCCAACAATACTATTGTAGTTGACTTTCAATTATTTTTAATAGTTATATTTGGTTATGTATTTGGGGTGTATTTAATTTATAAATTAATTATATATTGAAAATATCTAACTCGAATTATTTAAACTGGTTAAAACGTTATAAATTAATATTTTGTGAATTATAATATTAAATTATATTTATTTTCATAATAGGGATCAACAAAGAAAATAATAGTCATTCAACTATAAGAGAAAATCTGTGACCTTCAGAGTTAATCTACTTGGTGCCTTTCTGAGATGCTAGCATATCTGTGACGATAAACTCGGGATGAACAATATCAGTAGCTAGTCGTAATCGTACCTGGTGATGTGGGCAGCGGCCCTTCCACCAGAAATATAAACACCGTGTAAATATATTAGAATAATATAGTCATACGAACACTAGGTCTCACACTGCGTATTCAGCGCACACACATAAGCCCTCCAACAATATCAATAGTTTATTAATTTAATTTTAGTGATTATGTTTATTTAGTATATGTACTACTATAATGAAGTGTAATGGAGATAACTCAATATTATTATAACTTGCATTATTATATTATTAATAATATTTAACATGATTTTTGGTTCAGTTTGATAATTAAATAAAATGTAAAATTGCTCTCGTCATCTACCCTAATTGACAACATAAAGTATTATTGTTAAATATTTGTTTGTATAGTATTAGTAGTATAATATTAGTTATAATAGAATGGAATAGTGTATTGGGTATAGTGTACAGCATATATTTGTATTATATTTAGTATGTTGTAAATTACTATATTTGACAGTATTCACAAGAGAAGTATTATGTATTATTTGTGCATATAAATAAGATTTTGCGAATATGAACAAAATATAAATGTAATACAGTCATGGTTATTCTTTCAATATCTTAAATTAAAATAATATTTAAATAAATGTATATATATAAATTAATTTTATATTTAGGTATAAATATTAAGTACAAATATAATATAATATTTATTAAATAGTTACCGGTAATAATATTTCAAGTATTTATTATATTAAATGGACATATTTAAAAGTCTGTCGCAGAAACTTATCTATAAAATTAAATTGGGACAGAAGAAGGCGATGGATATGGACGATCCAGATATATTTTAATGTGTTGACTTAATATTAAGATACATCTAATACTATGATTATATTAATAGTCGTTATTTATAAATAGTTTTACATGTAAATGTCACAATAACAATTATGTATGATAATATATACAGTACGCCTTTACACCATTTAAACATATACATATATATAAGAAGGAATATAATATACATATGCATATTTATTGATTGCTATTAATATTTCATTATTATTATTATTCTACATTGTATTAGTACATACTGTATAATATAGGTATTATTAAAACAAAAACAAAATAGTTGAATAATAAAATAATATGTATAATGGGTATGTAATATACCTAGTATAATAAGAGTAAATAATTAGTAAATGTGTAACTATATAAAATTATATTTTATATTAACAAATATATATTATTAATAAATTAATATCACTACCTGTACAATTAATATATATAAGTGTTACTATAGAAATGATATGATATAAATGTTAATAATTAATACTATAACATTGTAGGTGGTTATCATTTTATAAATGATTGCATGTGATTACTGCAGTGTATATCATATATTATTTAAGAAAATTAATATTATATTTGATATAATTTAGTAGTATATAAAATGTAAACCTAGTTGGTAATTTTAATTTGAAAATATTATATTATACTTGTAAGGTAATTTTATTTAAATCGTTTTTAAATATATTTAATTTAATAGCTTATACTTTAATTTATCAGTTTTTATAGTTCATATCATAGATTTATAGTTAACCGGTTTAGTATGTAACACACACTCTATGTTATATAGTATCATACTAAGAATGTAAGATAATAATTATTATAATAATATAATAATTTAAAATTCAACCTATTAGTATATAATTTACTAGCTTAATATTATATATCAATATGTTATTAAATTATGTATATAAACAAAATAAATATGTTAGGCATACACATGTTAAATGAATATATGATTTAAATACTTTGAAATATTTAAATCAAGTAAAGTAATTTATAAATATTTAAATATTAAAAAATAACAAGTAAAGTATTTGATAAATATTTAAATATTTCAAAATAATATTTTGATTGGCTCATATAATATACTAATGTCAGAGTTCATAAATTAATTGCCAATTTAAAAAGATTTTAAATATAGGAACAAATTATATTTAAATAAAGCTAACTTTTAAACTAAAACATTATAATTCACAAAATAAATATATAAGTCATATTATCATTTCATAATATCACAGCTGTAAGATTATGTTATTTTAGATAATATTAAAATCATAAACCTAAAATGACTAAATTAATAACAAACATGGCCGTTTTATGTATTCTTTAACATGACAAATTTGAAAAACGTACTGTAACAATTCTAGTTAATAATATGATATATAATATATAACATTAGAAGTAAATAACTTATATCAATATAATACACTTGATGTCAATTGTATTTGATAAGTATTATATATATAAAATCGATTTTAAAAAGTACACTCCACCCTAATATATATATATATATATATATATATATATATATATATATTTATGTGAGTGTACTCGTACGATTCATACGTATTAATATACATAGTATATAGAGTATATAATATACTCTTATATAAACGAATAAATAAGCCTTACTATAAAATACAACGCATATGTATATACATTTTTGTATTATAGTATATCCTATAAATGTTACTCGTAAAGAATATTTGTTATGTGCAATAGAGCGTAGCTTTCTCATTAAACATTGACACATAGACACGCCTACTTGAACTTTATTTAAACTTTACTTTAACTGTGATATACATCCAAGGACAAGATAGACGTGCACGCGTATTATACGTACTAACTACGTCGTATACAGCATTTGAAATACATCACTGAATAATTATTCAAATACAAATACAAATACACCAAATAAGGGTATTTAAATACAAATACAATCATATTAATTTGTAATTCATTTAATTTTAAATACAAAAACAATCCACATACCTGAATATGACCCAATTTAATTTTTAAATTATTTAAAAATAAAATTGAGAAATTTGTAAATAGTAATTATCGACAAATTATTATAGTTATTATTACAATTAAAATGTTTTATAATAAATTAAATAATATAATTAATAATAATATATAACTAACGATTATAGGACTTTAATAACGATGAAAATAAGAAGATTAATATCAAATACAATAATAAATTGAATTATTGAAAGAGTAAAATAAAGTGGGCGTATTTATAATATAATAAATATCCGGAAAAATATATCTATTTTAACTACAACAGGGAAAAGTCTTTGATACAACTGTGGAGCCATAGATATTCGTTAAGATATGGCATAGATATATGCTGCGGTCAATGAGAAGCATATCTCGTAAAATCTCAGCTTTTCCACTCTATGCGGTCAAGGAGAAATACCCATTTATGTCCCGGATGTATGTGAACTCTCGTAACCTATGTTTATTTTCCTTGCTATTATTTATAATTAAAATATTTATTTCATATTATTTTAAATTTAATTTTATATTAAATATATATATACAAAATATAAGACTACGATGGATTAACTATTGATTTTTCAGTTAGTAAATATTATATAATTAATGAAAATAATATACATATAGTTATTTATTAATAAAATTGTATTATCTAACTATTATATCACATTTAATATGAATATTTGAAAAATTTCTAAATTAATTATTTAGTAATTTTAAATTAAATTTATAATCTGCTTATAATATGATCATATATAATTACGAATATATAATATATGATATAACATTCTAAATTTAAAATATCATATAGAAAATACATGTATGGATTTTATTATCTTTATTATAATGATTAAATGTTTCTTAAAAAGTTACTTTTAAAGTAGATATGTCATATAATTATTATAATAATATTATATTATATGACACATATACATTTAAAGTAACTTTATAATAAACAATATTATAATCGGGGGATTAAAAAGTTGGAAAAGGTATTCTAAAACATTTAGTAAATGTTTCCATAATTTATCGCAGGTGACAAGCGGACGCCGTTCCTAAATCATTTAATAATTTAAAATAAATATTTAAATAGAATTAGATTAACAGATTATGAATTAATATTCAATAAATAAGTCATGCATATTAATTTTTAATCTGTATAACCAGTTATTATTAATCATTATTATAATGATTATAATTATTATAATAATATTTTTAATAAGATATTAATTTTATACATTATTATATAGAATCTTTAATATATGTACTGATATTAATTTATCTTTATGAAAAAAAAAATGTATATATATTTTAAACACTTGTTTATATATATTTAGATAACGAGGTTTATATATAATATATTTATTTACATATATATATATATCGACATAATACTAGCATATATATATTCTATATTGTTCAACAATAATTTTTTGTTGAAATATTAGTATGTATGTAAATATTTTAACTAGTAAGCTGACTCAATGTTAACAAACATGATATTTTATAGTTCAATACATATATATGTTTACCTCTAACGTGAAAGCTTATGTAGTATCTATTTTTTACTAATTTTTAGATTTCATTAAGAATTATTTATGAGCATATTATTAATCTTATGTAATTAATGTATACTCGGTTGAGTTAATATTTAATTATGAATGTATTTTAGTGTTAGAAACTAACTTGAATACGATTAAATATTTAGAATTATATCAATATAAGTATATGTTAATCATAAATTTATTAGATATGAACTGCATGATAGAATATATTTATCATGGAATTTGTATTTAAATTATGTTTAATAGAGTATCATTATAAATACTCATAGAAGTAGAATACCGCCAGTAGTTTATATATATTTTATTGATATCAACTGCCGTTTTATAAATTAATTGATAAACTATATTCATATTCTAGATTTTTAATTATATACCTAATTTTACTAATGCATGCCATACTATATATTCAGCTTCATATATTTATATAATAATAATCTATTATATTATGTTGTTTTATTGTAGTAATAACTTACATCATTAGACATATCATAAAATTATATTTTATAATTATATTCATAATGTATTAATTTTTACTTGAATTTAATTATATATAAAATATGCTATATCACTTGGTGTATAGAATAAATGAAATTAGTCTAATAATAATATTTCGCTATTTATTAAAATCAAATCACTACTCTGTAGGAAAGGTAATACAAGGAATTGGACCGTAGGACTATTGGTGATGGTTATTGAAAGAAAACTGGAATGGTATTGCGATGTCTCAAGATCCAACTCAATATCGAAGAATATTCATCAAGTTATCCTGGTTGGCACATGAAGAATAGGAAGAGCAAAAACAAATGACAAGATGATGTAATTGAAGGATGGATAAGTCTAGAATTCAGCGAAGCGATGAAAGTGACGACGATCCAAAATAACTGGAGAGAAATTTGCAAGAAATCAACTGCACCTCTATGATATCTAAAAGCTATGGGATAGATTAAAGGTTAAGAATAATTTATATAATTGCAACTCTATATTTTGTATTATATTTATTAATTGAATTACATTTATATATATATATATATATATATATATATATATATATATATATATATATATATATATATATATATATATATATATATATATAACTATGAAAATGAATATTTAAACATGGTATATTTGATTTATTTTATAGTTAAATCATGACCAAATTTAATATATAAATTAAAAATATGTTTTATTCACATTAATTTATTAGAACTGATAAATCTTTTTTATCACTGATAACTAGACCTTAATATGCAACCTACTTATAATATATTATATATGCAAGCATTTTATTTATAAATATTACATACAATTTTTATATCCCCAATAAGACTATTATAGTTGACTATCGATTATTTTTAAAAGGTCTATTTAGTTATGGATTTAATATGTATTTAATTTATACATTAATTATATATTGAAAATATATAATTGAAATATTTAAACTGGTTAAAACATTATAAATTCATATTTTGTGAATTATAATAATAAATTATATTTATTTTCATAATAGAGTTCAATAAAGAAAATAATAGCCCTTCGAATATAGAAGAAATCCGTGATATTCAGATCTAAATTCGTCAAAGAATATCTGGGATGCGTTCATGAGATACTAGCAGATCCGTGATGCCGAACCCGTGGATGAACAATATCATTAGCTAGTCGTAATAATTAGCTAGTCGTACCTGGTGATGTGGGCAACGGCCCTTCCGCCAGGAATATACACACCGGTGTAGATATAATAGAATAATATATTCTACCCAATTTACAATTTATATTCCGTGAATACATGTTACGAACACTACGTATTCAGCGCACACACATAGGCCCGCCAACGATATCAATATTGTTTATTATTTATTGCCTGCTTAGAGTAACTTAATGTGTATTTAGGTACTACTATAATGAAGTGTACTGGAGATAACTCTATATTATTATAACTTGCATTATTATATTATTAACACGGTTAATAATATTTAATATAATTTTTGGTTCAGGTTGATAATTATCATTAATGATAATTAAATAAAATATAAAATTGCTTCTCGTCATCTACCCTAATTGACCACATAAAGTATGATTCTTAAATATTGTTTGTATAGTATTACGTGGTATAATATTAGTTATAGTAGAATGGCGTAGTGTATTTGAATATATCAAATATTATTAGTTATAGTAGAATGGCATAGTGTATTGGGTATAGTATTACGGCATATATATGTATTGTATTTAGTATAGTAGTAGGTTGTAAATTAGTATATTTTACAGTATTCAGAAGAGAAGTTTTATGTATCATTTGTGCATGTAAAGTAGATTTTATGAATATGAACAAAATATAAATGTAATACAGTCTTGGTTATTCAATAACTTAAATTCAAAAATAATATTTAAATAAATGTATATATATAACCTAATTTTATATTTAGGTATAAATGTTAATTACAAATATAATATAATATTTCTTAAATAGTTACCGATAATAGTATTTCCAGTATTTAATATATGAAATGAACACATGTAAAAGTCTGTCGCAGAAACTTATCTATCAGATCAAAATGGGGCCAGAAGAAGGCGATGGATATGGACGAACAGATATATATTAATTTGTAAACCTCTAATATTATGATGTTTTTATAGTTATTATTTATAAATAAGTTTTACATGTAGGTATAATAATTATGTATAATAAGATATACAGTAATCTAGTACATAAATTAAACATGTACACATCCATAAGATGGAATTGAACAGACATATCTATTGATGCATATAAATTATATATAACATATTGTAATTGATTGCCATTAATATTCCATTATTATTATTTCATATTTTATTAGTATATACTGTATATGGTATATAGGTATTATTAAAATAATAGTTGATTAATAAATTAATATGTATAATGGGTATATAATATACTAGTATAATTAAGAAATGTGTAACTAACTATTATATTATATATTAACAAAATTATATATACCAATACAATTAATATATATGTGTTACTTCAGAAATTATATTATATAAATGTTACAGTTTATAACTAATTAATACTATAACATTAGGTGGTTATCATTTTATAAATTCATCCACTGCTGTGTATAGCATATATTATTAAATAGATAATTAATAATATATTTGATATAATTTATTAGTATATAAAATATAAACCTATAATTAGTATTTAATTTGAAAATATTATGTTGTAGCCTACTTGCAATGTCATTTTATTTAAATCGTTTTTAGATATATTTATTTTGATATGTTATACTTTAATTTATCATTTTTTATAGTTAATATCATAAATTCATAGTTTTTTTATTTAGTAGGTAACATAAAAAGCGGTGGTTACTATAATATATATAGTAATTATAATAATAGATTATTCTAAAATTTATAATAAATTCAATTGAACATTTTTAAATATTTATTTTGGTTTATATTAAAATCTTTATTTTGATGTGATACTATAATCTCTCCACGTATAAATAATATCTTAACTTGATCAATTTGTGAATATAATTCTACTAATATTATTATAATATGTATAGTTGTATTATAAATAGATTTATGTGACAGTATATTATCATAGTTTGTTAATTTTAAATTTTGAATTCAAAATTTCAAAAAAACACAGATTTAGGAAAATGTATTATTATTATTGACAGATGTACTTATTTTATGGGCGAGGCTTATTTGTATTGACGTATAGGTCATTTTTGCTGAACTGCAGCGTATATTTCGTGCACACGCAATCTCGGATGTACGATTTTGTCCTGCTGAGATTTAACATGGGATGTATATGGAGGCGTGGCTTATAAATATCCAATCAAAAAATTGTGCATCTCCTTGACCGCAGCATTAGAGTACCATATATCTATAATAATCTATCTCTATATCGATAATACCATGGCCTCCTTTAGCTTCAGGCCGTGAGGCAGACTTTTTATTTTGTTCAATTTTAATTTAGAAGGGACGCTTTTTAATGACTTTTTCCATAAATTTATGATTGAATAAATTAAAGAAAAATACACTAATTAATATCTGATAAAGATTATTTTATAATATTAACTATTAATTCATTAAATTAACATATTATATCACATCGTTTTACATGTATTTGTTTAATAAAATAAAAATTAAATAGTATAATCTTTGTTAAATATTGTCAAATCCTTGATAATTAAATATAATTATATTTAAAATTTAAATATTTTATCTAGTTAAAGTTATTTAATTACACTTTTAGGAAAGTAAATGTATATATATATATGTATAGTATATACATTTAATAATTAATATTTATCAATGGACTATGGTCTGTATACTTAATTAATCATATTATATATTTAATTCTATGTTTTTAAAATAATTTTAAATTGTTATTTTTTTTAATATAATTTATAATACGTTTATCTAGTTAAAGTTATTTAAATACACTTTTAGATAAGTAAATTTATATATATGTATTGTATATACATTTAATAATTAATAGTTATCAATGGATTATGGTATGCATACTTAATTAATCATATTATATATTTAATTCAATGTTTTTAAAATAATTTTAAAATATAATTTTTTTAAATATAATTTATAATACGTTTATCTAGTTAAAGTTATTTAAATACACTTTTAAATAAGTACATTTATATATATATATATATATGTATAGTATATACATTTAATAATTAATAGTTATCAATGGATTATGGTATGCATACTTAATTAATCATATTATATATTTAATTCAATGTTTTTAAAATATAATACATAATATTTTTAATAAATGGTGTTTAAAATTACTTTAATATATTTGTATATTATGTTTATTAAATTTATAGATACAATTATTATAGTATGTATATTTAATATATCATATTATATATTTAATGCAGTGTTTTTAAGATAATATTTATAATTATAGAATTCCATTTAAAAAAATATAAAGTCGTTATTATAATATTTATAATATTAGTATTTTCAAATTTGTGGATACTATCTTGGGATACTATATTAATAAAATTCATATATCCAAATATTAATTATTATTTAATTTTAAATAATGTAATTTAATATAAAGTAATTAATACATAATATTAACAAAGCCAGGGTTTTGGTAGGCCTATTAATAATAATTTTAAATTTAATAGTAAATATAATATATAATAAAATAATAACAATAATATTAAAATTTAGCAAGTTTATATATATTTTTTTTGTTCACATCTGATTTTAATTTACTATAATTGTTTAATAATATATTGATAAATACTGATAATCCTTTTTTTATCATAGAATAATTATCGCTATGACATATGTGCAGATTTCATAAATTTCCATTAATTCGTCATCATTTTTACTAATATATTCTATATATATAAGTTCCATAATATGTTGTAACGTTACAATACACCATAATTACAAGTTCCAGCATAACGTGATGTCACGTTCCAGTACCAGCATAATGTGTTTTCACGTTCCAGTGCACCGTACTATCATGTTCCAGCATAATATGTTGTCACGTTACAAATTGTAACTTACAATACACCATAATTTCAAGTTCCAGTATAACGTAATTTCACATTCCAGTACCAGCATAACATATTGTCACGTTCCAGTACACCGTAGTATCATGTTCCAATATAATATGTTGTCACGTTACAATACACCATAATTACAAGTTCCAGCATAACGTAATGTCACGTTCCAGTACCAGCATAACATATTGTCACGTTCCAGTACACCGTAGTACCAGGTAAGTGGAGAAAGATAGATTCGTTTTAGTGGGTTTAAGTTTAGTGGGGTCCCCCCTCCCGTGTCTACGGGCCTGACCCACACTCATATGAAGTCATAGGACCAACATGTCTCCTAAGATGAACACGACACCACATTCGCCCAAGACCACCTGAGTCAACCCTATCAACTGTTACTGCCAACTATAACTTTACAACACCCCTGACTAGAACACCCTCCATGCCCGATGTAAATGAGCCCCAAGACAGCGATACCTTACGTATTACCCCACGACGTAGTACGCGCATTAGAAATACCCCAAATAGATATTCACCCTAACTCACCCAATTATTGTATAGATAATACCATGTCTTGCGAATATATACAAATCAACAATAGTTCAGGTATTCAGCCATCTATGATCACAAGTTGCCCCGCAGGAGCTCGAGACATCGTCGCTCACCAAACGGGTATATATCAATAACATATGGATTCTGACAATTAGGCTGAATGGCACAAGCGCCGCAAGAAGGTTTCGTTGACATAACTGGCTCAAATGATCTCCGTATATCTGCATCGTTCTTATCCAACCGGGATAAGGAGGGATGTTATGTTAACCACTCTATGTGATATTACTCCCCTTTTGTAAACACTCATAATGGACCATTCCATTATATATGTATTGATTATGCTATTCATAATCCGTCACGCATCACTGTACGTTAGCGTCGGCTATATAAAGGCGAACGGTTCATCTATTCAGCAGTCTAATAAATACGGTACTAAATCCTTGACTCTTTTCGTAATATATACTTAACAATGGAATTGATAGATATGGTTATATCACTACGCTTACAATGTATACTAACAGATCTTCGTTGTATAGAATTGAATTTCGTCATACATTTTGATGGATGTTAATAAAAAGTAAATTACTGTATTACAGTACCTATTTAAGTCGGGTATCGACTAATGAATGTAATAGTGATTTAGTTGTGAGAATGTTAGCTATGCTCATGAGCAGCCCTTGAAAGGGGAATTCCTATATTATAAAGGACACCATTTACAAAACGGCTAGTGTTAGATATGTAGGGGAAAGTAACCGCGATCCGTATTGAGAATACGGACAGTGCCCGAATACGGACACTCTCGGTATCTCAGAAACCATAAATCCTACAAAAAAATTTTAATGAATAAAATATTCATAAATATATAAATAGTCTAATAAAGTATTTTTTATTTTTTAATTATTCAAAATATTGCTGATATATCCAATAGACTAATTTTATTATTACGTTTTTAAATTTATGAAAAAAAATTCAACTTAAAACCTTCTCAATAATATACAAATATATCGATATAAAATATAACACTATATTATTAAAAAATAAAGTATTCTAAAATTATATATATAATTTCTATATTTGATATTAAATATGTATTACGTTATACGTATATATCCAGAGCTGGGCAGTATCGCCGATACAGTATCTATTAAGGCACAAAATCAGTATCATAGATACATTTATATTTGTATTTGTATCTATTATAAAAATTACAAAAGTATTTGTAATCGTATCTATTAGTCATAAATAGTATCTACTAAGACAATTATTTAAACAGATACATTTTATTAAATAATATATCATTTGGTCATTATATTTATTTGATATCAATATTTTATAATATCATTTTATAAATTAATTTTAATATATATATATACATTATATATATATTTTTTAATAAAATATCTTTTGTTAATATTGAAATTAATTTATTATTAAAAATTATGATATATCAATTATAGTGATTTATTATCAAAAACCATTATATACATTTATTGAAAACAAAGACATTATTTTGATAATATATTTTATATAATTGATTTATAATTCAAAATTATATATTATATAGAAAGATAAAATCATTTTAATAAATATGATAATTCTAAATAATAATAATTAATAATATATTAATAATTATTTTTTTGTATATTTGATAATTTACTATATTCATGTTTAACATTTGAAAGTAAAGGTGCTGATTATGTTTAGTTGAAAAATAGTATATTGTAATAATGTATATTTCTCTATAGTCTGTAATGGCTCATAGTATAATTGCAGATAAAATAAACGCTGGTAGACTAAAAGATTCATCGTGGGCATCATTAAATGTCAATAAATATCAACAAATGTATTCTATATCATCTATTGAAGAACACATTATAAGGTGTAAATATGTAATGTGTCATTTTAAAGGAGATATCTCACTAGCAGTATTTCCGGAAATAATGTCCTGAAATATTTTTAGAAAGTTATTTTCTAGTAAGTTAACTACAAATTTAGTGGGTTACCCTCTTACTTTCCGGCAACTTTCAGGAAAAATAGTAACTTTAAAGGGGGTATCCCACTACAAATTGCTAGAAAATCACTTTCTATAAAATATTTCCGGACATTATTTCCGTATAAAGGGGGTATCCCACTACAAGATTTTCCGGCAACTTACCGTAAATATTGTAACTTTAAAACCATTTTCTATCAAGTTGTAATGGGATACCCTATAAAGTTATTATATTTCAGGCAAGTTGCCGGAAAGTAAGTGGGTTTCCCAGTAAAATTATAGTTAACTTTATAGAACATAGTTTTAAAGTTAAAATACTTGTAGTAGGATACCCCATTAATGTTCCTTGATATGTACTTTCAAATCGACATCGATGAATATATATATATATATATATATATATATATATATATATATATATATATATATACAGTAAAACCTCTTTATAAGAAACCTCTTTATAAGAAAAACCTCTTTATAAGAAAATTATTCACACATTTGGTTGGAATTCAACCTTTTCCACATTAAAAAAACCTCTTTATAAGAAAATCTTATAAGAAAAATATAAGAAAAACCTCTTTATAAGAAACTTATTGTATAAAAAATATAAAAAATAATTATCTAAATAGAATTATTGTATATAGATACAAATTATAGAAATTAATTATTATATAAGATATTTTTTTTTCTTACAAATATTTTATATTACATAAATAGCTCGCAATGAATTAAAATTATATTAATAATTGTTATTGTATATCCATAAATTTATTAAAATTTATTAAAATTAATTAATAAATGTTATTTATATCCTTGAATTTATTAAAATTAATTAATAAATGTTATTATATCCTTAATATCGGGGTCTTAATGGGGTGTGGATAGTTTGGTAGATAAAAAAGTTGGGGCTTCTTTTTTACTCATAAAATGCTAAAAAGTTTATACCACATTCAAGTCCTACCTCCATCTTCACGTGGTAGACCCTGTTTATACTAACGGAGGAGGGCGAACGCGTCTTGTTCAGCGCGTCAAATCTGACAGCAAAGTCCTGCTACTGACTTGTAGTCGACTCGGGAGAGCTAAAGTCTATGGGAATAAACCCAAACAGAAAATTCAACTTGATCTGTTGTAAGAGGTCGATTGTCCTGAGCAGCAGCAGTACAATTATTGGAGGCAGCGGAAGAACCAATTCTTGGTCAACGACAATGTCATGCTAAACCCGAGGCATTGTGGAAAACCCATACATGGCTAGGACACTGCGCTAGAGCAGGCAACGGGAAACCACTCTAGTAAAATCCCAAGAAAACAAACATGACAGACACAAACATACATATCACAATAAGGTCGAAGAATGAAATTCCCAGGTTGGACGGCTTTAATATAATTACTACTGGGGAAGGGTACTCCATTGTCACAAGTAAGTGCAACGCGGATACGGGGGTGTTTTAAAGCCGAAAGGACGAACATCAACTGATAATAGTGCAACGAAAATGACAGAGGCAAGCCATAGAATAGCAAAAGAAAGAATGAGAATAGGTACATGGAACGTAAGAACAATGAATAATGGAAATTTGGAAGTAGTCAAGAGAGAAATGGTAAGGACTGGTATTGATTTGCTAGGAATAAGTGAGATGAAATGGACAGGAATGGGACATTTTACATCAGATGAATATGAAATCTATTACTCTGGACAGGAGACATTGAAGCGAAATGGAGTGGCATTTATATGTAATAATGAAATACGAAGATGTGTACTGGGCTTCAACCCAGTAGATGACAGAATTGCCACAATACATATACAGTGAAAGCCGATAAACATAACAGTAGTACAAATATATGCCCCAATATCCAGCGCAGAAGAAGAAGAAAGTGATGCATTTTATGATAAAGTACAATCTGTATTGGATCAGATACCTAATGGCGATATTCTGTATATCATAGGTGACTGGAACGCCAAGGTTGGGAAGGAATTATCAATTGATATCACTGGTAACTTTGGTTTGGGCAAGAGGAATGAAAGAGGGGATCAACTTGTAGAATTCTGTAGTAGAAACGATCTTAGAATAATGAATACATTCTTTAAGTTACACCCACGAAGGCTATACACATGGATATCACCTGACAACTCTACCAGAAATCAAATTGATTACATATTATGCAAATCGAGATGGAAAAGTAGCATAAAGCGAGTCACAACTCTACCGGGAGCAGATTGTGGTACTGACCATAATCTGCTCATAGCCGATATCAAGGTCAAGCTAAAACGAATAAAAAATTCAATGCAAACTCAAATATACGATGTGGAAAAAATCGGACTTGACTACAGTGTAGAAATAAAAACAGGTCTAACGCACTGCAAACAGAAGACAGAACACCAGAAGAACTATGGATTGATATTCGGACTATTCTAATAGAGACAGCAAATAAAAAGGTCCCGAAAATCAAAAGGAAGAAAGTCTCAAAGTGGCTTTCGGAAGAAGCTCTAAAAATTGCCAAAGAACGAAAGGATATGCGTAGCAAAGGAAAGTATCAAGAATATCGAAAGCTTAACGCAGCATTTCAGAAGAAAGCAAGACAAGATAAAGAGCAAAGTATCAGAGAAAAATGCAGACAAATTGAAGAGTTAAATAAAATAGGTAAGAATAGAGACTTATTCAAAGAAATAAAAGAGATGACTGGCTCACGAAGCTCAAGAGGTTGTGCTATGAAATTAAGTAATGGAAAAGTGGTTTCTGAAGAAAAGGAAATAAAAAAGAGATGGCATCAATATACTGAAAATCTATATAGAAGAGATATTAATATGAATGATCATTTTAATGTACATTTATATGAAGATGAACCTGATGTATTAGAGATAGAAGTAAATGTAGCAATACAGCACATATCTAACAGAAAAGCTCCAGGTTGTGATGGAATACCGATAGAGTTTCTAAAAGCAGGAGGAGATGAGGCAATTAGAGTCATGATAAATCTATGTAATAGCATATGGAAAATGAAGACATGGCCAAATGATTGGAAGAAGTCCATATATTTCCCTATTTACAAGAAAGGAGATAAAAAATATGTGGGAATTATCGAACTATTGCCTTAATCTCACATGCTAGCAAAATACTTCTGAGAGTTCTACAAAAAAGACTGGAGGCCTTCCTTATTCCTGAACTACCTATCGAACAAGCCGGTTCCGAAGAGGTAGAGGAACTAGAGACCACATATAAAACCTGAGATGGCTAATGGAAAGAGCTAGGGATAATCAAATAGAACTATTCGTGTGTTTTATTGACTACAAGAAGGCATTTGACTGTGTAGACCATCAACGATTATGGAAAACTCTCAAAGATATGGGAGTACCTGAACATTTGATTGTCATGATTAGTAACTATATACAAATCAGGAAGCGACTATAAGGACAGAGTATGGAGAGACAGGCAACATACCGATTGGTAAAGGAGTACGCCAGGGTTGCATTCTATCTCCATTGCTATTCAACATCTATGCAGAAAAGATAATGCGAGAGGCTCTAGATAAGTGGGACAAAGGCATTGGCATAGGTGGAAGGAAAGTATCAAACCTGAGATATGCAGATGACACCACATTGATAGCCGGTAATAGAGAGGACCTTATAGAACTTATAGAAAAAGTCAAATCGTCGAGTGAGAAAGCTGGGTTATATCTAAATGTCAAAAAAACTAAAAAGGTGATGGCAACAGGAGAACTAGATTCTATAATAGTTGATGGCGGAAATATAGAAGTAGTTGAAAGATTTGTCTTCCTGGGAGCCTTGATAACAAGTGACAGACAAATAGATATGGAATTACGCAGAAGAATTGCAATGGGAAAAGTGCAATGGGGAGTCTGAGGAAAATTTTTAAAGATAGAGATTTAAGACTCGCCACTAAAGTAAAAATTGTACAGACACTTATTTTCCCTATTATTCTATACGGTGCAGAAACCTGGACTCTAAAGAAGAAGGAAAGAGCAAAAATCGATGCTTTCGAAATGTGGTGTTGGAGAAACCTGCTTGGAGTGACCTATATAGATAGGAAGACAAATATAGAAATCATTGCCGGCATAAAACCCAAAAGAACGCTAGAGGCAGAAATTGTCAAACTTGCCTTATCATACTTCGGACACGTGGTGAGAGCGGACTCGATGGAGCTACAGCTGATGCTAGGAAAGATGGATGGTCAACGGCGAAGGGGTAGGCCACACATAACGTGGCTGAACAATGTCCAGAATTATATAGCCAACGACAACATCATGAAGATACTAGCAGAAGCCAGAAATAGAGTGATATGGAGAGGAACTGTCATGGATCGCCAGGGGTCGGTTACGACTCGACAGCACAAGGTAACACGGTATTATATCCTTAAATGTATTGATGATACAATGCATTATATTATACAATTAATTTTTAAATAATAGATTATTATAATATTCATTATATTATATTCATCAATGATGATTCTAATTTATAATTGCAAATGTAAATCTAATCAAATTTCATTATATATTAACATGTCTAAGCGCAAAAAATACAGTATATATTTTAAATATAATTTAATTAAAGAAGTTGATGAAGGTTTACTGAACAATCAAGAATTATGTAAGATACATAATATTTCTCCATTTTTATTATCAAAATCATTGGAAAAGTAAAAACCTCTTTATAAGAAAACCTCTCTATAAGAAAAAAAGTACTGAAAAAAATAGGTTCTTATAGAGAGGTTTTACTGTATATATATATATATATATATATATATATATATATATATATAAATATAATTTATATCTATACACTATATACATTATATATAATTGTAATGTATTTGTATCTACTAAAATGTATCTACTAAGAAAATTATGTATTTGTAATTGTATTTACTATGATTTTTTTTAAGTAATTGTAGTATTATCTATTATACATTTTTCGAGTATCGTGCCCAGCTCTGTATATATCTATAGATATAGAGGTCTCCTCTATATAGGTCATATAAGTTCCTAATACGGATACTATAGATGTATTAATACGGACACCCTATAGGGTGTATATATATCCAATCAGCGCGCATCGTATGAACTATTCTGATTTTCTAAAAATCGCGTGCGTTTAAATATTAATACAACCTAAAAATCTAAATTTAAAATTTTTATTATTTTGATACTTAAATTGTCTTATTAATTAAATTAATTAAATTAATTAATTAAAAAAATATTAAAAATAAATAAAATATTAACTAATTAAATTATAATAAATTGTTCATAAAATTAATTATAAATAATGTATTTATAATCTGTCTGATTGATTCATCAATAATATATAGTTTATCTAGTGTTATATAGGGTGTCCGTATTATAATACAGGGTGTCAGTATTCGGACATGGGTACCGAAATCGGACACCCCCGTTATCTATGGATTTAAAAGATTAAATAAAAATTTTAAATCACAATAAAATCTATAATCATATAATATTAATATAGTGTAATTTTTGAATACAAATAATGAGTCATAAAATGTTAATACAATGTATTGTTAAAGTGTCAGTATTAGGTTACTTACCCCTATAATGAATAACCAAGTTTATTATGAATAGTAAGAACGATAGTAGTGGTAGTGTGCGAGATAGGAAGTGAGCTAAGGAATGTATTAAGTTATAATAGTAGGATCTATGTCAATTGAAATATAGTAAAATAAAAGCTTCAAAATTAATTCGAACGATATTGAAAATATTATTATATACATATATAGTATATATTATATACTATACAGCATAATAATATCTAATATATTGTATTATGTATTAATAACTAATACCGGAGAGCCAATACTAATACTAATTATTAATAATATATATTGGAGGGAAGGGATTGTCGCATATGCTGGTATTATGGCCGATAATGATATTTAAAAAAATATTATAGCTTTCAAAAAATTATATAGGATATTTAATATGAATTATTGATTTTCGATTAGAAAATAATGTTTGTAATTGTTATCGAAAAAACGTAAGGTTTACTTTATTTTACTGACAAATTATTTTATAAAATTATGTATTTAAAAAATATTCAGTAAATATAATACATTTACTTTCAAATTATATTAATATTACATATTGTAATACATGACGCGAACCTATTGGAATTTCAGAAATACCAGAAATATATTTGATATAGGTAGAACTATTTAATATATATATATATATATATATATATATATATATATATAATTATTATATATTTATAATTTAACTTATTTTCTTTAATCTAACTCATATATTAAATAAACTATAATGTTACACTACAATGGCCGATAACGAATGGCCAACACGGTCTACCGGTAACAACTACACGCATCAACCGTAACAGCTGTACGAATATCGTAGTCGACATGTTCACCCTTAATGTATAACTCTAACAGGGTGACTCGTTATAGAAATCACATTATAGGCAGATCAGAACATTTAGAACAATAGCTACAAGTAACACACTAGTGTTGTATGGAACTATAGTTTATTATAACTCTTTAAAGTATTAGTTTACTCCTATTGGGGTAGTCTATAGTTTGCATTAACCTTACACCCATATATGTATTAACCTTTATGTATTAGTGTGTCGCATAATATAATAGACTATTGAATTATATTTTATTTAAATATCTTTGAATAATTATATTAGTATAGTTTTACAAGCACTCATTGTAGTTAGTTATATACGTTATTCAATCATATTGTAAAGTAACGACTTTACGAAAGTAAAACATATAATAATTGATTACATATGTTGGGAAATGGGAAATGTGGGGTCATCCAAAGTCCTAACGATGTATATACTTAGGTGGTGATATTCTTATCGCAAGTTAGAACAATGGAAGTCACTCGCTGATTGAAGGCGACCCGCTGTTCGACATCGATTAGCGAACATCTGTTTTCTCAAAGTAACAAATCATTATCACGTGATCGGTGTTGACCAATCACGAGAGACTATTTAAAACAACTTCTATACAATAAGAAGGAACTAATCAACGGTCAGTCTCCCTTGCACGGTTAGATGACACACGCAGATTGTAGTACACATTCCACAGTAGAACACATATCTCCGTCAACACTAACGTTAACAGCAGCCTGCCTAACAACTAAACGTGAGGTTATCCACAACTAATATATGGTATCCATTACTCATTCATTATTATATTATATTAACCATGGTTGCAACCATTCATTAAATATGCAAAATAGCTAAACTGATTTTATTAATTATAATAACGAATACATACTTATGTCTAACCGTAAGAAATCAGTTCATATACTAGAATGTAATATTTTTTAAATGTATTCTTAATATTATTTGGTTGATTATCTATTCTTAAATTTAATAGTTAATTAAATTAATAGTTTTTGAATGTATCTATATATATATATATATATATATATATATATATATATATATATATATACATTGACATATAAGTATCTATATATAACATCTTTGTGATTGTGTTAATATATTTATAATAGTATTTATATAAGGATACACTAAATATATAATATATGAACACTACACTTGGTAAGGCACTCCTTAAAGAGCTATTTAAATACTGTATTTAGTAGTGACATCGAGTGGAAGTAACGTACAGGATATATGTATTATAACTCTATAGAATGCACGGAGACTCCAATAAGTATATTCATCTAAAATAATAATCACACAGATAATTTATAATCTAATTATATTTTATTTTATAAAATACTTTATCAATACGCTAAAAAATTATTCGCTAAAAACTCTAAAAATTTTAGTTCGTATGGTGTTATATAGTAATATGAAAACAGTGAAGGTATAGAATATTTGTATGTATATTACAATTTAAGTATCATACGATATATGTGGTGTTTTATAGCTATAGTGGAACAATGCCTTGTGTAATCGACGCGGGTCGATCATGCGTGACGGTATTAGTAGTGTAACCATGCGTGACGGCTAGTGATGTATCAGGTATGAGTCATACCTACATCGTACATGTATCACGTGTGTGTATACTAGAGTTAGCTGTCAACAGTTGTAGCTACGTTATATACTAAATAACACACACTCTCTCTGCGCTTGAACGATATCACATGGTCACACGTTTTCTGCTATCTAATTAATCGTATATGTCATATATACATTGTACATGGAATATACTGATTATATAATACTTTATTATCATTATTATAATAATAATTAAGTATTAATATATAACATAGTTATATTTTAAAAATATTAATTAAGTATTGCAATATATGGATTATTTTTAATTATAATTATTATTGAATATTGTAATAGAATGTTTAATATATTATATAATGATATATGTATTATATATATATATAATATAGAAATAAATATTCATATATTATAATACATATATGTATTCATTATATTACAATAAAATATATTTTCATTATACATATTAATTATATAAGTAAGTAATATATTTATAATATTAATTTAATAATTAATAACTATATTCAATACACATGATTACTTCACATAACATAATACGCATTTTTAATATATTATAATATATTAAAAATGCGTATGAATTCATGTGAAATAGAGGAAAGTAACCTAATACGGACACTTTAACAATAAGTGGTCTTAACAATTTATGACTCAATATTTTTATTCAAAAATTAAAATATAATAATATTATATGAGTATAGATATTATTGGGATTTTAAAATGTTATTTAATATTGTTAATAGATAACGGGAGTGTCCGTATTCATACCCATGTCCGAATACGGACACCCTGTGTTATAATACGGACACCCTATACATGTAGTGGTGCACCACAATATATACTAGGTATGTACCTATTATTTAAGAATAAATAATATAAATTACAATTACATTATTTATCATTTTTATGAACAATTTAATAATATTTAATTAGTAATTAGTTTATTAATTTTTATTATTTTATTAATTAATAATACAAGTTAAGTATCTAAATAATAACAATGTTATATTTAGCTTCAGTGGTGATAATAATATGATAACGTACGCGATTTTTATGAAAATCAGAACAGTTCACACGATGCGCGCTGATTGGTTATAGGGCGTCAGTATTAAAACATATAGATTTTCCGTATTCGGGATTAATATGACCTACAAAATATAGCAATTATTTATATAATGTTTATTAATTATATATAATATTTAGAATACTTTACTTTTTAATATTATATTGTTATTTTTTATATTGAATCTTTTGTATATACATGAGAAGGTTTTAAGTTGAATTTTTCTTAAATTTAAAAACGTGATAACAAATCAGTTTATTGGATACACCAGTACTATTTTAAATAATTACAAAAATACTTATTTAGTCTATTTATATAATTATATATATTTTATTCATTACATTTTTTTGTAGTATTTATGGTTTATGATATACCTTATATCCGTATTCGGGCACTGTCCATATTCGGTTACTTCTCCCTAATCATATTAATTGAATATTTTATGACAACAATATGTCAATTATGACTTGTCTTGTATATATATACTACTATTAACTATTAGTATTATATTATATTAGACTATATAATATAAATTATAATACCAATATTCACATAGGTTGCCTACTAAATATATTGAGCAATATTATGAATATTATATATGTATACTTGCCTTCCTTATTAATTATAATTCTGACATATTACAAAATAGTATAAATATAACATATTAATATATTAAATATTAATATAAATAGTGTATATATTAATTAATGAATATAATATTATTTTATTTTCAATATAATTTAATTATAATTTAAATGATAAGTTTAATATATATATATAACATAGTATTATTAACTATCATATAACTAATATCATAATATTCACTTATACATTTATAAGTATACGTAACCCAACGAAGAATCTATTTAAATACATGTAAGTTGATAGGTATTAAATAGAAATATTTATAATTTAATATATTATCTGTAATGAAACTTAGCCAACAAATGGCAATTCCTCAAATATAATATTACGTATATTTAATAAATACAGTATTATATTTGTCTGTATTTATAACCAAATTATTAATATCGAAATCCCTCTCAATAATATATTGTTACAGATATCGACAGTGCAAACATCCGCCATATGGAAATATTATTCATGATAAATATCTACCAGATTTCTACCCCATCTTCAGAATGCCGTTCCATTTTGATGTTGGTAGTGTATTTTATGTTATGTGTGTCATAATGTAAGTTACGTATATTACATTATCATTACCTTACTAAATCACACTGCAGCAGGTCTATCATTAGTAACCCCTTATTCTCTAATGTGTCTAGTCTATTTGCAAATAGGTTCATCTTATTTAAGAATGCATTGATATATAATGCTAGGTTACTTAGGTATTCTCTGTTCTTTATTACGAATAATCTTGTCTGGTTTACAATCGCGCTCATTTTTACAATCATTTCTCATTAATTTTTCTTTCCATTTTTTATGTTGTCTTACTAAGCTTTTAATCATCTTTACTTCGGAGTCCACTTCCATCCCGAATTGTGATTTTTATAGTTTACATATATGTAATAAGTATACTACATTAAAGAGTTATCTTTTCTTTCTCTGTATAGGTATGATATTCATTCTCTATTTATTCACGAATAGTTTTACTAATTTACTTATTCTAGCTTACATTTAAGGTTAATTACTTATTTTACTTTATTCCCTTCACTCGCGAATCGTAGGGGAAATCAATGAGCTGGTTGTTACACAATGCCGTCGACATCATTTCGGTCGTGTGGCTTTACCATTAAGTCGGACTGATTCAACTTCGGCATTACCATTATTTGATGTCATCAATCCATTTTCTTTTTGGTCTGCCAAAATTTAATTAGTGGTTCATTATCCGAATATATACATACAATGATTACTGATTCTCTCACATTCACTACTCGATATATTTATCATTTTCTTTCTATGACTATCTCACACTAACTCACATCTTGATCTTATATGCTTTCTACAAGTTATTAACTGACTGATGTATGTTATCAGCCGATGCTGAATTTATTTCCCTTTAAATATAGCTTTATGACCCGTTATATTCATTAGGAACATATTATCTCATCGTTTTAACTGATTTAATTGTAATTTTTGGGTTATCATATTGGCTTCATCGTAATTTACATGTGGATTTCCCAGTCTCAAATTCTCCCGTCTAACTATTTTTGTTTTCTGTGACTTATCATGAACAATTACTAGCGCTTTCCCGAATACCTTCGTTACTGTCCAATACAGATTCCATATCGATGCGAAAGTGGCCCTCAACACAAAGAATGACTGGATCACCTATCATTATTATTTTAGTATGCACTTTCATTTTTAACTTATATATATATATATATATATATATATGTGTATGGGTATATATCCATATATATTCATATATATATATATATATATATATATATATATATATATATCCTATATATTCAATTCGCGCGATTGTTCTGTTAATTCTTTAGATATTTTAAAAGCTTTGGAAAAGTTATTTAATCATTCTTCAGAGAAATTATGATTTACCTACCCTTACATACGTGTAATACATTTGTAATTGGTAATTTAACATTTCTACCTGCATTAGATAATAAGGGATGCACCCAGTTATATCTAACAGTGCATACTACGGCCTGTGTGGCTCAGTTGGCTAAGGCGTCTGGGGCCGGTTGCTGGGACATTTGATAATTTTAGCGTACGCAACGCGCTAGCAAAATTGGCCTGCGCCATGTCCTTAGCCATATGCAAATCGAGTTGTTCCGACAATTAAAATAAATGTCCTAGCCTAGCTAATTCTAGCGCGTATTATCTCGGCGACTGTCCGACTATGCGTATCGTATAGAATAAAAAAGAATTTTTTATGAAACTTTAAATCCAAAATAAATAAAATATGCTTATGTTATATTCAAAACAGTGTGAAATAACTTAATACAATAATATATATTAAAATAATTAATTATTAATAATTATATTATTATAATTCAAGTAATAAATAGTAACTATTTAAATATACAACATATGCGCACTCACTATTTTTAGTTAATATAAAGTAGCGCCACCTATAAAATTATTTTAATGTGTCACTCAAATCTAAAAATAGAATATAGTTATAATTATAATTGAAATATATAACAATAATACGCGCATATAATGTATATAAATTTCAACTTAAAACATTCTCAATCATATACAAGTGTATAAATAGAAAACATATATATTATTAACTATAGTTTGAAGACTAAACAAGCTTGATTATTCCTCTACCTATGCATTTATGCCAAACTCTGAAATTATTTTATATATATATATCTGAATATACACCTATATAATTAGGTCATACAAATTATGATATTTTCAAGTTTTAATATATATATATATAAATATGTATATTAGTTTGATTAATTAATAACATTAAATACATATATTATGTTATTATTATTAATGATATGTTAAGTGAATATGTATATGTACATTATATAATATAGAAACAATATTTATATATGTGGATTCACATTAAATTTATAATATTAAAATGAACAATTTATTTTAACACAGCCTTATTTATTTCGATTAATAGGATCGATTAATCGATTAATATATGTCTTAAATATAAATTTATATTTATACTTTAATATAAGTACAGTATATATAGTATATTAATTAATTTTATTGAAATTATTGAAGTTTATATTGAATATAATATTCTGAATATATTGTAATTATTTTAAAGATAGATTCTATAGTTTTGTATATTATATTGGGTTATACTCGATAATATTTGTAATTATATTATTATAATAATTATATATTTATATAATTATTATAATTGTATATCCAATACATACTACAATACAATTAAATTGGGAATAAAATGGGAAATAAGCAAAACATTTTATTTAATATTTAGCTAACGCCAGCTATTAGTTGTCCTTAATAAATGGGTAAAATAAACGCTGCGTGTTTAATTTATATGTCGGAACAACTCGATGACTTTAGCTTAGCATTTTTATCATTTTTACGCGCTAGAACATCGGAACAACCGATCGCTAGCAAGCGCTAAGGCGAATTTGTTCGCCTTAATGACGCGCGCCTACGCTATTTATTTTTCATCCGAACAACTCAATATCGTAAAATAAGCGTAGGATAAGCGTAGGCCAATTTTATTTTATCGGAGCAACTGGCCCCTGACACACAAGCAATAGGACATGGGTTCGAGCCTCGTCCGCACCATTAACATTGGTCTTACAATATTATTTAGAAGTGATATTATATAAGTTTGTATACATAAATGATAGTCTATCGTTAAAACCATTGTTGCCTTAACATGAGAGCTGCTTCGAAGGGACATTAGAGCCATGGCATATATGCATATATGGTGAAAACTTCATATAATTTCCTGTATGGGATGAAAGGACTCTAAATATATATATATATATATAAACTAAAACTGCACTGGTACTACGGATTCAAAATATTACCCGATTGTCAAATAGTCCTTCAATTAACTTACAATTTGTCTATCTCTTGTTCTATATCTGTATCTTATTATTTCCTTGCAGATAGTCTTGTTTCGATTTATATGTTTAATTTTTAATATGTTAAATATCGTTCGATATAAAATGTGGTAAATATATGTCGGTTAACCGATAATTATCAGTTATATATACCTAATAACTTATGGGATACAGTGTCGCGCTACGAATTGGCCTGCAAAATCTGTTATAACACTATTGGTTTTTTTATCTGGTATTGATATCGCTTCTTCATAGTTGGTACTAGGTATAAATGTTGCTATAAAATGCACAGAAATTAATGATATGGTATGATGCGATTGATATATCGCCAATTGTATATCTTTCTGGCATACCTACCGCAAATTTATCAATTTGTATTTGTATATAAGTTGTCATACCTATACATATTTCTGCTGCGAGTTACTTACTTGTCATGACTAGTCGTGCATATTCTACCATACTAGTAGATAGAGTTTTGTAACACTATAATACATCATCTGTGATTACGTATTCTTCTTCTACTTCTACTCCGAGTTCCCATAATGTTGGAACTCTACACTTTGTTTACTTCCTATTAATCTTAGATTCACGTCTTCATATATACTACGTAGCTTCACCACTGCACTTATTATCTCACATTCCTCTACCGCTGGAGTATCTATTGCCGATATATTTATTATATTTTTTATTCTAGACCTAAAATCAACTCTCTGATTTACCGATCTTTTTTATACCCAATTTCTTAATCCAATTCTTCTAATTCGATAGCCCAACTCTGTATTTTCATATTTGTCATGTCCTTAATGAATAATGACTGCTGGAAGGGTTTATTAACGTTTTTTATATCATTATATAAAGTATTGATAATATTGTGATTAAAAATTAAAGATTATAATGTGTGTTTTACTAATACTCGCTACTAATATTAAATTTTCTACATTATTAACAAATTATTAAATTATTTTTAAAATTGACGCAAAAAAGATTATATCTGACTCTAAAGATATCCGGACCCCCCTATTTATAAATGGGGGGGGGGGGGGGTACGGACACCCACGAACCCCCTGTTCATGCGACCCTATATATATATGTAAATAAAATATGCATATATGCATAAAATATATTTTATAAAATATACATGTATAAATGGTTAATGATTTTAAATAATATATATTATTAATATATTATATTATATTTCAATAATAAGTCCATTGAATTAAACGTATTTATTTAATGTATCACACATACTTATATATATATATATATATATATATAAGATACATTCTATAGAATATATTATATTGTAAGATTCAGAGTTATTCTACAAGTAACCGTCATATATATTCACAATATTATTGAATTAAGAATCAATAATCAAGCAAAGAATTATCAAGACTGGATTCAAAGAATAGTATGGTTTACTTGTGAACGAAGTTCTTACGGTGAGAGATTATTATTAATCGTTATTATAATTAATAAAACAGGTTTAGTTATGTTGCATAGTTATATGAGTAAACAAGGTTGGTTGATAAATATAATAACGAATTTGGTAATCGGCACCAAATAATAATTGTGGATCAACTCACGTTTAATAGGAGGTGCGATTCTTTTTACGTTATATATAACTATAGTTAACGGAGCTCGGTCTTCTACTTCGGATATGAACGGCATATCTGCGTGTGTCGTCGAGCGGTGGGAGAGAGACTGCTGATGATTAACTTCTTCTTCTTCTTTTATATGTTATAAGGTAGAAACAGGTAAAGTAATAGGCTCTCACAAGCACTTACATTGATATATCTATGTATACATCTTATACACGCATTACTCGTGCATGCCTTAGTCCAGGCATCGCACGCCCGCACTTGACGACCAATTAGAGAAGCGCGCGCTATCCCAATCAACCAATTAGCGAACATCACTTACGACGGTGCTACACACATATACGATAACCGTCATTCGTTTCCATACTAGACAATATATACCTGCCATATTCATATTTGTATTGTTTATGTTATATATTCGTTATGTATTACACGTCTAAGTATATGTATTATTAATAAAGGTTCATCTTGAGGAATAATTGACCTGGATTAATTACTACAAGTCTACACGACTACATATATAATGGGTTACAAATTATGTATCCTGATTGGCCAGAACCGGTTACATGCTTTTCCTTTGTTACTTTGAGAAACAGGTGTTCGCTTATCTTCGTCGACTATAGGGCAGCGAGTTGCTATCGCTCCTCAGGGGGCCTCCGTTAGCTTAACTTCACGATAAGAACATCATTACCCGAATCCACATTGCTGTATTGGAAATCGTCTTTCGGACTTTGGATGCATCTGGTTTTCCCATTTCCAAATATATATATAATCAATTATCATTGATTTTAACGTTCGTAAAGTATTAACTTTACATTTGTCCTTCCCATTATACAAAAATTAAATTTGTATCGCAATTTAATTTTAAAACAACTATATGAGAGTACAATAAATTTCTTTTGATTTTTTTTTACAATGTATTTAATGCTTATAATAAACTAATAGTAATTCCTTATTATAATTTCGCAATATTTAAATAATATATATTTGTCATACTACTAGTATGAAAATAGTCTAACTAATTGGTAAATATATATATATATATATATCTATATATTTATTGTTTTCCTTCTTCGGCTTTCTGAGGTCTCTTGGTCATTTCCACAATATTAAATTCCTGCCTCATCTTCGTTGGAATTGGACTCTTCTTCCTTCCTGGTGTTGGTATCGTCGAAGTTAAGTCGACCATCGACTCAGCGTTACACTTGTATTTACGCGTAGTTTCTAGTTTCCTAGTCCTAGTTTCGCAAGAGTAAAATTTCAATGGTCTTTTAATAATGTAGATAGTTAAATATAGTATGAAAATTGTTAATATTAAATTGAAAATCATATTTCCAGCATGAAATATACTCATTTTCTCATTATCCAAGTTCGTTTTTTCATCGATATTATCTAAACTTACCCAGCTATCCTTGCCAGCTATTTATACTCGAACACCCTTAATAGTTTATTTATGATTCGGTATGGAAGGTGTTCATAGTTTCAATATTACTAATTATAACATTCTCACTTGTTATATTAATTTTAATTTAATTTTCTACTATATATTTGAAACGGAATTCATTACCCGTTATCCAACTATTTTTGCAATGAGAATTTTGTATACGCCATCCTCAATTGTCATCGAGATGATCTTTTCATTTCCGCTATGAAAATAAATATTTCCTCCTATAGTAGAAACTAGAGTTATATGATGATGAAATATACATATATGATATATATATATATATACTATTATGATATATACTACTACATGTTAAAATCAGCTTTCATCACGATTGTTCACTTGTTGTTCATCTTTTTTAACAATCATCCTCTTCTTAATTTGTGGTTTCCTAAAATAACCGAAGGTTCGCAGATGAATCTTCTGTTGTAATAAATGTTGTCATCGCATATCATAGGGTATTTCCCGATACACAATACAGGTGATGTTATATAATTATTTTTAGTACTGACGGCTATGAGATTCTCGACTTCAATTTCCATCGTAATTCTTCATTTTCAGTTAAGGATACAGTTTCGATTACTCCGTATTCGTAATACCATTCAGGACTTGCACAAGACAGGCCTAGGTCATTTGCTTTATCCAGAATTTCTATTAGCCTATCTATTGGTAGCATCTTCTCCGTCAGATGACCAAGTTGTAGAGCAGCTCTATGTTGTTCATAATTATCTAAGTATTTCTAAAAATTACTATATTAAATTTGTATAACACTTAAATGATTTTATAAGATTTCAATCATTACTAACCCCTGGGTTGCGCTGGCTATTACCATAACTTTCGACTCTAATATTTCCATTTTATTAGCGAACATTTTGGTGTAACTCTCAAGTGAGTCAAGGTGCTTCCTATTTTGTGCTACGTAGTCCATCGTTGTAATCAACAATCGTGCACGATTGGTCACCTATTTACCACATGAATAATTGTCGAGTTTCTCGCTCGATTCTCAATTACTAACATGGTAATGACCTTACAATTTAGTTGTCTTTTATCCTTCATGATGTCTCGGACCTTACCAGTAACTGGTATATCTGTACTTAGTCCGAATAGAGTGTCATGATCTGCTCAATTCGCGGTAATACGTGAGTCATTTGTTGTACGTGTACAACTGGTTACGTATTATTCTAACGTTGCGGAACCCCAGTTGACATTTGGGTTTACAAGTCTAACCTTTTTCCGGTTGACTTTCTTTTCTTTATGTGTTAACTGATTCACAATTATCAAAGTTTTCCCATACTTTGTTTTTACGATCCAATGTGGATCCCATCTAAAGGCGAATGTTATTATCAAATGTTATTATCTTCTAATAACATTACCGTATCGCCAACTGATACGTCCTTATTACGCGCTATTGCTGCTATCCCTATTACATTTTCTAGAATTAATTGTTTATTATTTTGCGGTTATAAAAGCTTTATCTAAATTATCGATTCTATCTTCAAATAGCACAATGAATGGCAGTTTTACATTTCTACCATATATTAGATAAAGGTGTGAATCACGTCGTATACGATATATCGGACAATGCTGACCTATAGGCTAGTATTGCACTTGATAACACTGATTCCCATATATCCACTACATTATTAACTAGTTTGTTAATCATTTATTTTAGGGTTCGTTTGAATCTCTCTTATCCTTTCGAGAATATGGATACTATTTGTTTATGATCGCAATAAACAATACATTTCTCGTCGTATAAATAGGTTATGAGTTTCCTAAAATAATGTATAATAGTAATTTTTCGATTTTAGGTCATCCTGTTATAAATCCTATGTAATGCTTTAGATAAATATTAGATAACTCTTTCAATATTGAACTATCTACGCATACTAATATACTGCCAATACTATGATCACATGAATCTGTATATATGTATATATGTATATATATATATATATATATATATATATATATTAAATAGTGATACTATTAAATACAATATTTCCAAGAATACCTCTATCGCAAACATAGACACTATATTACATACTACCATCCAAGTCGATGCATCTGGCATCTAGCTCAGCGAGGTTCTCTAACAAAACAACAAACCTATGTTTGTATTCGATAACTCTCACCGATACCGACACAGATATGTGAATATAGATCGCGAATTATTGGACGTAGTATATAGATGTTAACGCTTTCATCACTATGTATTTAGGTATAATATTTACTATAGAGAGTGACCACCGCCCACTCGAAATTATCAAACTCAAGAATACTAAAAAATGATACTATAGTAAATGAATTCTCGAGAAGCCCCGAACACCAAAACCAAAACGATAATAACCTCAATATCAACTTAAAAGACTTCACTCCTAAAACCGAAGATATAATAACGCTAGATTTAATCGAAGATATCTAACACAAAGAACTGAGGAAAATCTTGGGATATGGTTGACCTAAAGTCACCGACATTTCACTAAATATCTAAGATAATACTGGACTTTCCGAGATGAACTATACGATGATGAAAACTACACCACGAAAGAAAATACTGTTCTAGTTCCATTTCGTGCCAGAGACTACTTAACTAGAGCCTTCACGAAATAAATCAATGTCTATCAAATATATTATTTTATGCTAAAGACAATGAATGTTGGCCTCGCTATAGCGACATATATGTACCAATACGTTACCATCATAGCCACATAATGCAAAAGGTGTCAAACGTTTGCCAAAAGTTTACCACTCCACACCCCCACGAGAATTACCGACACGAACATGTCAATAATTGCTACAGACCGTTATCAACTAGATAAATCAACTGGTAAAATATACATATTAACGATAGATATATTTTCGAAATACCCCATTATCCACCAACTACGAAATACAAGCAAAATTGAAATTATCGTCTGTCCGAATAATTCTTCATGATCGGTGTTCCAGAACGGTTATACTCTGACAATGGTTCTCAATATAATTCTCCAGAATTTGCAAAAATTTCATCTTTCTTGTATTTCCAAAATGTGACTTTAATTCCACATTACAAAACAGCCGAAAGCTTACTGAACGCACTCTTAAGCTTGCGTAATACCCCAGTCGATAAATAAACACCATGCATTATATATATATATATATATATATATATATATATATATATATTGATATATATATATTAACACACCAGAACCAAGATATCCTCTGAAAAGTAATAAACCAACAACAACTAAATAGTGAAGCTCAATCTGTAGATTAACGGTAGGGAGGAAACTAAGAGAGGCGCCACAACTTCCACCAAACCAAACTTTCACTCTCTGCATATCCAAATCAGATAAATGGGAACCTAATGATAATATGTAAAATGTCAGAGCCAAACTCATATGATTTCAATACAACAAGTGGAATAGTCCGAAGATCCCGCTTCAGATCAGAACAATAGAACCAATACATATATATATATACCATAATATTCCCCACACAAACGTATACTACTCCCATCTACTTTACATAATAATCATATTACTCTCTCCATAATACCAGTAACTAATGTAGATCCCATCATATATCACTACAATACTCCACCCAACACCAACATAAACCATCTATACGCACCCCACATCAGAAACATACACCACCTTATACTACAATTAACACCATATCACACTTAACCTCACCGTGCACCTCAATCAATATAGAATATCCATCACCACCGCACACTTATCATAATACCTAATTGTCTAATCGCTAACCACTATTTACGACACGGATGCTGTAATATACAGAAGTAGCTCGAGACATCGTCGGTCACCATATTGTTATATACCCTAACCATAGGGCACAATCGGATCCATGACATATAGGAAGAATGGCACAATCGCACAATCAGGTTGCGTCGTGGAATCCGTTGACCTATCTGACTCGAACGATCTCCAGCTCTATTCATCGTTCTTCTCCAACCGGGGGAATAAGGGATGTGATGCTATAATTATTCAATATAACACCCCCATCCGTAAACACGAATAATGGATCGTTCCATTATGTTCATCTATAGTATTATTCGATATAACTCCCCCATTTGTAAACACGTATAAGTTTATTGGTATGCGTTATATAGTTCGTCACGCATAATTGTATATCAGTGTCGATCTATATAACGGCCTCAGTATCGATGATACATCAGTGTAATTAATAAACGTACAAAAGCCTTGACCCTATGTACAATAACTTGAATGAAATATGCATATGTTTGGGGACCCATTTTATAATTCTAGATATATACATAATTTTTCCTAGATTTTTACTTTTAATATTTATATTATTTATATGAAGCATTTACGTGTTAGAAACGAAATAGAAACATTTTAGAAAATGATAAGAAAGAAGAAGTAATAAATGTTTATTTAAATTAAATTAAATATATAGTTTATTACCATAATATATACACAGAAATTATATAACGAGCTTGGTTATGTTTTTCACATAAAACACAAATGATTTATTGCTTTACTTGTAAGATTTTTAGTAGAAATTTAGACATTACATCAATTGATACAATGATTGGAAACATGTACATGACCATGTTTCAATACACGAAAATTGTGATAATCATCTGAAGATCAGCGCTTAATTAAACAAATAGAAAGTAAAACACGATACTGGCGAGATATGCGAATTATAGAAGTTATTTCTTTCATATGTGAGCGAGGTTTAGCAATTAGAGTATCCGATCTAGATATTGGTTCAAATCATAATGGAAATTATTTGGGTATACTATAATTAGTATCGATCGATACTAATTCAAAGTATTATCCTCTCTTTGTCTACATATAGAGATAAGTACGATACTAAAGGTTTGTATATTACTAAATATAAATTATATTATATAGAATATAATTATATACTTTTCAAAATTGCATTAAATTGTCTAAATAATCTAATAATGTATACATATTTATATGATATCTAACTAATTTGATTCTTACAGGTAAATGTCGTATTAATTACTTATATAAAACTAAATGTGGTGAAATAATTATAATACTCTCTGATCAAGTTAAATCAACTAGAATAAAATAAATTAAGAATTCAAAATAGTTCATTATCAATTCCTATATCAATTGATTCCACGTCCGATATTTCCCATTCTGATCAATTTACAATAATATATATATATATATATTTAAAATATGGTAGAATAGTGGGAAGATCCATTACATTTGTAGAACTATATTCCCACACTGGTTTAGACTTGACAAATGTATTATTAAAATTCAACAGTAATTATAAGATTAATATAAAGAATTGTCATGATACGATAACCCCAGTAACACGAATGGAAGATACACTGGGATTTAAGCCCATATACAAAATCATAATCCATTAGAAATGTGGATACCATATACTACCCATTCTTTAAAGTTAATTGGTCATTATGCTGTGGAGTTATATACAACTGTATCATAATATTTTGCATTTATACAAATACTTTATAATTTCTTCAGTATACATACAACATAGAATGTATTAAGTTTAATATTAAATTAAGTTGGGCACGTTGTAATAAAGAGATTGTGTGGTACACGATAGTCTTCATATAACGATGAATTAAGCACATTTTAAGATGGACATTCACTCATTTTAGATGCAATAAGCAAGGTGAAAACAGATAATATTAATGCGTTATTATGTGAAGATGTATTTTCTATATAAGAGAATGAAAGCATTTGAAAATGTTTTGCCATGTAGGTGTTTATGCCTACCTACAATTTATAATCTCTGCTATGTAGAATAAATGCAGTAACTAAATAGTACAGTCTAATTCAATCGAGTTGATGGTAACCGTCAATAATTTATTAGCTGTATCGAATTACAAAGATGAACAAATAAATAATTATGAGGATGTCATGCCTTAGGCTGAACTTATATAGATGGCAAAAGACGAATGCAAATAGCAAAGAAACACGTCAATGATGAACCATTGAATATATAGACATTAGAGTGAGTTATCAATAATTAATATCTATGATTGAATATCAATGAGAGTGAATATTACACCAAAGACAGATTCAAATGTGAATGTTTTCTACCTATATTTGATAATTTAATTGGTAACTATATATTATTTATGTATATTTATAATGATTATTTGAGAAACAATATATTTATATATTTATGATAATTATAATAAATATTTAAAATATAGTTGCATAAATGCTGAAGATTGATGCATATGATGAAGTGGCTAACATTTTCGGATTTCTAAAGAATCTGAGTACTATTAGCGAATCAGAAATAACTGTAAACTTTTCACGGAGAAAATCCTGCGGATATCAATGCTGAATGTATAAACGAGACCCTACATTTATCTAAATATTTAATGAACCTGATAGATGTAATATACAATGACCACAAAATAGTACTATCCGATTATAAATATTTACATTATTCGAGAAATTATTGATGTTTATCCAAATATTACATTTTTTTTAAATTATTCCCAAATGTATCTTAATATTTAAAATATATTTATAAATATACATCAAAATAATATAATATAATATAATATTCGATTATTCAATTTTTAAATTATAGATAAATATGAGTTAATTCATAAATATGAGTTAATTCACATTTAAACTCGGTTTCATTTTATTATGGGTGAAATCATATTATATTAAAATATTAAATATGTTATATGTATAAATTACATTAATTTTATTGAATATATAAACCCTTATAGGTGGAGAATAAGTAAATGCATTATACAAGCTAAAAAAACTAAAGTGTAATTATATTTCTATTGATTCTATGAATTATTTTTTCAAAAATATATATATATATAATTTGAAGCCGATATATTGATAATATAATATTTAGGATAGAGTATACACTGTATACTACACACTGTATGATAACATATCGGCATCATTTACATCCCTAGTGTACACTGTATAGTATACAGTGTACACTAGGGATGTAAATGATGCCGAGATTTTGATGCCGAGCCGAGACTATTGGTTTTTGATGCCGAGCCGAGGCTTTCATTTTCGGAAAAAAAATGAGCCCTGGCCGAGCCGAGACTCTAGCCATACGAGCCCGAGCCGAACAGATACTCTAGCTAAACGATCCCGAGCCGAGTTGAGACTTTAGGCAATACCTCCTATAACCTCGGTTATAGGTTATAGGAGGTCTTGCTTTAGGTAACTGAGACTGAGACTGCACCATGCTTTAGATTTGACTGGCATCATTTACATTACTAGTGTACACCCATAAACATGTAAACGAAATATATATTTTTATTAGTTATCTAACTAGTAAACCTAGTAAACCTATATACCTATTACTAGTGTACACTGTACACTAGTAATGTAAATGATGCCAGTCAAATCTAAAGCATGGTGCAGTCTCAGTCTCAGTTACCTAAAGCAAGACCTCCTATAACCTATAACCGAGGTTATAGGAGGTCTTGCCTAAAGTCTCAACTCGGCTCGGGATCGTTTAGCTAGAGTATATGTTCGGCTCGGGCTCGTATGGCTAGAGTCTCGGCTCGGCCTGGGCTCATTTTTTTTCCGAAAATGAAAGCCTCGGCTCGGCATCAAAAACCAATAGTCTCGGCTCGGCATCAAAATCTCGGCATCATTTACATCCCTAGTGTACACTGTATAATATACAGTGTACACTAGGGATGTAAATGATGCCGATATGTTATCATACAGTGTGTAGTATACAGTGTATACTCTATCCTAAATATTATATTATCAATATATCGGCTTCAAATTATATATATATATTTTTGAAAAAATAATTCATAGAATCAATAGAAATATAATTACACTTTAGTTTTTTAGCTTGTATAATGCATTTACTTATTCTCCACCTATAAGGGTTTATATATTCAATAAAATTAATGTAATTTATACATATAACATATTTAATATTTTAATATAATATGATTTCACCCATAATAAAATGAAACCGAGTTTAAATGTGAATTAACTCATATTTATGAATTAACTCATATTTATCTATAATTTAAAAATTGAATAATCGAATATTATATTATATTATATTATTTTGATGTATATTTATAAATATATTTTAAATATTAAGATACATTTGGGAATAATTTAAAAAAAATTTAATATTTGGATAAACATCAATAATTTCTCGAATAATGTAAATATTTATAATCGGATAGTACTATTTTGTGGTCATTGTATATTACATCTATCAGGTTCATTAAATATTTAGATAAATGTAGGGTCTCGTTTATACATTCAGCATTGATATCCGCAGGATTTTCTCCGTGAAAAGTTTACAGTTATTTCTGATTCGCTAATAGTACTCAGATTCTTTAGAAATCCGAAAATGTTAGCCACTTCATCATATGCATCAATCTTCAGCATTTATGCAACTATATTTTAAATATTTATTATAATTATCATAAATATATAAATATATTGTTTCTCAAATAATCATTATAAATATACATAAATAATATATAGTTACCAATTAAATTATCAAATATAGGTAGAAAACATTCACATTTGAATCTGTCTTTGGTGTAATATTCACTCTCATTGATATTCAATCATAGATATTAATTATTGATAACTCACTCTAATGTCTATATATTCAATGGTTCATCATTGACGTGTTTCTTTGCTATTTGCATTCGTCTTTTGCCTTCTATATAAGTTCAGCCTAAGGCATGACATCCTCATAATTATTTATTTGTTCATCTTTGTAATTCGATACAGCTAATAAATTATTGACGGTTACCATCAACTCGATTGAATTAGACTGTACTATTTAGTTACTGCATTTATTCTACATAGCAGAGATTATAAATTGTAGGTAGGCATAAACACCTACATGGCAAAACATTTTCAAATGCTTTCATTCTCTTATATAGAAAATACATCTTCACATAATAACGCATTAATATTATCTGTTTTCACCTTGCTTATTGCATCTAAAATGAGTGAATGTCCATCTTAAAATGTGCTTAATTCATCGTTATATGAAGACTATCGTGTACCACACAATCTCTTTATTACAACGTGCCCAACTTAATTTAATATTAAACTTAATACATTCTATGTTGTATGTATACTGAAGAAATTATAAAGTATTTGTATAAATGCAAAATATTATGATACAGTTGTATATAACTCCATAGCATAATGACCAATTAACTTTAACGAATGGGTAGTATATGGTATCCACATTTCTAATGGATTATGATTTTGTATATGGGCTTAAATCCCAGTGTATCTTCCATTCGTGTTACTGGGGTTATCGTATCATGACAATTCTTTATATTAATCTTATAATTACTGTTGAATTTTAATAATACATTTGTCAAGTCTAAACCAGTGTGGGAATATATTTCTACAAATGTAATGGATCTTCCCACTATTCTACCATATTTTAAATATATATATATATATTATTGTAAATTGATCAGAATGGGAAATATCGGACGTGGAATCAATTGATATAGGAATTGATAATGAACTATTTTTAATTCTTAATTTATTTTATTCTAGTTGATTTAACTTGATCAGAGAGTATTATAATTATTTCACCACATTTAGTTTTATATAAGTAATTAATACGACATTTACCTGTAAGAATCAAATTAGTTAGATATCATATAAATATGTATACATTATTAGATTATTTAGACAATTTAATGCAATTTTGAAAAGTATATAATTATATTCTATATAATATAATTTATATTTAGTAATATACAAACCTTTAGTATCGTACTTATCTCTATATGTAGACAAAGAGAGGATAATACTTTGAATTAGTATCGATCGATACTAATTCTAGTATACCCAAATAATTTCCATTATGATTTGAACCAATATCTAGATCGGATACTCTAATTGCTAAACCTCGCTCACATATGAAAGAAATAACTTCTATAATTCGCATATCTCGCCAGTATCGTGTTTTACTTTCTATTTGTTTAATTAAGCGCTGATCTTCAGATGATTATCACAATTTTCGTGTATTGAAACATGGACATGTACATGTTTCCAATCATTGTATCAATTGATGTAATGTCTAAATTTCTACTAAAAATCTTACAAATAAAGCAATAAATCATTTGTGTTTTATGTGAAAAACATAACCAAGCTCGTTATATAATTTCTGTGTATATATTATGGTAATAAACTATATATTTAATTTAATTTAAATAAACATTTATTACTTCTTCTTTCTTATCATTTTCTAAAATGTTTCTATTTCGTTTCTAACACGTAAATGCTTCATATAAATAATATAAATATTAAAAGTAAAAATCTAGGAAAAATTATGTATATATCTAGAATTATAAAATGGGTCCCCAAACATATGCATATTTCATTCAAGTTATTGTACAGAGGGGCAAGGCTTTTGTACGTTTATTAATTACACTGATGTATCATCGATACTGAGGCCGTTATATAGATCGACACTGATATACAATGATGCGTGACGAACTATATAACGCATACCAATAAACTTATACGTGTTTACAAATGGGGGAGTTATATCGAATAATACTATAGATGAACATAATGGAACGATCCATTATTCGTGTTTACGGATGGGGGTGTTATATTGAATAATTATAGCATCACATCCCTTATTCCCCCGGTTGGAGAAGAACGATGAATAGAGCTGGAGATCGTTCGAGTCAGATAGGTCAACGGATTCCACGACGCAACCTGATTGTGCGATTGTGCCATTCTTCCTATATGTCATGGATCCGATTGTGCCCTATGGTTAGGGTATATAACAATATGGTGACCGACGATGTATCGAGCTACTTCTGTATATTACAGCATCCGTGTCGTAAATAGTGGTTAGCGATTAGACAATTAGGTATTATGATAAGTGTGCGGTGGTGATGGATATTCTATATTGATTGAGGTGCACGGTGAGGTTAAGTGTGATATGGTGTTAATTGTAGTATAAGGTGGTGTATGTTTCTGATGTGGGGTGCGTATAGATGGTTTATGTTGGTGTTGGGTGGAGTATTGTAGTGATATATGATGGGATCTACATTAGTTACTGGTATTATGGAGAGAGTAATATGATTATTATGTAAAGTAGATGGGAGTAGTATACGTTTGTGTGGGGAATATTATGGTATATATATATATATATATATGTATTGGTTCTATTGTTCTGATCTGAAGCGGGATCTTCGGACTATTCCACTTGTTGTATTGAAATCATATGAGTTTGGCTCTGACATTTTACATATTATCATTAGGTTCCCATTTATCTGATTTGGATATGCAGAGAGTGAAAGTTTGGTTTGGTGGAAGTTGTGGCGCCTCTCTTAGTTTCCTCCCTACCGTTAATCTACAGATTGAGCTTCACTATTTAGTTGTTGTTGGTTTATTACTTTTCAGAGGATATCTTGGTTCTGGTGTGTTAATATATATATATATATCAATATATATATATATATATATATATATATATATATATATATATATATATATATATATATATAATGCATGGTGTTTATTTATCGACTGGGGTATTACGCAAGCTTAAGAGTGCGTTCAGTAAGCTTTCGGCTGTTTTGTAATGTGGAATTGAAGTCACATTTTGGAAATACAAGAAAGATGACATTTTTGCAAATTCTGGAGAATTATATTGAGAACCATTGTCAGAGTATAACCGTTCTGGAACACCGATCATGAAGAATTATTCGGACAGACGATAATTTCAATTTTGCTTGTATTTCGTAGTTGGTGGATAATGGGGTATTTCGAAAATATATCTATCGTTAATATGTATATTTTACCAGTTGATTTATCTAGTTGATAACGGTCTGTAGCAATTATTGACATGTTCGTGTCGGTAATTCTCGTGGGGGTGTGGAGTGGTAAACTTTTGGCAAACGTTTGACACCTTTTGCATTATGTGGCTATGATGGTAACGTATTGGTACATATATGTCGCTATAGCGAGGCCAAAATTCATTGTCTTTAGCATAAAATAATATATTTGATAGACATTGATTTATTTCGTGAAGGCTCTAGTTAAGTAGTCTCTGGCACGAAATGGAACTAGAACAGTATTTTCTTTCGTGGTGTAGTTTTCATCATCGTATAGTTCATCTCGGAAAGTCCAGTATTATCTTAGATATTTAGTGAAATGTCGGTGACTTTAGGTCAACCATATCCCAAGATTTTCCTCAGTTCTTTGTGTTAGATATCTTCGATTAAATCTAGCGTTATTATATCTTCGGTTTTAGGAGTGAAGTCTTTTAAGTTGATATTGAGGTTATTATCGTTTTGGTTTTGGTGTTCGGGGCTTCTCGAGAATTCATTTACTATAGTATCATTTTTTAGTATTCTTGAGTTTGATAATTTCGAGTGGGCGGTGGTCACTCTCTATAGTAAATATTATACCTAAATACATAGTGATGAAAGCGTTAACATCTATATACTACGTCCAATAATTCGCGATCTATATTCACATATCTTTGTCGGTATCGGTGAGAGTTATCGAATACAAACATAGGTTTGTTGTTTTGTTAGAGAACCTCGCTGAGCTAGATGCCAGATGCATCGACTTGGATGGTAGTATGTAATATAGTGTCTATGTTTGCGATAGAGGTATTCTTGGAAATATTGTATTTAATAGTATCACTATTTAATATATATATATATATATATATATATATATATATATATATACATATATACATATATACAGATTCATGTGATCATAGTATTGGCAGTATATTAGTATGCGTAGATAGTTAAATATTGAAAGAGTTATCTAATATTTATCTAAAGCATTACATAGGATTTATAACAGGATGACCTAAAATCGAAAAATTACTATTATACATTATTTTAGGAAACTCATAACCTATTTATACGACGAGAAATGTAGTGTTTATTGCGATCATAAACAAATAGTATCCATATTCTCGAAAGGATAAGAGAGATTCAAACGAACCCTCAAATAAATGATTAACAAAATAGTTAATAATGTAGTGGATATATGGGAATCAGTGTTATCAAGTGCAATACTAGCCTATAGGTCAGCATTGTCCGATATATCGTATACGACGTGATTCACACCTTTATCTAATATATGGTAGAAATGTAAAACTGCCATTCATTGTGCTATTTGAAGATAGAATCGATAATTTAGATAAAGCTTTTATAACCGCAAAATAATAAACAATTAATTCTAGAAAATGTAATAGGGATAGCAGCAATAGCGCGTAATAAGGACGTATCAGTTGGCGATACGGTAATGTTATTAGAAGATAATAACATTTGATAATAACATTCGCCTTTAGATGGGATCCACATTGGATCGTAAAAACAAAGTATGGGAAAACTTTGATAATTGTGAATCAGTTAACACATAAAGAAAAGAAAGTCAACCGGAAAAAGGTTAGACTTGTAAACCCAAATGTCAACTGGGGTTCCGCAAACGTTAGAATAATACGTAACCAGTTGTACACGTACAACAAATGACTCACGTATTACCGCGAATTGAGCAGATCATGACACTCTATTCGGACTAAGTACAGATATACCAGTTACTGGTAAGGTCCGAGACATCATGAAGGATAAAAGAAAACTAAATTGTAAGGTCATTACCATGTTAGTAATTGAGAATCGAGCGAGAAACTCGACAATTATTCATGTGGTAAATAGGTGACCAATCGTGCACGATTGTTGATTACAACGATGGACTACGTAGCACAAAATAGGAAGCACCTTGACTCACTTGAGAGTTACACCAAAATGTTCGCTAATAAAATGGAAATATTAGAGACGAAAGTTATGGTAATAGCCAGCGCAACCCAGGGGTTAGTAATGATTGAAATCTTATAAAATCATTTAAATGTTATACAAATTTAATATAGTAATTTTTAGAAATACTTAGATAATTATGAACAACATAGAGCTGCTCTACAACTTGGTCATCTGACGGAGAAGATGCTACCAATAGATAGGCTAATAGAAATTCTGGATAAAGCAAATGACCTAGGCCTGTCTTGTGCAAGTCCTGAATGGTATTACGAATACGGAGTAATCGAAACTGTATCCTTAACTGAAAATGAAGAATTACGATGGAAATTGAAGTCGAGAATCTCATAGCCGTCAGTACTAAAAATAATTATATAACATCACCTGTATTGTGTATCGGGAAATACCCTATGATATGAGATGACAACATTTATTACAACAGAAGATTCATCTGCGAACCTTCGGTTATTTTAGGAAACCACAAATTAAGAAGAGGATGATTGTTAAAAAAGATGAACAACAAGTGAACAATCGTGATGAAAGCTGATTTTAACATGTAGTAGTATATATCATAATAGTATATATATATATATATATATATATATATATATATCATATATGTATATTTCATCATCATATAACTCTAGTTTCTACTATAGGAGGACATATTTATTTTCATAGCGGAAATGAAAAGATCATCTCGATGACAATTGAGGATGGCGTATACAAAATCCTCATTGCAAAAATAGTTGGATAACGGGTAATGAATTCCGTTTCAAATATATAGTAGAAAATTAAATTAAACTTAATATAACAAGTGAGAATGTTATAATTAGTAATATTGAAACTATGAACACCTTCCATACCGAACACATAAATAAACTATTAAGGGTGTTCGAGTATAAATAGCTGGCAAGGATAAGCTGGGTAAGTTTAGATAATATCGATGAAAAAACGAACTTGGATAATGAGAAAATGAGTATATTTCATGCTGGAAATATGATTTTCAATTTAATATTAACAATTTTCATACTATATTTAACTATCTACATTATTAAAAGACCATTGAAATTTTACTCTTGCGAAACTAGGACTAGGAAACTAGAAACTACGCGTAAATACAAGTGTAACGCTGAGTCGATGGTCGACTTAACTTCGACGATACCAACACCAGGAAGGAAGAAGAGTCCAATTCCAACGAAGATGAGGCAGGAATTTAATATTGTGGAAATGACCAAGAGACCTCAGAAAGCCGAAGAAGGAAAACAATAAATATATAGATATATATATATATATATTTACCAATTAGTTAGACTATTTTCATACTAGTAGTATGACAAATATATATTATTTAAATATTGCGAAATTATAATAAGGAATTACTATTAGTTTATTATAAGCATTAAATACATTGTAAAAAAAATCAAAAGAAATTTATTGTACTCTCATATTGTTGTTTTAAAATTAAATTGCGATACAAATTTAATTTTTGTATAATGGGAAGGACAAATGTAAAGTTAATACTTTACGAAAGTTAAAATCAATGATAATTGATTATATATATATTTGGAAATGGGAAAACCAGATGCATCCAAAGTCCGAAAGACGATTTCCAATACAGCAATGTGGATTCGGGTAATGATGTTCTTATCGTGAAGTTAAGCTAACGGAGGCCCCCTGAGGAGCGATAGCAACTCGCTGCCCTATAGTCGACGAAGATAAGCGAACACCTGTTTCTCAAAGTAACAAAGGAAAAGCATGTAACCGGTTCTGGCCAATCAGGATACATAATTTGTAACCCATTATATATGTAGTCGTGTAGACTTGTAGTAATTAATCCAGGTCAATTATTCCTCAAGATGAACCTTTATTAATAATACATATACTTAGACGTGTAATACATAACGAATATATAACATAAACAATACAAATATGAATATGGCAGGTATATATTGTCTAGTATGGAAACGAATGACGGTTATCGTATATGTGTGTAGCACCGTCGTAAGTGATGTTCGCTAATTGGTTGATTGGGATAGCGCGCGCTTCTCTAATTGGTCGTCAAGTGCGGGCGTGCGATGCCTGGACTAAGGCATGCACGAGTAATGCGTGTATAAGATGTATAAATAGATATATCAATGTAAGTGCTTGTGAGAGCCTATTACTTTACCTGTTTCTACCTTATAACATATAAAAGAAGAAGAAGAAGTTAATCATCAGCAGTCTCTCTCCCACCGCTCGACGACACACGCAGATATGCCGTTCATATCCGAAGTAGAAGACCGAGCTCCGTTAACTATAGTTATATATAACGTAAAAAGAATCGCACCTCCTATTAAACGTGAGTTGATCCACAATTATTATTTGGTGCCGATTACCAAATTCGTTATTATATTTATCAACCAACCTTGTTTACTCATATAACTATGCAACATAACTAAACCTGTTTTATTAATTATAATAACGATTAATAATAATCTCTCACCGTAAGAACTTCGTTCACAAGTAAAACATACTATTCTTTGAATCCAGTCTTGATAATTCTTTGCTTGATTATTGATTCTTAATTCAATAATATTGTGAATATATATGACGGTTACTTGTAGAATAACTCTGAATCTTACGATATAATATATTCTATAGAATGTATCTTATATATATATATATATATATATATATATATATATATAAGTATGTGTGATACATTAAATAAATACGTTTAATTCAATGGACTTATTATTGAATTATAATATAATATATTAATAATATATATTATTTAAAATCATTAACCATTTATACATGTATATTTTATAAAATATATTTTATGCATATATGCATATTTTATTTACATATATATATAGGGTCGCATGAACAGGGGGTTCGTGGGTGTCCGTACCCTCCCCCCCCCCCCCATTTATAAATAGGGGGGTCCGGATATCTTTAGAGTCAGATATAATCTTTTTTGCGTCAATTTTAAAAATAATTTAATAATTTGTTAATAATGTAGAAAATTTAATATTAGTAGCGAGTATTAGTAAAACACACATTATAATCTTTAATTTGTAATCACAATATTATCAATACTTTATATAATGATATAAAAAACGTTAATAAACCCTTCCAGCAGTCATTATTCATTAAGGACATGACAAATATGAAAATACAGAGTTGGGCTATCGAATTAGAAGAATTGGATTAAGAAATTGGGTATAAAAAAGATCGGTAAATCAGAGAGTTGATTTTAGGTCTAGAATAAAAAATATAATAAATATATCGGCAATAGTTACTCCAGCGGTAGAGGAATGTGAGATAATAAGTGCAGTGGTGAAGCTACGTAGTATATATAAAGACGTGAATCTAAGATTAATAGGAAGTAAACAAAGTGTAGAGTTCCAACATTATGGGAACTCGGAGTAGAAGTAGAAGAAGAATACGTAATCATAGATGATGTATTATAGTGTTACAAAACTCTATCTACTAGTATGGTAGAATATTCACGACTAGTCATGACAAGTAAGTAACTCGCAGCAGAAATATGTATAGGTATGACAACTTATATACAAATACAAATTGATAAATTTGCGGTAGGTATGCCAGAAAGATATACAATTGGCGATATATCAATCGCATCATACCATATCATTAATTTCTGTGCATTTTATAGCAACATTTATACCTAGTACCAACTATGAAGAAGCGATATCAATACCAGATAAAAAAACCAATAGTGTTATAACAGATTTTGCAGGCCAATTCGTGGCGCGACACTGTATCCCATAAGTTATTAGGTATATATAACTGATAATTATCGGTTAACCGACATATATTTACCACATTTTATATCGAACGATATTTAACATATTAAAAATTAAACATATAAATCGAAACAAGACTATCTGCAAGGAAATAATAAGATACAGATATAGAACAAGAGATAGAAAAATTGTAAGTTAATTGAAGGACTATTTGACAATCGGGTAATATTTTGAATCCGTAGTACCAGTGCAGTTTTAGTTTATATATATATATATATATATTTAGAGTCCTTTCATCCCATACAGGAAATTATATGAAGTTTTCACCATATATGCATATATGCCATGGCTCTAATGTCCCTTCGAAGCAGCTATCATGTTAAGGCAACAATGGTTTTAACGATAGACTATCATTTATGTATACAAACTTATATAAGATCACTTCTAAATAATATTGTAAGACCAATGTTAATGGTGCGGACGAGGCTCGAACCCATGTCATATTGCTTGTGTGTCTGACGCCTTAGCCAACTGAGCCACACAGGCCGTAGTATGCACTGTTAGATATAACTGGGTGCATCCCTTATTATCTAATGCAGGTAGAAATGTTAAATTACCAATTACAAATGTATTACAAGTATGTAAGGGTAGGTAAATCATAATTTCTCTGAAGAATGATTAAATAACTTTTCCAAAGCTTTTAAAATATCTAAAGAATTAACAGAACAATCGCGCGAATTGAATATATAGGATATATATATATATATATATATATATATATATATATGAATATATATGGATATATACCCATACACATATATATATATATATATATATATATATATATATATATGTATATATATAAGTTAAAAATGAAAGTGCATACTAAAATAATAATGATAGGTGATCCAGTCATTCTTTGTGTTGAGGGCCACTTTCGCATCGATATGGAATCTGTATTGGACAGTAACGAAGGTATTCGGGAAAGCGCTAGTAATTGTTCACGATAAGTCACAGAAAACAAAAATAGTTAGATGGGAGAATTTGAGACTGGGAAATCCACATGTAAATTACGATGAAGCCAATATGATAACCCAAAAATTACAATTAAATCAGTTAAAACGATGAGATAATATGTTCCTAATGAATATAACGGGTCATAAAGCTATATTTAAAGGGAAATAAATTCAGCATCGGCTGATAACATACATCAGTCAGTTAATAACTTGTAGAAAGCATATAAGATCAAGATGTGAGTTAGTGTGAGATAGTCATAGAAAGAAAATGATAAATATATCGAGTAGTGAATGTGAGAGCATCAGTAATCATTGTATGTATATATTCGGATAATGAACCACTAATTAAATTTTGGCAGACCAAAAAGAAAATGGATTGATGACATCAAAGAATGGTAAAGCCGAAGTTGAATCAGTCCGACTTAATGGTAAAGCCACACGACCGAAATGATGTCGACGGCATTGTGTAACAACCAGCTCATTGATTTCCCCTACGATTCGCGAGTATAGGGAATAAAGTAAAATAAGTAATTAACCTTAAATGTAAGCTAGAATAAGTAAATTAGTAAAACTATTCGTGAATAAATAGAGAATGAATATCATACCTATACAGAGAAAGAAAAGATAACTCTTTAATTTAGTATACTTATTACATATATGTAAACTATAAAAATCATAATTCGGGATGGAAGTGGACTCCGAAGTAAAGATGATTAAAAGCTTAGTAAGACAACATAAAAAATGGAAAGAAAAATTAATGAGAAATTATTGTAAAAATGAGCGCGATTGTAAACCAGACAAGATTATTCTTAATAAAGAACAGAGAATACCTAAGTAACCTAGCATTATATATCAATGCATTCTTAAATAAGATGAACCTATTTTCAAATAGACTAGACACATTAGAGAATAAGGGGTTACTAATGATAGACCTGCTGCAGTGTGATTTAGTAAGGTAATGACAATGTAATATACGTAACTTACATTATGGAACACATAACATAAAATACACTACCAACATCAAAATGGAACGGCATTCTGAAGATGGGGTAGAAATCTGGTAGATATTTATCATGAATAATATTTCCATATGGCGGATGTTTGCACTGTCGATATCTGTAACAATATATTATTGAGAGGGATTTCGATATTAATAATTTGGTTATAAATACAGACAAATATAATACTGTATTTATTAAATATACGTAATATTATATTTGAGGAATTGCCATTTGTTGGCTAAGTTTCATTACAGATAATATATTAAATTATAAATATTTCTATTTAATACCTATCAACTTATATGTATTTAAATAGATTCTTCGTTGGGTTACGTATACTTATAAATGTATAAGTGAATATTATGATATTAGTTATATGATAGTTAATAATACTATGTTATATATATATATATATATATATATATATTAAACTTATCATTTAAATTATAATTAAATTATATTGAAAATAAAATAATATTATATTCATTAATTAATATATACACTATTTATATTAATATTTAATATATTAATATGTTATATTTATACTATTTTGTAATATGTCAGAATTATAATTAATAAGGAAGGCAAGTATACATATATAATATTCATAATATTGCTCAATATATTTAGTAGGCAACCTATGTGAATATTGGTATTATAATTTATATTATATAGTCTAATATAATATAATACTAATAGTTAATAGTAGTATATATATACAAGACAAGTCATAATTGACATATTGTTGTCATAAAATATTCAATTAATATGATTAGGGGGAAGTAACCGAATATGGACAGTGCCCGAATACGGATATCAGGTATATCATAAACCATAAATACTACAAAAAAATGTAATGAATAAAATATATATAATTATATAAATAGACTAAATAAGTATTTTCGTAATTATTTAAAATAGTACTGGTGTATCCAATAAACTGATTTGTTATCACGTTTTTAAATTTAAGAAAAATTCATCTTAAAACCTTCTCATGTATATACAAAAGATTCAATATAAAAAATAACAATATAATATTAAAAAGTAAAGTATTCTAAATATTATATATAATTAATAAACATTATATAAATAATTGCTATATTTTGTAGGTCATATTAATCCCGAATACGGAAAATCTATATGTTTTAATACTGACGCCCTATAACCAATCAGCGCGCATCGTGTGAACTGTTCTGATTTTCATAAAAATCGCGTACGTTATCATATTATTATCACCACTGAAGCTAAATATAACATTGTTATTATTTAGATACTTAACTTGTATTATTAATTAATAAAATAATAAAAATTAATAAACTAATTACTAATTAAATATTATTAAATTATTCATAAAAATGATAAATAATGTAATTGTAATTTATATTATTTATTCTTAAATAATAGGTACATACCTAGTATATATTGTGGTGCACCACTACATGTATAGGGTGTCCGTATTATAACACAGGGTGTCCGTATTCGGACATGGGTATGAATACGGACACTCCCGTTATCTATTAACAATATTAAATAACATTTTAAAATCCCAATAATATCTATACTCATATAATATTATTATATTTTAATTTTTGAATAAAAATATTGAGTCATAAATTGTTAAGACCACTTATTGTTAAAGTGTCCGTATTAGGTTACTTTCCTCTATTTCACATGAATTCATACGCATTTTTAATATATTATAATATATTAAAAATGCGTATTATGTTATGTGAAGTAATCATGTGTATTGAATATAGTTATTAATTATTAAATTAATATTATAAATATATTACTTACTTATATAATTAATATGTATAATGAAAATATATTTTATTGTAATATAATGAATACATATATGTATTATAATATATGAATATTTATTTCTATATTATATATATATATAATACATATATCATTATATAATATATTAAACATTCTATTACAATATTCAATAATAATTATAATTAAAAATAATCCATATATTGCAATACTTAATTAATATTTTTAAAATATAACTATGTTATATATTAATACTTAATTATTATTATAATAATGATAATAAAGTATTATATAATCAGTATATTCCATGTACAATGTATATATGACATATACGATTAATTAGATAGCAGAAAACGTGTGACCATGTGATATCGTTCAAGCGCAGAGAGAGTGTGTGTTATTTAGTATGTAACGTAGCTACAACTGTTGACAGCTAACTCTAGTATACACACGCGTGATACATGTACGATGTAGGTATGACTCATACCTGATACATCACTAGCCGTCACGCATGGTTACACTACTAATACCGTCACGCATGATCGACCCGCGTCGATTACACAAGGCATTGTTCCACTATAGCTATAAAACACCACATATATCGTATGATACTTAAATTGTAATATACATACAAATATTCTATACCTTCACTGTTTTCATATTACTATATAACACCATACGAACTAAAATTTTTAGAGTTTTTAGCGAATAATTTTTTAGCGTATTGATAAAGTATTTTATAAAATAAAATATAATTAGATTATAAATTATCTGTGTGATTATTATTTTAGATGAATATACTTATTGGAGTCTCCGTGCATTCTATAGAGTTATAATACATATATCCTGTACGTTACTTCCACTCGATGTCACTACTAAATACAGTATTTAAATAGCTCTTTAAGGAGTGCCTTACCAAGTGTAGTGTTCATATATTATATATTTAGTGTATCCTTATATAAATACTATTATAAATATATTAACACAATCACAAAGATGTTATATATAGATACTTATATGTCAATGTATATATATATATATATATATATATATATATATATATATATATATATATATATTTACATACATACATACATAGATACATTCAAAAACTATTAATTTAATTAACTATTAAATTTAAGAATAGATAATCAACCAAATAATATTAAGAATACATTTAAAAAATATTACATTCTAGTATATGAACTGATTTCTTACGGTTAGACATAAGTATGTATTCGTTATTATAATTAATAAAATCAGTTTAGCTATTTTGCATATTTAATGAATGGTTGCAACCATGGTTAATATAATATAATAATGAATGAGTAATGGATACCATATATTAGTTGTGGATAACCTCACGTTTAGTTGTTAGGCAGGCTGCTGTTAACGTTAGTGTTGACGGAGATATGTGTTCTACTGTGGAATGTGTACTACAATCTGCGTGTGTCATCTAACCGTGCAAGGGAGACTGACCGTTGATTAGTTCCTTCTTATTGTATAGAAGTTGTTTTAAATAGTCTCTCGTGATTGGTCAACACCGATCACGTGATAATGATTTGTTACTTTGAGAAAACAGATGTTCGCTAATCGATGTCGAACAGCGGGTCGCCTTCAATCAGCGAGTGACTTCCATTGTTCTAACTTGCGATAAGAATATCACCACCTAAGTATATACATCGTTAGGACTTTGGATGACCCCACATTTCCCATTTCCCAACATATGTAATCAATTATTATATGTTTTACTTTCGCAAAGTCGTTACTTTACAATATGATTGAATAACGTATATAACTAACTACAATGAGTGCTTGTAAAACTATACTAATATAATTATTCAAAGATATTTAAATAAAATATAATTCAATAGTCTATTATATTATGCGACACACTAATAAATAAAGGTTAATACATATATGGGTGTAAGGTTAATGCAAACTATAGACTACCCCAATAGGAGTAAACTAATACTTTAAAGAGTTATAATAAACTATAGTTCCATACAACACTAGTGTGTTACTTGTAGCTATTGTTCTAAATGTTCTGATCTGCCTATACTGTGATTTCTATAACGAGTCACCCTGTTAGAGTTATACATTAAGGGTGAACATGTCGACTACGATATTCGTACAGCTGTTACGGTTGATGCGTGTAGTTGTTACCGGTAGACCGTGTTGGCCATTCGTTATCGGCCATTGTAGTGTAACATTATAGTTTATTTAATATATGAGTTAGATTAAAGAAAATAAGTTAAATTATAAATATATAATAATTATATATATATATATATATATATATATATATATATATATATATATATATATTAAATAGTTCTACCTATATAAAATATATGTCTGGTATTTCTGAAATTCCAATAGGTTCGCGTCATGTATTACAATATGTAAGATTAATATAATTTGAAAGTAAATGTATTATATTTACTGAATATTTTTTAAATACATAATTTTATAAAATAATTTGTCAGTAAAATAAAGTAAACCTTACGTTTTTTCGATAACAATTACAAACATTATTTTCTAATCGAAAATCAATAATTCATATTAAATATCCTATATAATTTTTTGAAAGCTATAATATTTTTTTAAATATCATTATCGGCCATAATACCAGCATATGCGACAATCCCTTCCCTCCAATATATATTATTAATAATTAGTATTAGTATTGGCTCTCCGGTATTAGTTATTAATACATAATACAATATATTAGATATTATTATGCTGTATAGTATATAATATATACTATATATGTATATAATAATATTTTCAATATCGTTCGAATTAATTTTGAAGCTTTTATTTTACTATATTTCAATTGACATAGATCCTACTATTATAACTTAATACATTCCTTAGCTCACTTCCTATCTCGCACACTACCACTACTATCGTTCTTACTATTCATAATAAACTTGGTTATTCATTATAGGGGAAAGTAACCTAATACTGACACTTTAACAATACATTGTATTAACATTTTATGACTCATTATTTTTATTCAAAAATTACACTATATTAATATTATATGATTATAGATTTTATTGTGATTTAAAATTTTTATTTAATCTTTTAAATCCATAGATAACGGGGGTGTCCGATTTCGGTACCCATGTCCGAATACTGACACCCTGTATTATAATACGGACACCCTATATAACACTAGATAAACTATATATTATTGATGAATCAATCAGACAGATTATAAATACATTATTTATAATTAATTTTATGAACAATTTATTATAATTTAATTAGTTAATATTTTATTTATTTTTAATATTTTTTTAATTAATTAATTTAATTAATTTAATTAATAAGACAATTTAAGTATCAAAATAATAAAAATTTTAAATTTAGATTTTTAGGTTGTATTAATATTTAAACGCACGCGATTTTTAGAAAATCAGAATAGTTCATACGATGCGCGCTGATTGGTTATATATACACCAAAGATTTTGCGAAGCAAAGATATAACACTCCCTATAGGGAGCATATATGCATGCAACGTAATTTAGTAATATCCCTAACCGCTGCTAGCAGTAGTATCGAAATCACTGAAATAGATTTAGGTTCGGCTCTGTTTGCATACAACAATGTTTTCATTGCTCTATTAAATTACATGCAATATAAATTAGGTTTTACTCACTAAATATATACTTATAGCATTTAAAACATACATATCATATTTGTTTGTTATATATTAGTAATGAACACTTAGTTTGCATCATATAAATATTAATATAAAGCATATTATTTAACATTTTAAAAGTGTATAGTTAAATACGAATTGACATTATAAACAACACATAGTTCCTAAAAGTAACCCGCTATAGGTGGCACTGGGGTATTTTGTATACAAATTCGAATTACACGATTTCGCGTAAGTGTTATATCTTTCCTTCGGAAAATCTTTGTATACACCCTATAGGGTGTCCGTATTAAGACATCTATAGATGACACTCTATAGAGTGTCTGTATTAGGAACTTATATGACCTCTATAGAGGAGACCTCTATATCTATAGATATATACGTATAACGTAATACATATTTAATATCAAATATAGAAATTATATATATAATTTTAGAATGCTTTATTTTTTAATAATATAGTATTATATTTTATATCGATACATTTGTATATTATTGAGAAGGTTTTAAGTTGAATTTTTATGTCATAAATTTAAAAACGTAATAATAAAATTAGTTTATTGGATATATCAGCAATATTTTGAATAATTAAAAAATAAAAAATACTTTATTAGACTATTTATATATTTATAAATATTTTATTCATTAAACATTTTTTTGTAGGATTTATGGTTTCTGAGATACCGAGAGTGTGCGTATAAAGGCACTGTCCGTATTCTCAATACGGACCGCGGTTACTTTCCCCTACATATCTAACACTACCCGTTTTGTAAATGGTGTCCTTTATAATATAGGAATTCCCCTTTCAAGGGCTGCTCATAGCTAACATTCTCACAACTAAATCACTATTACATTCATTAGTCATTACCCGACTTAAATAGGTATTGTAATACAGTAATTTACTTTGTATTAACATCCATAAAAATGTATGAAGAAATTCAATTCTATATAACGAGGATCTGTTAGTATACATTGTAAGCGTAGTGATATAACCATATCTATCAATTCCATTGTTAAGTATATATTACGAAGAGAGTCAAGGCTTTAGTACCGTATTTATTAAACTGCTGAATAGATGAAACGTTCGCCTTTATATAGCCGACGCTAACGTACAGTGATGCGTAACGGATTATGAATAGCATAATCAATACATATATAATGGAATGGTCCATTATGAGTGTTTACAAAAGGGGAGTAATATCACATATAGTGGTTAACATAACATCCCTCCTTATCCCGGTTGGATAAGAACGATGCAGATAGATGGAGATCATTCGAGCCAGTTATGTCAACGGATCGGACGACGAAACCTTCTTGCGGCGCTTGTGCCATTCAGCCTAATTGTCAGAATCCATATGTTATTGATAATATCAATTTGATATATACCCGTTAGGTAAGCGACACGGTCTCGAGCTCCTGCGGGGCGACTTGTGATCATATATGGCTGAATACCTGCAATATTGTTGATTTGTATATATTAGCAAGACATGGTATTATCTATATAATAATTGGGTGAGTTAGGGTGAATATCTATTTGGGGTATTTCTTATGCGCTTACTACGTCGTGGGGTAATAGGTAAGGTATCGCTGTCTTGGGGCTCATTTACATCGGGCATGCAGGGTGTTCTAGTCAGGGGTGTTGTAAAGTTATAGTTGGCAGTAACAGTTGATAGGGTTGACTCAGGTGGTCTTGGGCGAATGTGGTGTCGTGTTCATCTTAGGATACATGTTGGTCCTATGACTTCATATGAGTGTGGGTCAGGCCCGTAGACACGGGAGGGGGGACCCCACTAAACTTAAACCCACTAAAACGGAAGCTATCTTTCTTCACTTACCCCTACGCTCCTCCACCCTCCCTGAACCACTCCCATCTCACTCAACAACACCTCACTACCCTACTCTCAACACGTCCGAAACCTTGGCTTCCATCTTGATACCACCCTTTCCATTGACTCCCATCTTATACATATGCAAAATCCATCAACTACCACCTACACTGCCTCCGCTTAATCCGACGCTACATTCCCCTCCCCATCTCTATTACCATTGCCTCCTCCTACATCATCCCCATATTCGACTATTGCAACTCCCTACTCTTTAACTTCCCTGAATACAAACTCATCAAACTACATCGACTCCAAAACGCTGCAGTTCTCTGCGTCCATGTACTTCCCCGTCGTTATACTGACTCCATTACATCTCTCCTAAAACAACTACACTGGCTGCCAGTCCCCTACCCCATAAAGTACAACCTCTCCCCGACCATCCACAAAGCTATTCACCACAACTCCCCTGACTACCTTGCCTCCCTCCTACATCTACATACACCCATCACTCAACTCCATACCTGTTCCTCCAACACCTTTATCCTTACCACTCCCCATCTACACAAACTCTACTCGTCCAATATACGCTCCTTTGCCCTCTCTGCCCCTTACCACCGGAACTCCCTACCCAATCACCTATGAACAAACAAATCAACTCCCTCATTTAAAAGCCACCTTAAGACTTATTACTTCTCCATTGCTTTCCCTCCCATCGACGCCGATTACTCACGCATTGATGCAGTCCATAAACCAACAAAGTAAAAGTAAGTAACTGTCTAATGATAACTTAACTAATGTGTTGACGTAACTGTCACTCAAGAGGAGTTCAACATAACAATTAAGTAGTATATATTCAATATCATGTTATGATCACTTAAATATGTCTATGAATATATATTGTTATAAATGTTTTAAACTATGAGCCTGGTTTAAGGTTGTGGAGTCCTAGAGTTCTAGTCTCAGTCACCTGGAACCTTCCCTAATATTTTGATAAATATATATATATATATATATATATATGTATATTAATATATGTGTGTTTATTTAAGTGTGGTACATAGTATGTATATGTATTTTTGATATTTAATTATTTTCCTTGATTTATAAATGTAATCCATATCTCATAGATATAGAGTATTATCGATATAGAGATAGGGTATTATAGATATAGGGTACTCTATATCTATGCTATATCTTAACGAATCTCTATGGCTCCATAGTTGTATCAAAGACTTTTCCCTGTTGTAGTTAAAATAGATATATTTTTCCGGATATTTATTATATTATAAATACGCCCACTTCCTTTCTACTTTCAATAATTAAATTTATTGTTGTATTTGAGATTAATCTTATTATTTTCATCTTTACTAAAGTCCTATCATCGTTAGTTATATATTATTATTAATTAGATTATTTAATTTATTATAAAACATTTTAATTGTAATAATAATTATAATAATTTGTCTATAATTACTATTTACAAATTTCTCAATTTTATTTAAAAATTAATTTGGATCAGGTATGTGGATTGTTTTTGTATTTAAAATTAAATGAATTACACATTAAATTGATTGTATTTGTATTTGTATAATTTTTCCAGGTGTATTTGTATTTAAATACCCTTATTTGGTGTATTTTTATTTGTATTTGAATAATTATTCAGTGATGTATTTCAAATGCTGTATTATACAGTCACTGTATAATAAACACTGTAACAGTGTATACGTACTAACGGTAATTTTATTTCAGAAAAAAACTAATTTTAATTCTGAAAATTTATAATATAGTTAGGTACTAGTATGATAGTATAAGTTATTCAATTATAATTGATAATTATCAATAGTAGATTATATTCTTGTATTTATTTATTAAAATATATATTTTAACACATATTTAATATGATTATCATAATGATATTAACAGTTGAAATATATATATATATATATAACTATGGATGAATATTATTCATTGAATATATAATTTATATGATTATTATAATATATAATATATTAAAAATGTTTAACAATATAATTATTATATAGGTATAACAATGAGATTTTTTCTAGTGATGCTAGTTTAAAATAATTAGTACCATTGGAAAGAGCATGAAAAAGTAATATAAGAGTCATATATTAATTTTGTAATCAGATAACTAAATAAAAAGTTATAGATCAAAAACTGGTAAATTTATGAGCTAAAAATTAGCCAATATTTACATGTAAAGTATACAAATTGTTTGGTCATGAAAACAAAATTTAATGTACATAACTTGTTAATTAATATTATACATACATTTTTTCACACATTGTTCTTTTAAATATATTCTACTATATAGAATTATAAAATTTTTATTTTTTCAAAATGGTCATATAAGGCTCAATTTTCAACTGGCCATTTATTTTTTAATATAATTTTTAATATTTTTTTTTAAATAAATTTTTTCACTTATAAATTATAGTTTAAATTATAAATTATTAGTTATAAAATATATTAAAAAAATTATATTACTTTTGCAAAATATTTTTAAATTTTCTAGCATTATTTCCATTAAAAATAACCTAATTAATATGTATATATACAATTAATTGAATAATAGTTATCTATAATTTATGTATTTAAATTTCCATTTTAAATGGTCTGCATCCAATATAGCAAGCGTATTTTTTGATTACTAATATAGTGGGTTAAAATAATCGTTTAAGTTTTTTCACACTAGTTTATATCATAATAAATAGTAAGAATGAAAATATGGTATATAATATCAGATACATTTGTATTATTTTAAATTATCTATCGATATATAAAATATGTTACATCTAAACCCGTACATTGTTAGCAAAACCTACAGGAGCCATATTCTATATTCTCATCTTAAATAGAATATTTATGTATATGTATTTATAAAATCAAATGAATAATATTTATGTACAATGAAATTATTTAAATTTTATTTTAAGAGATAATATTAATGTAAATGATTTTTCAATAGCAGAATTACATAATTCCATTATCTTAGAAGCCTCCAATCTTTTATTTTCATTACTGCTGGCCGCAACATTCATCTGAAGTTTCATACATCACCTATATATTATATAAGTGCAGTAAATTAATAAGGGACAATATTTAAAAAACTATATGATTATATTATATAGGAATATACTCGAAAAAGATGATTAGATAAGATGATTAAATGGTTTTGGGAGATCTATTGAGTTAACCTAAATGTGTTAACAGAAGAATTCCATAATTCCGGTATCTTTTCACAGCTTTGTTTCCAATGTTTATAGGCGTTAGCAGCAGGCCGCAAAATGCATCTGATGTTCATACATAACCTATAAAGTAGAGGATGTTACTATATCAAGGGGGTGTTAGTGACAATAACAGATGTTCAAATCAATTTATCAACAATCATTATAAGTTGCTTCATTCACCTTATCCCTCAGTAATTTTATTGTTAACAATATCACGTTAAATAATGTGTACACCCCCCCCATTATAATCGCAGCGACAATAATTTTTAACTGGTGGTCGTATACTACTGCATTTAAGTTAGTTATTTGTATACTCACTAACATAAGCTATTTATTTTAAAATTCAATTCGTTTACCTTACTTCTGTTTACAATTTTCAATGATGATTGATGGCAATATTTTATACACTTTTTCAGTGTGTATACATTACTTTGTAAATAGAAACACAGTTTTAAGTATCTTATCTAGGTAATCAAACTCTCAATATAGTAAATTTTCCTACTATTTAAAGAGTTTCTATTTACTCTAACTAGTAATGAAACTTGATTATAATTTTCTAATTGATATATTCTGGATAAACACATACTGGCATTCCATTTAATAATATAAATTTGCAGTGAATTGTAATAAGTTTATTGTTGAATACTTACCAGTGATCTCGTGCACACTGATACTACATATTAATATAAATAATTATGTATAAATAGTAAAATTCACACAGCACGAAATCAACAAACCACACGTGATCACTAGTTACTAACTAGTAGTTAGTAATCAGTGGTTACCTTGTTATATCGTGAACTCATCAATGTAGTTTATTCAATGTAGTATAAGTATTTAATTATTTGTAGAATGTGAAAAATAATCTTTACACCACTCCACAAATACAGTTTTATCTGTTTCTAAAACTGTCTTTAATTCTACAATTAAATCCTTTAATTTTAATATAAAAACTAGAATCTAAATTTAATTTATTACTACAGTCACAGAGATGCCAATTTTTAATAAATATATTTAACTATAAATACATATTAATAAATATATAATATAACCAACTTTTTCAGTTTCAGTTAGAGTTAAATGCATCAGTTTCAGGTGTACAATACTTTTCAAGCAATTGAACAGACATATTTGAGCTAAAATAAGAACATCTTTGTATTAAATATATGTATACATACAATACATACAATATATCAATAAGTTATTATTTATTTATCAAATAAAATTGTAATAAGTACATGCATGTAATTTAAACTATAATTATCATTGTAATAGCAATACATATCTTAAATATTTTTATATAAATTTTAATAAATACAAATTTTAAATGTGTATTAAATAAACTTTAAATAACTAATTAATTAATAACATTTATAATTAATATTAGTATTATTTAAATACAATATAATTACTATTTAATATATTATATAAAATAAATATAAGTTAATGCACAAAAATCGCAAATGCATAGTTTTATTATACATTTATGAGAATTTAAATAGATCCATTATACCATTATAATTACTTGTATCTTTGTAAAAAAAATCATTTTTTTTAAGATTGACAGATTGTAATATTAAAATATAAATATGTAAGTTTACTTGGCACGTTCAACTATCTTAATTATTAATTTATAAGTATATAAAATATATTAATAATAATCTACAATATTTGAAGAACTCTGTGCTGTATATATTTAATAATAATAATATAGATAACTTAGTTAATTTTACAATTAAAATAAATATCGTTTTTAAAAAACGTCATAAATTGCATTTTTTTTGTAATAGTATTAATCTTAAAAGTTCATATTCATATTACTATAGATCGTAATTAAATATAATATTATACTTATAATATTAAATAATAAACAGTGTATATGTATAATCTATAAAATATGTGTTAAATAAAATTTACATTATTAAATAGCGCAATACATATTAAAATATTTATTATAATAATTAAAATTTATTACTAAATTTTAATTATTAAATAAATATAATATTATTAATCGGTATAATAAGAGTGTATTATATAACATAGTTATTGTAATAACCTAACTACTCATTCTGATAGTTATATTTAAATATATATTTATTTATAAATTAACTATATATTTAAAAAACGCATCATCTTACCTTGACTTTCAAAATATTAAAGGAAGTGAGTTTGATTTATTTTTTATTATTATGACAGGATAATAAATCATATTCCACTAATTGTTATTAATTATGATTGGAGCAAAGATATCAATTATTAATAATTATTGTAAAACATTTTAAAATGATCGTTTTTTTTTAAATTTAAATAAATAAATGAATGCGTATCCGACGACCAATAAGATGCTTCGAACTTTTTTGAATCTCACTGTTATACCTATATTATATTGTAATATACTATTATAATAATAGTATAACATAATTAAATATATATATAATTTATATGATCACCATTAATTAATATCGAATTAATAGTTAGTTAATACAATAGTTAATAGTTAACATATACATCATGTATAATTATTATACAAATTATTACACAAATTATTATAATAATACATGTTTAAATAAAACTGCCGTTAGTCTGTTGCAACCATTCAAATCTATTTGTATTTGATCAAATACACTTTTAAAAATATGTTAATTTAATATTATTTGGAATTTAAACAATTGATTTATGAATGTAAAAAAATTATAACAAATTAAATAATACAAATTTGTGTATTTGTATTTGATAAAATATATTTGTATTTATATTTGCATACAAATTTAATAAATATATGTATTTGTATTTAATTCTTTAAGACAATTTATATGTATAAATACAAATTTGTATTTGATAAAGTGTATTTTACCCCAACCCTGGTCATTCTATTATATCCACCTGTTACACACAATTTAAAATATTATGAACTTGTAACATATATATGAAAAATATAAAATAAATATACTCGTTTTAATTATAGTATATAATTTATATATGCAAAACATAAAATGCCTTGTGATAAAGTGTATTTAATAATAATTATAATTAAATAGTGTTATCCGTTAAGAAGTAGTGTATACAATGGGTACCAGTAATATCGGGCCAGATAAACTCGGTCTAGATAATTTCGGGCCACTTTGGAAGTAATTTCATGCAACTTTAAAAAAACAGGAAGTAATTTCGGGCCACTTTTAAAAATATCAATAAAACAATTATTTGAGTATATATTATAGTATTACCTATATATATTAATAATAATTAAATATACTGGCATATGCATTATTAATTAATAAACAATGCATGTCACGAATAAGATAATCAGTGAAAGCTATTATAATCGCATTTATTTCAATTGTATTTTATCTGAATGAAAAATTAAATATTACATTATACTATATGAAACTATAATACTAAATATATTATATAATATATAAATACATTGCACGTCTATCATCAATATATGAATATAAAATTATAAGTATTGTTATAAAAATAGCATATATTTATTCAAAAAATTAATTTTTGGAGTAAAATAGTCGTAAACAAATTTTTGTCAGAAAATTAATTTTTTTTTGTTTTTATTATACCTCGTAAATATCAATTATAGGCTCACAACAAAGTTTGATCCTTAATTAAAATAATTTATCAAAAAAATAGTCGAATAAATTACATTAATTAAAAAATAAAAATAAATTAAATTAATTTTAAATTTTAAAATAATTTTTTACTTTATTAATATTATAATATATTTATACACGTATTTGCAAAATATTTTATTTTTATGACAACGCCACTTGCACAAATGTATTTACATTGTAAAATAAATGAAATATTTCTTCATTAAAGTACACTTCGCTTTACCAATATTACATATTTTATGATGAAACTTTCCAAATATGTTTATTATGTCATGTATAACCTACTGTAACTGAGAGAGAAAAACTTTCAAAAACGGGCTCCCTAGTGTACACCCTTTTATATAGTATTAGTATCTATGCTATATTAATACATATAGGTATCCTACTATAATAAGAAAACTCAAATTAAAATATTAAATGTTAAAATATTATTATTGAAATTTCAAGTGTAATTTACACAGAATAATTATTTAAAACTATTTCATATATAAAATTAACCGAACAGATAAAAAAAATAGTATAGCTATATTACTATTTTGTTGTGCTTATATAAATAACATACATGCGTAAAATAATTGTATATTATATTATAATAATATTTTACAAAATAATATATAATGAATATTTTCTATATACAGTAAAAGCCGCTTGTATCGACAGCCTCATGTATCGATATATCGGTTCTAACGACAATTTCAAATATATTTGTTGGAATTTCCATCTAATACATGTTAGAGAATATCGCGTGTATCGACAATCGGCTGTATCGACAAAATTTTACTATACAATTTAGAAATTTTCATCACGTGTATCGACATGAAAATAGTACACATCTTTACAATATATACTATAGTATGTATGATATAGAGTTGAGCATATTAATAAACTATGGACTATAGTATATATATAGTACATATATATGTATATTATCAAATAAGTTATGATGATATGAAGAATTAATCTTTGTATTATTGTAGATTCACTACACTATGAACATTGTTATATATATATTACCCATATACACGCATACCCATTTATATATATATATATATGCATATACCCCTATATACATATATATTAATATCATGTTTGATACTATTGTAATACTGCGTATACGCAGTATTGTATACTCGTACGTAGATATTAAGAATGTCCCTACCACGCTGGGTTAATTTCATGACTTGTTATTGCGTCGCACGCTTCTCTGGAATATGAGCGCGCTCGATATTACGTAATCGAAGTCGCTCGCATTAATAGTATTAACTTAATATACACAATTAACGATATAATAGAAATTAAGGATAGCATATATTTGATATTTGATAATACAAGTACATATTCTATTAAGTTTGCGTAATTTAAAATTAGCCACGCATTCATCATATGTAACGACAATCGGATGTATCGACATATTTTTGGATCTCCTGGGATGTCGATAAAAGCGGCTTTTACTGTATTATTAAAAAAAAAAATATTTTTGTATGTATTATATAAGAATTATATTGAAATGTAAACATATGGCAATATATTATTAGAGGTTGGTAGTGATGCTTTATTCCAGGTTTATAATATATTTTCTTGAGTTTTTCTCGCCATTAAATATTGAATAATAATATTTATATAAATCAATATAAGTCGGTAATCCACGTGTACTCATGTGTTTCGAATAATATTTTAAACTTGTTATTAAATTGAGTTTAAAAATTAGATAAATTATAAGATTTAAATATATGTAAACAAATAGGTCAACTATCACTCACACGTGCACAATTTAGAGAATGTTGGAAAATAAATGTTAATTTTTCTTAAAAATGTATCCAAAAAAAAGGGTTATTATTATATCCATAATGAATGGGTTTAGAATGTAAATATATATATATATATATATTTAATTTGTATTGATATTTGAGGGTTATTTGGTTTAATTTATTTAGTTTTGTTCTGATTTGTTTTTATTTAGCTACATTACATCCCAAAGTGAGCCTAAAAAACTCAACTCATCCTTTTTTTTGGAGCTTATTTACATTAGCAACCCATCCGTTATGATCTTAAAACTAATATTATTATAATAATTTAATATTATAATATTAAATTATTCAATATAATATTTATATATTACGTTATAGGGGAAAGGTTTTATAATAGTGACATGTGTGTAGTAGTGACACCCCGTGTATCTCAAACACTACAAGTCAAATTAAATTTATTCATATACGAAAGTTGTGGGTATTTACAAGCTTTATTGACATACTTATATTTTATTTACATAATTTATAAAATAAAAAAATTAAATCAATTAATCGATTTTGTGAATATATTCTTAACAAATTACAAAATAAATATTTATAAAAAAATATTTAATATAAAATAATAAATTAAAGTCTGTTACTAAATATAGATTTTATGTCTGCATGAAAATATAATAAATATTTATTTATGATTATTGAGCATGTTTCTACGATCAATTGCATCTACCAAATACTTTCGTATATTAGTGACACCCTAGTTATATAAAGTGTCAATAATTATATTAACAAATGTTAATATCAATTATTTAGGTTAATTCATATCAGGGTTCGTCGGTATTTTTGAATCGGTTTTATTAACTGTTTTTTGGTTTTTTTAACATTATAAAAGCATTATTTCATTAATATGGTGTTATATGGCTAATATCTATTGGATATGTAATAACTTTTTCTTGCCATATACAATTATATATCCTATACTAATGCTGTAACATTTAGAACTGCATTACGTTCTCAATATAATTGATACATCTATTTAATATATTCTATTACCAGGCATTTAAAATAAATTACAAAAGAATACAAAATATAAAACTAATTTGAATGTATGTTACTAGAATATTTCAATATCAAAATATATATATATTTTTAAATAACCATCATAAACTATGTAACTAATTTATATTAATTAATGATATGTATATTTTAATTATTTGTATTTTTGTATATTTTACGAATAAAATGAATATTAATAAGATAAATAAATATGCATAAAAAACATCAAAGTCGGATAATTTTGCAGATAGTATAACTTGACTCGATAAGTGAAATTATGTTCTAAACAGGGTTCGAAAAAAATCTGATTTTTTTGATTTATATCGGATTTTTTTGATTTAAATCGATTTATTTGATTTTAATAAAAATAATATTTAAATTGTAAAATAATATAATAAATAGATGTTTAATTAATTATAAAAATTGAATAAATCATTTTTCTACTGCTAGACTTAGAAATTTAAATAACTATTAAGACCCGGTGCAACACCCTGAGTTTAACATGGTGGAGATAGAAAAATCATGGAATACTAAAAATAGATTCAATCTATGTATACTTCAAAATATCAACTAATTTTTTTTATATAATATATAACTAATATATATCTACACATATAACTATCGAGTATGATAATTAAATTAATAAAATTATATTAAAATGGACTAAACTATACCTATTTCTAGAAAAAAAAATATGCAAGAAATTTCAATTAGATATAAAAAATATTATATATAATTGAATAATTTATTAGATTTATATAATTATATCTGAAGAGTAACATAATATTAATATACTGTAAAAATGTCATGTCATTTCAATAAGTATTTCTATAATCGAAAGTGGTTCAAACATAGATGGTAACAGTTTTTATTTTATTCAGAGATATTCACTTTTAAAAATTAGAGATTAGAAAAAATTATCATATTTATATGAACTATTTTTCGAGCTTGTTTATGAATGCTTATTTTATCACTTTTAAGTACTGTTATGCACTGGGCTATATACCATTTTAAAGACAAATTATTAAATGTGATTATTATATAAATAATATTTTATTTTCAAAATCAGCGTGTTATGCACTGTGCTATATATAAATTTATAAAATTATCTAAATATTAATTATCTATAAAATTAAGTCAAGATATATAAATAAATAGAATTATATTATAATAAAAATGTGATATTTTGTATGTCTTGAATTATCAAAATTAATGTATACATTATATTATATGCTGTTGCATAATGCAACATTAAATAATTATTATTTAATTACTAGTGTTTTTATATAATATTGACTATTATCTAGAATTATATTCAAATAATGATGCTAAAATTATTAATACAAGAAATCAAATCAAAACGTTTTTGATAATTATTTAAATAAATTAGTTTATATTAAAATATTTTTACATAAATATAAGCTTTGCAGTTTTATTAACTCCGAGACTCCGATTTCTTAATTTTGAATGCACCAATATTTTTTGGATTTTACATAGAAAAAAATAAAATTATATCTTTCTCCAATAATAAGTCTATGATATACATAATTCTTATTTATTTTAACATTATATATTTTTTCTTTGATGTTTATGAATCATAATTTATGATATATATATATATATATATATAATTCGCATTTATTTATATATTAATGATATAACATAGCATCCTATATACATATAGGGATATAGAAGGACATCATGAATATAATTATTATATTATAAAAATCATGATCTAATAATTATATAATATACTTTGAGAAATATTGATTTAAATCAAAAAAAATATGATTTTTTTAGGCTGATTTAAATCATTTGATTTAAATAATTCGAACCCTGGTTCTAAAATATATAAATTAAATAATGAAGGATTAGGGTCGAACTTAATACCTCGCCATATTAGATTATATTTTCAAAATAATTGCAAAATTATGTTACTTCTTTATTGAATTTCGTATTACGTACTTTAGTATATTTTATCAATAATGTTATACTATCAAATCAAATATTTCTAAGACTTTGATATACCAGATGTCGACTCAGAATATATTACATGAGTTTTTCTTTGTTTGTATCCATTAATTAGGTTGTTATTGCAATAATAATATATTACATTATATCTATACACATTTCAATTTATTATTATTAATTGAATGAGAAATACATAGAATTTATATAAATAGAATACCAATTATTTCATATCAAGTCAATTAAGTAAGTCAAGTACATTAAAAAGTAAAATTGTAACATATGTAAAAGTCATAACATAAATTATATACTGATTGTTTTGTCTATATTTGTTCACTTTAGCTTAGATATTTAAACATCACATTTATACAAAGTTATGTTGTACAAAAAGCATTCTTTTATTAACCACATATAAATAGTTAATATTAGGGTTGTAGTTTTATTTACAATTTTTAAATTTTGAGAAAATAATAAATAAATTAAAAGTTAAACCAGAACGTATATTATAGTTTTTTAATTTTTTTTTAAATAGGGTTAATATAACTCTATATTTACTTGTGACCTATTAACTTATATTAACTAATAATTATATATTTCATGGGTAACTATTTGTTATAGGTTATATCATAGTTTATATTACAACATAAATAATGAAGTTGAATATTTAGTCAAATATAAAAAATAAATTATAATTGAACTTTTTATTCAAAATTATAGATTTAATTAAATGTATTATATTCTATGTATTATCAATCTACACAAATACATATGTATAATTGTAATTAATAATAATTTGTAATGCATATTTATAATTGAAATATTTATATCTATTATAATATTTAGACAAACAAATTATCTCTAGAATCATCTTTAATTTATAAATTTATATTCATACATCAAAACTTTTGATGTATGAATATAAATGTATGATTAACTTTTGATTCAAAAGTTATAAAACATGACCAATTAACACATTTTTAAATGTATACTCAGCCATCATCAAATACTCATACACTAACAATTCAAATTATTGGACTATTTACTGTGTATTTATTTATGAGTAATTTAACCTATTTCAATATTTAAATATAGGTCATATAATTGTTCATTTTAATATAATAAATTTAATGTAAATCCAAGTATATAAATGTTATTTCTATGTTATTAATAATTAATCAAATAAATAAGCATGATAAAATTTGAAAATATTGTAATTTGTATGACATAAATATATATTTATCTGCATGAGAAGCGTATTAATAGTAGTAATTATAATCTATATTTAGATGGGAGTGACACATCATATATAATTTTGTAAATTATTAATGATAAAATATATAACATATTTACTGATGTCAATATAGTTTGATAAAATTGTATAGAATGATCAATTATATTTTGTAATATGATATAAATATAATATATACATGATTAAATATAATATATAATTACTGGATAATGATATTGGATTATAATAATGCAATATTATTTATAGAATATAATTATAAAACTTAATATTAAAATTAATGTTAAAAAATATTAAAATCTTTTGATGTTTTTATAATTTAATTATAATTCTATTTACATAGATATAAAGTATGATATATAATATAAAGATTATCATTTTTTTAAGATATTTATATATATAGTGTATAATAAAAACTCATGTGTATTATAAATTTTATATAATAAAACATTTTATTTAAATATTATAATATAACTTTATATTGTAATAATTTATTATTTAATATAAGAATTTAAATTCTTATACAATTGTACTATAGTATTGTATATATGCAAACATTACTTATATAACAGAGTTGTACAGTTTCGTACAAAGTTTTCTCTCAAAGTAATTATCCATATGAAAGTATTTAAAATAGATTAAATTATTAGTGAACTGTACAATAAAGTAGTGCATAAGCAATGCCATAAGACATATAGTTAAATAGTTTTTTATAACAATCACAATTTAACTCTTTCCGCCCCAGCATAAATAAACGAAACTACATGTAATGTCAAAGAATTATGTATATTTATAAAAAATAATACATATGTTATAAAATAACGAAATATTTATACTAAATATTGAAATTTGTCTATTACAAATAAACTTTTTTTTAATAAGTATATAATAAGTTATATTAATCTGAAAAAAAATTATGGATATAACCATTATTCATAATATTATACTTAATTAATTATAATAATAATTATTTTCTGCAAAATAGAGTTCAACTTCAAACTAGAAATAACATATACAATATATACATATACATATACATGTCTATATACAAAATGTTGAGTACATATTAATAAATAATATACTGAAAAATCTAATCAATTATTTTAACTATTCAATAAAAAAAATGTAATTACATAAAAATAAAATATATATTTTTTAAATTTAAAATTAAATAAAGAAATAAATATTCGTATTCTTATAACAAATTATTTGTATTTAAATATTGAAATTTGTCTATTACAAGTAAACTTTTTTTTAATAAGTATATAATACATTATATTAATCTGAAAAAAAATTATGAATATAACCATTATTCATAATATTATACTTAATTAATTATAATAATAATTATTATTATTTTTTGTAAAATAGAGTTCAACTTCAAACTAGAAATAACATATAAAATATATACATATACATATACATGTCTATATACAAAATGTTGAGTACATATTAATAAATAATATACTGAAAAATCTAATCAATTAATTAACTATTCAATAAATAAAATGTAATTACATAAAAATAAAATATATATTTTTTAAATTAAAAATTAAATAAAGAAATAAATATTCGTATTCTTATAACAAATTATTTGTATTTAAATATTGAAATTTGTCTATTACAAGTAAACTTTTTTTTAATAAGTATATAATACATTATATTAATCTGAAAAAAAATTATGAATATAACCATTATTCATAATATTATACTTAATTAATTATAATAATAATTATTATTATTTTTTGCAAAATAGAGTTCAACTTCAAACTAGAAATAACATATAAAATATATACATATACATATACATGTCTATATACAAAATGTTGAGTACATATTAATAAATAATATACTGAAAAATCTAATCAATTAATTAACTATTCAATAAATAAAATGTAATTACATAAAAATAAAATATATATTTTTTAAATTTAAAATTAAATAAAGAAATAAATATTCGTATTCTTATAACAAATTATTTGTATTTAAATATTTAAATTTGTCTATTATAAGTAAACTTTTTTTTAATAAGTATATAATACATTATATTAATCTGAAAAAAAAGTATGAATATAACCATTATTCATAATATTATACTTAATTAATTATTCTTATTTTCCACAAAATAGAGTACAAATTCAAATTAGAAATAATATATAAAATATATACATATACATATATATTTCTATATAAAAAATGTTGAGTAAATATTAATAAATAATATACTGAAAAATCTAATCAATTAATTAACTATTCAATAAATAAAATGTAATTATATAAAAATAAAATATATATTTTTTAAATCTAAATAAAAAAATAAATATTCTTATAACTGATTAATTGTATTAAAAAATTGAAATTTGTCTATTAAAATATATCTTAATAATTATATAATAAGTTATATTAATGTGAATACAAATTTAGAATATAATCATTATTCAAAATATTATACCTAATTATTGAATTGAATAATTACAAATTAATCTAGTGTATTCATTCTTATATATTATTTCACTATAAAAAAACTAAAAACAAATTATTCTTGGTATATAAATCTATAACTATTACAATAAAAAAATCACTTCTTGATACAATATATATATTATTTTATTAAAATAACATGTAATTTTAAATCATTTAAAATATATACAAATTAATATTTATAAAGAATAACATACACAATATAATATATACAAAAAATATATGTATAATAAAATATAGTAAATATAGATATGATAAAAAAATATATGTACATATTATAATACATGTACATATTATATATATATATATATATATATTTACATACACAAATAAGTAATTTGAATGAAATTCAGTAAAACGTTTATTAAAAAATGAAATATTGTAATTTTAAATAATATAAAATGAATACGTATATTTCAAAAATTCATTTATAAATTGTTAAGAATAATGAATATATCAATATAAATATATATATATGCAAATATTATGTCCCCACTATGGCTCTGCGTCTTCCTCCCAGTACATCTCAGGTAGTGATATGCTCAGATTCACTAAAAATATCACCGACATCCTGTGCTATAATAAATGTTAATTTAAAGTTAATAAATATAATATATATAATAACATAGTTATACTTATTTGTAAGTATCCCTGAAAAATTAAATACAAAAAAATGTTATAAAATATTATGGTAACTATAATTTTAAATTCTATATTTTGTAAATTATTTATTTCAATAACGTACGCTATTATTAGAAAATATTTCAACATTTAATTTAATATATATAATAAAAAGTTAAAAATAATTTAAAAAATGAAAATATAGATTCCAGTTATAGTCAATATAATTATTTTTAATAAATGTATTTATAACAAATCAGGTAAATGACGTATACATGTATATTAGTTTTCTAACTATTGCTCTGCCCCTAGCTGTCCCCACTATGGCTCAGCGTCTTCCTCCCAGGACATTTCGAGTAGTGATATGCTCAGATTCACTAGAAATATCACCGACGTCCTGTGTTATAATAAATGTTAATCTAAAGTTAATACATAATATATATATATATTATTTTAAATAATTTATATTCTACACAGTTATACTTATTCGCAAGTATCCCTGAAAAATTAAATACAAAAAAATGTATCAAATATTACTGTAACTATAATTTTAAATTATATATCTTGTAAATTGTTTATTTCGATAACGTACGCTATTATTAGAAAATATGTCAACATTATAATTTAATATCTATAATAAAAAGTTAAAAATAATTTAAAAAATGAAAATATAGATTCCAGTTAGTCAATATAATTATTTTTAATAACTAATCAGGTATATGACGTATACATGTATATTAGTTTTCTAACTATTGCTCTGCCCCTAGCTGTCCCCACTATGGCTCTGCGTCTTCCTCCCAGGACATTTCGAGTAATGATATGCTCAGATTCACTAGAAATATCACCGACATCCTGTGCTATAATAAATGTTAATTTAAAGTTAATAAATATAATATATATAATAACATAGTTATACTTATTTGTAAGTATCCCTGAAAAATTAAATACAAAAAAATGTTATAAAATATTATGGTAACTATAATTTTAAATTCTATATTTTGTAAATTATTTATTTCAATAACGTACGCTATTATTAGAAAATATTTCAACATTTAATTTAATATATATAATAAAAAGTTAAAAATAATTTAAAAAATGAAAATATAGATTCCAGTTATAGTCAATATAATTATTTTTAATAAATGTATTTATAACAAATCAGGTAAATGACGTATACATGTATATTAGTTTTCTAACTATTGCTCTGCCCCTAGCTGTCCCCACTATGGCTCTGCGTCTTCCTCCCAGGACATTTCGAGTAGTGATATGCTCAGAATCACTAGAAATATCACCGACGTCCTGTGTTATAATAAATGTTAATTTAAAGTTAATACATAATATATATATATATATTATTTTAAATAATTTATATTCTACACAGTTATACTTATTCGCAAGTATCCCTGAAAAATTAAATACAAAAAAATGTATCAAATATTACTGTAACTATAATTTTAAATTATATATCTTGTAAATTGTTTATTTCGATAATGCTATTATTAGAAAATATGTTAACATTATAATTTAATATCTATAATAAAAAGTTAATAAAAAATAATTTAAAAAATGAAAATATAGATTCCAGTTAGTCAATATAATTATTTTTAATAACTAATCAGGTATATGACGTAGAATATTCTCTGCCTCTAGGTATATAACATGTATATCTATAATACAAGTTATATTGAATACTTCTAATATATACAATTGATAACATTATATACATACAGCAAAGATTTTCCGAAGGAAAGATATAACACTTACGCGAAATCGTGTAATTCGAATTTGTATACAAAATACCCTGGTGCCACCTATAGCGGGTTACTTTTAGGAACTATGCGCAGTATATAATGTAAATTCGTATTAACTCTACACTTTTAAAATGTTAAATATTATGCTTTAAATTAATATTTATATGATGAAAACTAAGTGTTCATTACTAATATATAACAAACAAATATGATATTTATGTTTTAAATGCTATAAGTATATATTTAGTAAGTAAAAGTTAATTTATATTGCATGTAATTTAATAGAGCAATGAAAACATTGTTGTATGCAAACAGAGCCGAACCTAAATCTATTTCAGTGATTTCGATACTACTGCTAGCAGCGGTTGGGGATATTACTAAATTACGTTGCATGCATAGGGAGTGTTATATCTTTGCTTCGCAAAATCTTTGTATACAGTATGTAATATACTATGTATATATAGATACTAAATAAAAATATAATCCATAGTATCAATGAATAATATTATAAAATTCAATTGAAAATTATAAAATTCATAATAATATTGATAATGAATACATTTCATAATTACATTTTATTAATTATACACTGTATAAAACAGTAATAACATATATTATTATACTCAATATGATATTTAATTATATATTGAATATCTAATAATACATTATTTAACATTAATATCTATAATACAAGTTCATCTCCAAGTTACAACACAGTTGAATTATCAAATGTTATGTTTATATTTATTATTTTGGTTACTAACGAATTTTTAAATGTTAGGTCAATAGAAATTATAATTTATATAATAATTATAAGTTATATATAGTAACAATTATAGTATATTGAATTATTCTAAAATATACAATTTATAAAATTATATACATAATATGTATATATAGATACTAAATAAAAATATAAATCATAATATCAATGAATAATACTATAAAATAAAATTGAAAATTATAAAATTCATAATAATATTGACGAATACATTTCATAATTACATTTTATTGATTATATAGTAATAACATTAATTATTATACACAATATGATATTGAATTATATATTGAATAACTAATAATACATTATTTAACATTAATATCTATAATACAAGTTCATCTCAAAGTTACAACACAAGTTGAATTATCAAATGTTATGTTTATATTTATTATTTTGGTTACTAACGAATTTTTAAATGTTAGGTCAATAGAAATTATAATTTATATAATAATTATAAGTTATATATATTAACAATTATAGTATATTGAATAATTCTAAAATATACAATTTATAAAATGATATACATACTGTATATATATATAGATACTAAATAAAAATATAAATCATAATATCAATGCAATAAAATACTATAAAATGCAATTGAAAATTATAAAATTCATAATAATATTGATGGGTGCAGGTAAATGCGGGAAAAAAAAATGCGGGACACGTAAATGCAGGAAAAGAAAATGCGGGATAAGTAAATGCGGGACAAATAAAAGGGTATGCGGGACAAATTTAGGTAAATGCGGGAAATATTAGGTAAATGCGGGACAAATATAATAATTGTTAATTATTTTATAATATTTTAGTTTATTCGTATTATATACACATATCAGTACCAAAGATTTTCCGAAGGATTTTATATATATATTGCTTCGCAAAATCTTTGTCAGTACTATATATAAATATTTGTTCGACTATTACAACTTGTTCACACGTATTCTATTAAATATTTATAATAAATTAAACAAATAACACAAATGTCAAGCTGTCAATCAAAAGTAGACCATGTAAACATATAACAGTGTATACGAGAGTGAATTACGTAATAGTACAATGATACAATAGAATACGTTTAAAAATAAGTATATACACAAATTAAAGTGTTAATATATATTGTAATGTTGTGTATAATTGATTAGTTTTATATTTATATGATAACTAATACACATACATATTTAACTTCCAAAATTAACAAGTATTATTATTGAGCTAGCTAAAAACTATTGAATTTCAAATAAATATGAAGTTTATATATATATATGTATGTGTGTGTATATACATGTAGGATGTGTATATGTATGTATTTATGTATGTATACATATATGTATGTATGCATATATACATACATGTATGTATATATGCATACATGCATGTATGTATGTATAGGTGTATGTATGTATGTATGTATGTGTGTATGCATATATACATACATGTATGTATATATGCATACATGCATGTATGTATATATAGGTGTGTGTATGTGTGTGTGAGTGTATGTGTATGTTTGTGTTTGGGTGTGTGTTTGAATGTATCTGGAATCATTTTCCAGTTTTGTGTTAAATGTATCATATTACTATAATATTAAACGTACATTTATATATGTATACTTTAATATATCTATTTCCAATATATAATAATTACTATTATACGTAATATGTATATATAAAAATATCTGGAAAATATCTGGAATCATATTCCAGTTTTGTGTTAAATTTATCATATTACTATAATATTATACATACATGTATATACGTATATCTTAATATATCTATTTTCAATATATAATAATTACTATTATACGTAATTTGTGTATATAAATCATATAGCATATATAAAGCATATATAAAAATATCTGGAAAATATCTGAAAAATATCTGAAAAATATCTGGAAAATATCTGGAATCTTTAAAAAATATCTGGAAACTAGTAACTCCCAGTTTTTAGCTAGCTCAATAATAATACTTGTTAATTTTGGAAGTTAAATATGTATGTGTATTAGTTATCATATAAATATAAAACTAATCAATTATACACAACATTACAATATATATGAACACTTTAATTTGTGTATATACTTATTTGTAAACGTATTCTATTGTATCATTGTACTATTACGTAATTCACTCTCGTATACACTGTTATATGTTTACATAGTCTACTTTTGATTAACAGCTTGACATTTGTGTTATTTGTTTAATTTATTATAAATATTTAATAGAATACGTGTGAACAAGTTGTAATAGTCGAACAAATATTTATATATAGTACTAATATGTGTATATAATACGAATAAACTAAAATATTATAAAATAATTAACAATTATTATATTTGTCCCGCATTTACCTAATATTTCCCGCATTTACCTAAATGTGTCCCGCATACCCTTTTATTTGTCCCGCATTTACTTATCCCGCATTTTCTTTTCCCGCATTTACGTGTCCCGCATTTTTTTTTCCCGCATTTACCTGTATTCATATTGATGAATACATTTCATAATTACATATCATTTATACATATTATATCTACAATTATAAATATATTAACTTTTTTTTATATATGTTAATAATTATAAGAGTATATACAACTAACATCAACAGAGGATTGCCGGATTCATTACTAGAAAGAAGTAAAAGCTAGAGAGCTACGGCAACAGAAATGAATACGTCAGCCATGTTGAAAAAAATTAATGTGACGCTCAAATTTTAAATATCCTTTGTAAATAATATTATGACCTATATTTCATTAAATTTAAAAATTAATACGCGTGTATTGTTTATATGATGGAAAAAAAATAAGGAAAAAATATATTTTCACTAATAAAATACAATACATTTAATTATTGATCATTTTAATTTTATATACACATGTTTTATTTTAAATTGTTCATTTAAAAACAACATTTTATACGAACTAATTATTGTTTGTTATTTATAAAATGAACTAAACACAAACACTAGAATATTCTCACTATTATGATGGTTAATACTAATATAATATTGAAAAATAATAATATATAATTTGTATTTATAATTTATATGTTTATTTATATTATTTTACTTATGAATCTTCAAAATAAATATCATATAGAGTTATATTTTGACAATATACTCACAATATAAGATATAAAACTACATTTTCCTAAATCCTATCATATTTAAAACATATTTTAAATAAATATTGATTTTAATTTTTTACAATTCAACTACTCTATTTGTTATAATATACGTTTATGATCTATAATAAATTGAGATGATTAAATATGACGATACGCGAATTGTATAGGTGACGATAAATGACGATTGGAAGGAAATAGTTAAGCTATATAATTTAAAGTAAGCTTTGGTATTTTAATGAAGGTGAAATAGTATAGATGAATATATAGAAGAAAGTGATTATGATAGAGGATTAACTGGATAAAAGTTTATAAAATGACAAATCGTATAACCAAGAATATATAATATAAGAATTTTAAATTCAATTTAATAGTAGAAAACTTTCAAAAAATACAATTATTTTGCAAAACATTTCACAAAGCAATATTTTTATTCTTACATTGAAATTATAGCTAGATCTAATTATAACTTATACAGAAATCCCAATCTATTTACAGGCTGTGCATTAAGCCGGAGCGGCTCGGACTTTTTTTGTTGAAAATTGCTGCACCTTCTAGCATTTTATGTTTGGAGTATTTCTGTCACAATGGTATACTTTTTTTTTTTTACATGTAGTATTCGCCGTGCGCCAGAGCTTTTAAAAATACCTATAAATATTTTTTTATAGAAAAAATACCGCTATTACCTATATTGAAATCACATGACAATTACATTATAAACCATTATAAACAACTAATTTTCAAATTTATATTCATTTTATTATACTTTTTAACCACGAACCTTCTTACTAATACACCTTTTTATATTTTATATAACCCCAAACCATTTACTAAATGACAAATAACAACATATATGGATATAATCGGCTAATCTTACTGTATAAATAATAACTATAAAGATATTCGAATATGGGATATTGGTACTAAAATGAGATTTTATATATTTATGCTATTATAATAAAATTTGTATAGTTGGAATGCATATCAAATTCTATAATAGAAGTCATATCTTAGTTTTTTTAAATTTTTATTTAAAAAAAAGTTATGACCATAATAGTGAAAAAAAAATTAGTAAAAATGTTTAATTTTGTAGATAGAAATTATGAATGTATTAATTTATTTATAATACATATTATAACATAACTCATTCAATAATGAATATTATATAATGAAATTAACATAATATATATATTATAAATATAGCTATCTAAATATTTATAGAAATAAAAAAATATCAGCATTTCTGACCAATATGGGGAAAATTGGGATTTTTTTTTTTAATAATATTTTTTTATCTAAAATTAATATAATTTATATTTTTACAAAGCTCTTTAAATTCTATAATATAAGTTGTATCTTGGTTTTTACAAATTTACAAAAGAAAAAAAATGATAGAGCAAACTAATAATTTAAAATTTATAAAAAATAAGATAAAAAGTAAAATATATTTAAAAAAATTTCTAACGATTTAAATTCTTTAAAAAAAACCTATTATTAATCCAGTCGATTGAAAAAAATTTTTTGTAATAGTGCGTAAACTTTTTTTTTTCAAATATAAAATTTATCATATTTTTACATTAAAATAGTCAATAAATAACCATATTTTATACTATACATTATTTTTTTTAAATTAATTTCATGTAATAGTACACTCATATACTTATGTATATATATTTATGTTTATATTTTTTTATAAATAAATTTTTTTTAATTAAAATTAAAATATTTTGTATTTTTCCAAAATTTCCTGGAAATTTCCTGGAAAATCGAAAAAAAATATTGTACAAATATTATCTTATACAAAAATATATAATTAAAACTATAATTGCAGATAAAACTAAAAAAAAAAATTGTAATGATGTTAAATCGAAGTTTCAAATATTTCCTATCTCCTCCATGTTAAACTTCCTATCTCTTTATGTTAAACTTTAATGAGGTGGCGCACCTCCAATAATTCATTTTTTTAATTTTTTTTTTTGTATTCAATTTAATATGTTATCTAGTTAATATAAAAAAATGTGCAGCAATTTTCAAAAAAAAATTACCGAGCCACTCCGGCTTACTGTGCATATTATATCCCATTATTAGATAAGACACCCCTTAATGTGATACTAGACTTTTCAATTGGAAATGCTAATTCATGCATCTATATATAGCCCATGTTAAATCTCAATCTACTTGATATGAGAAGTGGCTTATAATATAAAATTAAATAATATAACTCTAACTATTATGATACAATTAAACAAGCCATAACTTGTTATATATATAAGCTGATCTTAATTATATTAAATTATTATTTTCATTTACCTTTATCATATTACAGTATAATTAGAAAATGCACAATTATTACTTATTTTCAATGTTCCAATATCACTCCACTTTTATACCAACATCATATCTGCCACCTGCAATCATTGATCACATATTTTACTATTTATATATTGATTATTCATACCTTGTTGTGTTAATTAATTCCATATATTAAGTATATGTATCTATATATTGTTATTTTTATTTGTTGGAGTCCTTTCATCCCATCCAGGAACTTAGATGAAGTTTTCACTTATAACCATATATGGCTCTAATGTCCCTTCGAACCGCCCTCATGTTAAGGCATCCATGGTTTTAACGAGAGCCGATCATTTATTTATACACAATTATATAAGATCACTTCTAAATAATATTTTAAGACCCATTTTATAAAATTAATTAATGGTCCGGACGAGGCTCGAACCCGTGTCCTACTGCTTGTGTGTCTGACGCCTTAGCCACTGAGCCACGCAGGCAGTTATTACATATAACGAAATTAATTAAATGTTATTGAATCTATATAATTATTATGCTATAATATTATTTTTAATTTAATTTCTTTTATATACAATTATGTATTTATAAATATTTGTTGATAACAAAATATATATATATATTCCATATTCAATTATAACCAATTAGATACAGGGATTATTACATTAAAATTAATATATTTATTCAGTAAATAGTTGTATATATATCAATACATTAATAAAAATTATTTATAAAATCCATAACAGTTATTCAATGGATTCGTATTGCATTGGCTTAGTCTCCAACATGAATTCCCTCAGAAATCAAGACATCCTGACCAACTTCTCAATTATCAGTGATTCTATTGAATATAGGGTTATATATTAGGGAGGTAATATATTTAAATTCCTTTAAATGTTATATTAATTTTAATTTATAGAAATTATAAAAATATTAAATACTATCATAATATTTAGCTATTAAAAGTTAAATATCTCCATTATATATTTTACAATATATGTATATTTCCTCATGTATTTTACACTAAATTTACATGTAGGATACAAACTATTACTATAAATTATAAAACCCTATATAGTTTATTATAATTAAAATATACTCGTAATATGTATATCAATGATTATTTTAACATTATATTTATTTTCACTACTTCTATAAAAATAACTTTACAGTGGTAATAATATAAATAGTATTTATAAATTAATCATTATTTAATATAATAATTAATGACCAGGTGCATAAGGTAATATTGGCGGGAGCCAGTGATTACTTCAAATGTCTCTTTAACTCTGATATGAAGGAAAACAACCAGTCTAAAGTCAGCTTCAACTTTAGCCAGAACGGCATGGAATCTTTGATACAGTATATCTATTCAGGAGAGGTATGCATTGATGAAAAAAATGTTGAAGAATTGACTGAAATTTCTTCTTATCTACAAGTTTTTAATTTGTATAATAATTGGTCTATTTTATTTAATTAAATTTAATATATACTGGTTAATTAAATCAATTTATTAATATAGAATAATAATAATATTAAAATAAAAATGTTAATTAATATAATATATTATATGTATATTATCTGATATATATATATATATATATTATGACAGTTATTTTGTATCTTTTTGTATCTTATTAATCCTAACTAATGTTAATTTAATTATTCCCAAGGTAAAGTCTTTGATTGAAAAGTGTGACAGTTTTCTGGCAGAATATCTCCCTGAGCATCCTTCAAGTAATCTGTTGGATATAATGTATAGTTATAACATGACTTCTGTTAATATGTATCTTCAGAAGATAAAAAGTGATTTTAATATTATTTTTATAGAAACAATAGAAAAATATGTTTTCTTAAAATTAAGCCCTAATGATTTACATGAATTTTTAAAACAACGAGCTTTTCATAGTTCAAATGAATATTATTTTGTTAAAGGTATTGTGTTATGGTTGACATACGATTTAGATAGTAGATTTGATAATGCCAAATCTTTATTTAGTTTAATTAATTGTAGAGTATGTAATAAAAATATAATGTTAAAAAATAAACTAATTAATACAGGAAACTGTAAATTAGATCTAATCATTCAGCAATTACATATTAATATTTCTGTATTAAATGATAAATCTACTCTAGAATTATTGAACTATTATAAACTAAACTCTATTGATAGTTTTAGCATTCCGTCTTATGAAGAATCAACTACCAATACTAAAAAACAGTTATCTCTATATAAAGTAGCAAATGATGGTATTTATGATATTAATAATAATAACAGAATATTTCAATATAATTTTGGTGATGATAATAAAGTTATTTATATTAATAGTAATTTATTAATTATTAATTTTACTAAAGGTAAAATGTTAAGATTTAATACTATAACTAATGATGTAACCCGTTGTAGTTACCCTCGTGATTATTTATTTGTAAGTGGCAACGCTCCAACTGTTAATGTAACGACAGATGGTGATTTGATCACTATTGGTGGATGGAGTAATAATTTGTATTGTTCATGTAAAGTGAATATTTATAATATAAATTCAGATTCATGGTCAGCAGGTAAATCTTTACCTTATGGTGTACGTAGTCATGCCACAGTTGTAGTAGATGAGGATATTTATGTTATTGGTGGTCTTACCGGTAGTTGTGTTATTAATAAAGTAATACGTTATAGAGATGGTGAGTGGAGTACATTAGCACCTTTATTATATGCGAGGTATTATCATGCTGCTTTAGTACGAGATAACTGTATTTATGTATATGGTAATGGTGGTGATGGTTATGTTAAGTCTGAATGTTATAACATTACAACAAATGTATGGACATCTCTTAATACAGATATATTTAATGATGTAGGATCATATAATAGTGTTTATGATGACAGTGTAATTTACATGTCTTCTAATAATAATATATATTCTATATGTTTAGATAACAATGATAAAACATTATTATATAGTGATGTTAATATATCTGATTATTGTTTAATTCTTATGAATTTGTGAATTAATTATATTTACTATTGTTTATTTATCACATCATATCAATGTGTATTATTATAATAAATATGAATACCCTTTTTATTTAATTAATTAATTATACAATATCACAATTATAAACACAATAGATACATTACATAATGAATATAATATAAACATGTATTGTTTTAATATAAACTATTCAGTACATAATATATAGTTAATTATTAAATTTCTTGTTCCAGATATAAATATTCAGTATTATAATGTAAATTTAATTATATTTCAGATTTCATAATATGCTTATCTTTATCCATTACATTATTAAATTGCTGATTATTTTAATACAAGATTAACTCTTAATATCATATGATATGTATTTAACTTATTAATAACTATATTATTTAATAATTCTATAAATAATATGTAATAATCACATCTTAATTATATAGGTCAATCCTTTCTAGAGAAGATTGTTGTATTATGAAAGTTTAATAGATTTGTTCCATTATCTTAAATATCTTCTGGATATATTATTATTATCATATAATCTATATATAATTAACCTGTACATTGAGAAATAACAAAGAGTTATGCATGTGTATTAAGTATGATAGTACATTTGATCTTACATCGGTGACCTGTATATGAGTGTGAATAATAAGAGATGTGGATAAGAAATAGACTACCGAACATTTGCACTGTGGACATAACATTGCCTTCTCTCTGGGAGAACAACACTGATGCAGGTTTTGTAATAATAGAATCACAGTTTAATAATGCATGTATTACAAACCATAAAACCTAATATCATCATATTGTCACTTCTATAAATAAGGCTGTAACATTTATGTTCCTACAAATACTCACTAATCCACAGAATAAAGATATGAACATCTTTAATAACAGCTGTAACCTTGACCTCGTGAAAGAGTTCTTACTTTATTGAACATATCTGACCTTGAACACTGTAGACACACTGATCTGTTAAACAACATGCGATGATTGCATGGGAACAGCCACTAAGGAAGCTCTTCAGATTACTTATATAGGTTTACTTATAATATATCAGCTTTACCTATAATACACTATTAGTCTATATCATACACCTACACTATCACTGTTTGTTATTGTCATTACATTTGTTACATCTTTTTATACTTATTTGATTTTATATGATTAAAATAGTCAATTATTTGATATATTACGATTATAATAATGAATACATTGTATATCACTCCCCTATCACACTATGATAATAAACCATTCAATGATACTATACATGAATTCCCTGAAATATTAACATTGCAAACAGAAACATGCATAAACACTACATAACTAATTACACAGAGACAAGTGACCTTCATTCTACTGCAAAGTAAGAAGACTATCCACAGAGAAGCTTACAATAGCACACGAGCAGTTCAGTAACCTACAACAACTGCAGAAGATACTCAGAAGGTAGAACCCTGCACTCTGTAATCACCCTTTCATATGGTCCACTAACAATGAGGTAAGTTTATCCAGCTTGTGATTATTGAATATTAAATAATCAAATTGTTAAACTCAGATACACAATTCATCATATTAAAGATGTCCTTATAACTGAGAAACAAGAAAATATTCCCAAAGTTGGCTAAAGGCTGCCACAAGATTTCAGTAATGATGAAAGATATCCCAAACACATGCGAGGTTATTTGAAGATGTCATATTATTATACTACATTAAATACATTAATTTAAAACTAATTATCGAGATGAATGAGATATCATAAGTCCTTTTAAGAATTAATAGTGCACTTTATTTACTATTAATATATCACAACTTATTATTTAATTACAAATGAGAATACTTTTATTGCGTAATGAGAATTATTATATTACAGATCACACATATCGTAGTGAAATAAGTTATTTAGTCGTTACGATACCTCACAGATGATATTATCGATGTTATATAGTGTATTACCCAGAATGCAATAGTACATCACTGTTATTATACACTAACTTAATCCCCTAGGTGTGAATGTAGAAGTGGCTTTCCCTAAAGAAATGTGGGATCAGCCATCTTCAGAAGTCTCCGAGATACAGAAAACTGTTAGTAAATATCCTTGTATATATATAAACTTAGGGTAGCTCAGCAGGCTATGTCTTCATATACACATGCTGTAGGGCTTAGTTAAACCCCATACAGACATAATAAATAGGGGGCTTAAATAATATTAGTGATTTTATATATTATATATATATATATATATATATATTAGTGTAATATGCAATATGGTTACATATAATATGTAGATTTACTATTTAAAAGTTACCAAATGAAATAAGTACCACTATTAATTATATTCTCTATTAATAATCTATTTATAGTTCCCTATAGAGTTTGTTGTTATCTACTAACTTATATCCTTTACATAGTATTATATAGGTACAGTAATCATTTCCATATTACAGTATTACATACTAATATAACCTAACCTTGACCTCAGTTAGATACTACAATGCCCTCTATTGCAATAACATCCTCTAGCTCTCACTGAATAGTATCTCTACACACCTGTGTATGTTCCATTATTGTGAAATCTCCTTTTAATTTAGTTATCATATATTACTAGAGCCCTAATTCTAGTACACCATCATTATACTACATAACCCTCCTACTACACCCCTACTACTATGTAACATCATTAACTTCTATACCACCTCACCATATCCCTATCACCCTCAGTACTATGATACACTCAAACACTTCACTAGAAACACGATGTACGGTGTACACATGAGAGCTAGTAAAGCTAATACATTAGTGCATCACTTATCTTACAGTGTGCATTAAGGGTGCTGGTAAAATTTTTCAATAAGTTAGCCATGGTATATAATTTAAATTATATGTTTAAAATAAATATAAAAAAAAAAAAACTGTTTTGGAGCAATATTCAGCACTCGGAGCCCAAAACAAAATTATAAAATATTCATAAAATTTTCTTGAAAAAAAAATTTAATCTCGAAAATTTGCATAAATTTGAATATGACGCATGAGCAATACATTGTCTGCCATTCAAATTTCATATCTATTTACTATTATCTACTTACTATTTACTATTATCTACTTACTATTTACTATTATCTACTTACTATTTACTATTTACTATTATCTACTTACTATTTACTATTATTTACTTACTATTTACTATTATTTACTTACTATTTACTATTATTTACTTACTATTTACTATTATTTACTTACTATTTACTATTATCTACTTACTATTTACTATTATCTACTTACTATTTACTATTTACTATTATCTACTTACTATTTACTATTATTTACTTACTATTTACTATTATTTACTTACTATTTACTATTATTTACTTACTATTTACTATTATCTACTTACTATTTACTATTATCTACTTACTATTATAATTTTATAAATTCAGCACTATATCATGAATCTACGTGATAAGGATAAATGTACGTTATTCTGTCCCAAAGAAATGAGTAGGTTGAGACTACCATCTTATTTCGATATTTATCGCCATTATTCAACATTGCATAAAAAAAAATCTACCGCAATTCAAGAAACGGTAAAAGTAATAAGTGACATTTGGAATGCTGCATCAGTGCCATGTTACTCTGATGTATCAATATCTTTAAAGCTAAGAAGGTATTTTGATGCTGTACATATTTTAAAAAAGAAAACATCTACAAATTATTTTTTAAAATCATATGAACACCACGAAAAATTATATAACAATAAGTTATTTGATGTGTGTACCTGTCATTGTGCAGATTTAAAAAATTGTTCATGTCAAGGGAGAAAAACTAGAATACCGACGGCTGAGCATGAATTTATAATAGATCAACGAACAATACGAAAAAAAGTTCTTGAAAGTTGGAGGACTGTTCCAACATCTTATCAAAGCCGCATTAGGCAGAGTACAGCTTCAGCTTCATCAACTACTCCTGAGGCCACAACATCATCTTCTACAATGTTAGTCACTAACTTAGTAATATATTTGTATTGAAAATATACTTAATAGTATTATTAGGTTCTGTATTATATGTATATAATATTATAAATATATATATATATAAATATATATATATATATATATATATAAATATTATAAATTTATATATAAATATATATAAATTTATATATAAATATATATTTTGCAAGGTTGTAATTTTATAGACGCATTAAAGTGTATATTTTTATGCCAGGTTGTAATTTTATAGACGCATTAAAGCGTATATTTTTTTGCAAGGTTGTAATTTTATTGACGCATTAAAGCGTATATTTTTTTGCAAGGTTGTAATTTTATATACGCATTAAAGCGTATATTTTTTTGCAAGGTTGTAATTTTATATACGCATTAAAGCGTATATTTTTTTGCAAGGTTGTAATTTTATATACGCATTAAAGCGTATATTTTTTTGCAAGGTTGTAATTTTATTGACGCATTAAAGCGTATATTTTTTTGCAAGGTTGTAATTTTATATACGCATTAAAGCGTATATTTTTTTGCAAGGTTGTAATTTTATAGACGCATTAAAGCGTATATTTTTTTGCAAGGTTGTAATTTTATAGACGCATTAAAGCGTATATTTTTTTGTAAGGTTGTAAACAGTAAATTTATAACTAGTTAAATATAACTAACTATAATTTAAGTATTAACTCTGAATATTAAAATTTATTTTTAGCAATGACAACTTTGTATCAATGGACGATGGTGAGGCTTATGAAGAGGATGATGGTGATGATGATAATGATAATGATGATGCTTATAATTTCAATGATGAACCTGATGATGCTACAGATATAGATTATACATTTGAATCTCAACTAAATAAGAAAAGGTAACTATCATATATTAGTAATTATTAATTTATATTCTCTATAATCTATTATTTTTCTTAATCATTAATAATAATTAGTTATTTTATTTATTTGATTCTAAAATAGAACACATTTATTATTATTACTTTATTTTTTATTAAAATTACTAATTTAATTATTAAAATTACTAATTTAATTATTAAAATTATAGGACTACTCATCAATTCTATCATCGGTTGATTGCGGTGGCTGAGCGTTATGATATCAAACCGATTCCCCTCGCTGCAGCAATAAATGCCTATAACGAAGATGTTGGACGAATAAGTGCAACAAACTGTGATCTCCTCATGGATAGACATGTCATTATTGCTCAACGTAAGAAATATCGTTCAGAAAATAAACCAGATCGTAGTAATTTTAGTGGCTTATACTTCGATGGAAAAAAAGATAAAACGATACAGAAAAGAGGACCGTATAAATGTGAAGAACATATAACTATTATAAGTGAACCTGGAAGTCACTATATAACACATACGCGACCTGCATCTTCGAAATCTGATTCTGTCGCTGAATCCATCACCAACGCATTAACTGACGATGAATTGGCTTCTATTCTAGTCATAGGATCTGATGGTACCAGTTGTAACACTGGTGTAAATAAAGGGGTGATAACAAGGATTGAATCTCACCTTGATCGCAAACTTCACTGGAATGTTTGTATAAATCAAAATACTTAAACAATTATATACATTATTTTAATTTTTGTTTACAGATATGTCTACTTCACATGAACGAATTACCTCTTCGTCATGTTTTTACTGCTATAGATGGAAAGACCACTGGGCCTAATCTATATTCTGGCCCCATTGGAAAAGCTCTGGAAGGGTGTGTGAATGAAGACATTGTAGAATTTCAGCAAATTGCGATACCGGCTGACTTTATCGGCATTCTTACTATCATAGGGGACCTCAGTAGTGACCAGAAATATTTGCGAGACATGATATTGGCCATACATAACCACTATGTTCCTCCAAGTTTAGCCGAGAGAGCCCCAGGTAGACTTGGCTACGCTCGATGGTTAACCTCTGCCAATCGTTTATTAAGAATATATGTCTCGCAAATAGTTCCTTCTGCCAACTTAGTATTATAAATGTGTATGCTAGGTCCTGGTTTGATATCAAATACAAATCATCTTTTACAGATTCCCCGAAACATATTTTTAATATGATTAGTCGAATTTCAGAGTTTGACAATGCTCTTGTAACACAAATATGTCACCGTGTTATTTCTACTAATTCCTATTCACTACATAGTGAAAATATATTATGTACTATGTTAGAAGACTCAGATCCATTAGTTCGCATTATTGCTGCTAATAAAATTATTTCTATACGTGCTACACACTTATCATCGTCTCTCAGAAAATTTATTAAGCCAAAAATAAATTTTTCTGCATCGAATTATTATCAATTAATTGATCCAGATATTGATTGGCTTGAGTCAGTACTTACTCGTCATCTATCTCGTGATTATTTATTATCACTCGCTCATCGACCTCACTCGTTTATGTATTATCCTTGTCATTCTCAATCAGTAGAACGGCATATTCGTATTGTTTCCGAAACATGTAAATTTGTTTGTGACCCGATGAACGCGATTCGCGTATTGCCATTACTATCGCAGAGCGGAATGTAATGCCAAACTTTCGCTCTAAACAGGATTATCCTATTTAATTATCTTTTTTTATTATTATTTGTTATATTCCTATATATTCATAAGTATTATTTGTAATGTTAATAAATATTGTATAATCTAATGTATTAAATTATATAATAATAAATTAATTAGTAATTATTTTAACAATTTTAAGAATTTTCCATTTTTTGAGAATATTACTCATGTTTAGATGTTTTTTGACCACATATAAAGACATTTTTTTATGAGATAAGATATTTGACGGGATTATTGGGGATATTATCTTTGATAAATTAAAAAAAAAAAAAAAAATATGCGAATAAAAAAATTCTATGGACAGATTGAAAATAACATGATTTTCTGATATTTTGTAACATAATCCAAGAATAATAGGTTATTTATACATTTTGATAACAAATCTGTAGGAATATATATTAATTACTCTTTTCTTATTATTATATTAAAAGAATTTTTTTTTTTGGTTAAAGATAAAATAATTTTTTTTAAGTTTGAAAAATTTCAAAAAAAAATCCTAGAAATTTAAGAAAACTTATAGAAGAAATTTTTTTTAAATTTTTTTAATTATACTATCCAATATATTGGTGAAAAATAGACATCTTCTGCAAATTTCATTAAAATTGCTACAATATTAGTATCAAAGTTATTAAAATATATGTATTTTTTAAAATACTCCTATTTGTTTACATTATAATTTTAATTTGGGCGTCGACCATTCAATATTTTTCAAAACAAATTTTTTTTTTTTTATTTGTATTTAGAATAACTCTGCGGATATGTATGGGTATGGCTAAAATTCTCTAGTTAAAATCTGTTGTCCTATCATCACGCTTAGTGTGCATGTACATCATATATACTAGCAAACTTTTATACTGCAAAGGGTTTACTAACTTGCGACCGTAGAGCAGTTCGGCGGGGTTTCGTGTCCATCCAATTACTGGTGTAGATCGTAGTAGAAGTAGCGACATCTGGAAGTTGTCGGACTTCTTCGAGATGTCGTTCAGGCTGTGCACGGTTCAGCCAGGCCGTTACTTCGGCAGTGATAGGGGCTGCTCGTCACGTGATCAAATCCCCATTCGGATGCAAACGTAAGGCTCGTGACGAATAGTGTCCTCCGTTGTCGCTAAGTAACCGGTCTGGGATGCTGTGTTCCTCGAATAGTGTCTTTAGCCCATCTGTAATGGTTGCGCTGGTTATGGCTGTTGTATATCAATGGAAAGTTAGTATAATAATCGCATATAAGGAGATACGTGATATTGTTATAGTAGAATAAGTCTGAACTTAGGTATTGCCATGGATGGGTCGGTTTGTCATATGGTAATAGAGGTTCTTACAATGCTGGTTTGGATGTTCTCGGTACTTGAGACATGTTTGGATCATGTCTGTAATATCTTTCGAGATACCGGGGCAGTAGACATGTGATCTTGCATGTTTTGATGATTCCCATATGAGGGATATGTAGAGTGTTGAGGATTGATCGTAGTGAGTGTGGGGGTACGAGGACTTGCAGGCCTTTCAAGATTAAACTGTCGTGTGTGGTGAGTTTGTCTCTGAACGGCCAGTAGTCTCTTAAGGTCTTTCGTAACGTCTCGATATACTGCAGGCTACCCGATGTGGATTACATGAAGCAGGGCTTGAAGTGTTTCATCTCGGATTGTTTATAATTTCAAATCTTCAATCTTCTGCGTCGCGAACTGTACGGGGCTGATATGAATGTCAAGGATGATATGTTCGCTGGAGTCTGATGGCTGGTGGGAAAGCGCATCCGCTATCAACATCTCTGTTCCCGGTTTGTAGAAGAGTTAGAAATCGTACTGCTGCACTCGGAGTAGCATTTTCTAGAGTTGGGTAGGTGCGGCGAATAGGTTCTTTCTGGTGATCATCTCCAGTGGCTTGTGGTCGGAAAATGAATCTGGTCACAAATACGTAGTTGTGAAACCTCTCACATCTAAAGACTACGGCCAACATATCTATTTCGATATTAGCGTAATAAGTCTCAGCCGAACTAAGGGTCTTTGATGCGAAGGTGATGGGTTTGTAATCTTGTAGGAGGGTGGGGCCGAGGCCATGTCCTCAAGCATCTACTTGAATCTTTGTGTTCTTTTTTGGGTCGTAATATGACAGAATGGTCTGTGCGCATATTAAATCTTTCATGTTATTGAAGATCTTCTCTTAAGAAGGGAACCAATGATAATCGACATCCTTCTTGAGAAGTTTGCATAGAGGTGTCGCATGGTGTTCCAGGGGCCGGTTGTTCCGACATTAGATAAAAATAGCGTACGTAACGCGCTAGCAAAATTGGCCTGCGCCATATCCTTAGCCATATATATATGTAAATCGAGTTGTTCAGACAATTAAAATAAATGTCCTAGCCTAGTAATTCTAGCGCGAATTATCTCGGCGACTGTCCGACTATGCGTATTGTATAGAATAAAAAAGAAATTTTTAGGAAACTTGTTATCCAAAATAAATAAAATATGCCTATTTTATATTCACAACAGTGTGAAATAACTTAATACAATTATATATATTAAAATAATTAATTATTAATAATTATATTATGTTAATTCAAGTAATAAATATTAACTATTTAAATATACACATGTGCATTCACAATTTTTAGTTAATATAAAGTAGCGCAACCTATAAAATTATTTTAATGTGTCACTCAAATCTATAAATAGAATATAGTTACTAATATATCACAACAATACGCGCATATCATGCATATAAATATACACCTATATAATTAGGTCATACAAATTATGATATTTTCAAGTGTTACCATGTATATTAGTTTGATTAATTAATAACATTAGATACATATATTATGTTATTATTATTAAAATTATGTTAAGCGAATATATATGTACATTATATAATATAGAAACAAATATTTATATGCGTGGATTCACATTAAATTTATAATATTAAAATGAACAATTTATTTTAACACAGCCTCATTTATTTCGATTAATATATGTCATAAATATAAATTTATATTTATACTTTAATATAAGTACAGTATATATAGTATATTAATTAATTTTTCGTAGTTTATATTGAATATAAATTCTGAATATATTCAATATTATATTGAATATATTATTGTAATTATTTTAAAGATAGATTATATAGTTTATTCTATATTATCTTGTGTTATACTCGATAATATTTGTAATTATATTATTATAATAATTATATATTTATATAATAGTTATAATTGTATCTAATTATATATCTAATACGTATACGTATATATAATTTAATTGTATTGTAGTATACTACAATACAATTAAATTAGGAATAAAATGGGAAATAAGCAACATTTTATTTATTATTTAGCTAACGACAACTATTAGTTGTCCTTAAGAAATGGGTAAAAATCAGCGCAGCGTATTTATGGGGGGGCCAATATCTTTGGTACAGGATCTCATGTAGGTCACGATACCTAGGAATTCTCGCAGGGCCTGCGGAGAATCTGGTGAAGTCATCTGTTGGATCGATTTCATATGCTCGGGATCGGGATGTACGCAATCCTTGTCGAAGTGGAGACCAAAGAATGTAAGGCTATCTGTCTTTATCGAGCATTTTGATTGGTTAAAGACGAAGCCGTGTCGGGTCCTCATCAGATGACGAAGGTTATCGTCATGTTGTTGCTCGTCCTTTCCCAAGACACCTACATCATCAGCGATTCCGATCTTTCCAGGGCAATACTCGAGTATGCGGTCCATACGTTCCTGGAACACATCTTGGCTGAGGTTCAGTCTGAACGGTATCTACCAAAGGGGCTATTAAAGGTGGTTAATAGACTAGAGGGCTGGTAGAGATGTACCGACCAGTACCCTGAGCCCACCTAAGTGGTGTGTTACTTCGTCTAGGGTCCGTGTAGTGTAATGCGGTATTTAGTAATCGCGAGATTAAGGTCCTTAGGGTCTAGGCATATGCGTATCTTGCCATTAGCCTGTTGTACATGAGGCTCTATACCCAGTCGGTAGGTTCGTGTACTCACGTAATGACCTCTAGGGTTAACATGCCTTCAATAGTGGCCTTGACCTCGTATCGGAACGCGATAGGGCATCGAAGGGGTGCATATAAGATCGGTTGTGCACATGAGTCGATAATGATCAGATAAGTACCTTCAAAGTTTGGCTGCGATACATTTAGGGTGCTCCTTGACTAGATCCGCGGTGGATGCTAGTCATAGTTGCGGGTTTACGGAGCAATGCATGGTAACTAACTTCAGTGCAGTGCTGGAAGGGAATGCCAGGAGAACGGGTCCGGGGATGTCGACGACGTAGAATGTCGCTTCCGTCGTGTAAGAGCTGATCGTAAGCTCGAGCTTCCCGTACTGCGTCAGTGTGCTACCATGGTAGACTGATAAACGTGTACTGCTAGGTTGTAGGTACGGTGGATCACGTTTAGCGGGGTACATCTTATGTAATGTGCGTAGTGGCAAGAGGTCAGTGTCGACCTTGACGCGGAGGTTAACAGTTGGGTGAAGGAAGCGTATATAGGTATACGTTTGGTCGCGGGACGTTGTAGTGTCGAACACTACCTCTCACAGCTCGTGTTGATCTCGTGTTGGTGGTGCATAGTCTGGTTGGAGTTCTGTTGAGAACCACATTTAGCTGCCCAGTGTCCTTCATGGTTGCATTTACGCCACTTAGAGGCAGGACTTACAACCAGGTTCGTGAGAGGTAGTACACTTGGGACATGTAGCTTTACTGGAGTGTTTGGATGTGTGTGGAGTGGATGTATGGGGAGATACGTGATGTGGTGTGTGGTTACGTCGTGGGGCGTTGTGCTTACGTGTAACGAGGTTTACCGTAGCGCGGGATTGGGGTTGCAGGAAGGAGGCAATGTTAGCGAGCTTGGCCTCATATATTCTTACATAGTTTATGGCCGATTCCAGGGACATAGATTTGTCCTGGGATAACATGCAGTCATGGACGATAGGGTCATGAACTCCTTTCACGAGTTGTTCCGTGAGACGTTGCTGGACTTCCGTAGTGTCGCGGAATTCTCATCGTTGACCTTGTAGTCGTAGCTTAGTCATATAGATATCTATATACTCGTCTGGTCGTTGTCTCAATCGAAATAGATTGATTCACGAGGGCCAGAGGGAACACGTGCTTAGCAAGGTAAACCCAGAAGGCGACGAGGGTCTTCTTGCTGGAGTCTTCATCCCAAGCGTTGTAGATCTAACGCCCGTCGCGTCCAAGCCAGAGGAGTATGTGGGCGAGTTTTGAAGCAAAGTCCAAAAAGCAAGGTCCTTTGAAGGTCAGCTCAGCGTGTTGCTTGAATTCGTATAGTTCTGCAGTGACGTTATCTGACAGTCGAATGAAGGAGCGGAGAGGAGCGAGTTCGTAGATGTCACCATATTATGTTAACCTGTGTATAATAGAATATGGTTAATTATATATAATTATAGTTATGTGTCTATCCCGCAGCTTTCAAATAATGTATATAGAGAAAAGGGTTTCAATATCAAAGTTTATCAATCAAGTATAGCAATAACATATAGGAACAATGTATCATGGCATACTGTTAGATATATATATACGCTTAGGGGGCGTGGCTTATGGTGAAGCTCTAGGCCAATAGCTAGCCACATGTGGCGGACACATTCCTGCCCTGAACAGTGTCACGGTCTATAGCTTGCAATAACAAGGTTGTTACAAGTCGATATGGTATGTCTAATACTAATACATAATTGAAGACATATAACAGTAACTAGTTATACATTTATATGTTTATAGTTTATAGTTTGAAATAAAAAGTATGCCAAAATGTAAACTTTTAACACTCAAATTGAACAATTTAAACTAGACATATAATTATGTATTATCATAAAAATATGAACAGGCATCGCTCTCTACGATGAACGGAGGCTGGGTACGATGATTGCTTTACTCGCTGCTTTTCTAGTTTCATAGCTGCATTACGTAAATCCCAGAAACTATTCTTAGGATCTAGCTGGTATATTCGGTATATCTCTCGCTTTATCGATATCTTTATCTCGGATAGCTTTACATATTCCTTCAATGAGAATAAATTCTCTTTGATCATTCTGATAATGCAATCCTGACTCCGATTCGCAGTTTTAAACATCATCCATAGGCTATTGGCTAAATCATAGATTGACTCACTATCATATTGAATTCGATTATAAAATAATCATCATGATGGTCCGTTATCTAATGAAAATGTCTCTGATATCGCTTCTCTGAGTATGCCATCATAGTCAGTAGATTTACTGAATTCACGGAGTTCTATCTCTAGTCTTACCTACGATATGATTTAATAATATACTACTGTGATTGCATGACGGATAATCTGCCATAAACTTACGCGCCTCATTCGTCCATCTCTTAATCAATACATATGACTTATACCCTCCCTTTAATTCGGTTAATTGCATAGCCTTTCTCCGAATACCACACACAACGAATATTATTATTATTATCAGATTTAGGCAATGCCAGGGTAATTATAGAAGCAGTGTTGCTTATCTAGACAATTACCCCTGTAATATATAGTAGATATATACTACACACAAATAATAACACATTTATAAAAATAACAATATAAAAAGAGCTAACATTTTGGAATAGAGAGGCACCCTCCTGTAATTGCATATCGCACTGTCTTTGTGTAGGATAGAGTACCCCGGTTTACAGCGTTAATTGCAACAAAGTGAAGTCTGTTTATATACTTTATTGAAGTAAATACCTGTTGAATATAATGACATAAATAACATAATAATAATAATGATAACGACAATGACAATATGTACCAACCCGGTGAGAACCAAGATGTATCGATCTCACCGAGCGGCGTTCATTTTATAGGAAAATAACAACATGAAATTGATAAATGATAAAATATTTAATTACAAATTGAAATATACACATGGCTACGACATCAACCGAGCGTGAAGTCTAAAACAATGTAGGGTAACCTAACAGGGCACTTTTCCGGTAATTGTCTCGATCTATTGGGCTTAGGTAAAGGATACTTGTTATAATAATGGTTTTACTTCCACAATTATAACATGTGCCTCTACTATACCCAGAGTCATTAACTCTAGACTATTTAGATCAATTAATTAGCAATACGGCAAGCGTTTGACAAGTAATACTATTCATATTAGGCCTAGTCACAGGTAATTTCGGGAGGGAGGTATGGGACGATATATATAGGTAGGTATATAATTGTACTAGGTATTCTCCTAGGAGTTATACAGTAAGTACCTACACCCTTTGTTCTTATAACCGGTACTGGTGCAGATACGTGTGTGATAGGGACAGTGTGCACATAGCTACCATCGAATGCTATTCAAATGGATAGCTTCTCAACGCATATATTAATATTCAGACTTATATTATATGTATTATAGTATATATAGAGACAAATAATAAATATAAATATAAAAATGAATAATATAAATTGCTAACAGATAGCAATTACACCATGAGAGACACTCTCGTCATCTCCCCCGATATGGAGATTGACTGTGGTAAACCTTACTATCATCGAGAGCATCGCTAAGGAGTCTGTTCTTCTGTTTAAGTGTGTTGCGATGGTCTACATCATCATCATCATCGTCTCTCTTGGTTACCATAGTTACATATAGAACGTCCAACTGTGGCTGGTAGTCTGGTATCTCTTCTCGTTGGTTCTCATGCTGCCTACTGGCAAGGGTATACCTGTTTAGACTATGTGTGTCAGGGTCACGAGGTCACACACAGGTGGGTATCACATGATAGCAGTACTAGGTGATGATAGATAGGCTGTAGAGAAGGTGAAGGGCATAACATAATGATGCGGAGATGTAGGTTATGAGTGGATGTAACTTTTCTATATTCAAACAATACATAATTACAGACGGGGCTAGTATTATCGTTATAAGTTAATGTTTGACCTTGTTAACATTGTTATTATTATTATGTTTTACTATGTAGATAATATTCATATCTATATATAGAGGTATACCTTTATAACATCGTAAGACAATGAAAAATGAACTTATAGTTTTGTTTTAAATACGAAGTGATTTATTTTGAGAACTATATTTATAATATAATTATTTCTATAGTTTATTTACTTTACTAAAAGTATCTATATATTAGTTATATACTCCAACATTTCTATACAGATTCACCATAGGGTTCATATTCTTTAAAGACTTAAAAAATGGAGATATATTGTAAAATATAAGCTTCTAAAGTTTTACTTGTATTTTCTAAATAATAAATTAGAATAAAACTCTAATACTACTGTTTGTTATATACAAGTTTCTCAAATATTATGTAAGGAATATATATATTAATATATTATCAAATTTTTATAATTGTTTATAAATATGAATATTTACATTATTGAACATAATGAACTAACAATCTTTTCAGTGACATAGTTAGTTTAAATTTCTATATCTACAGTGCATTTTGCAGTACTTTCATTTAGACTAGGCATATTTTAGTAAATATGTCTGTTCTGTTAGAATTTCAATCGATAAATAAAGAAGTATGTTCAAATACATTTTTACAAATAATTGGCATAACTTTCACATAGTAGAACATCTATTTATATCAACCAACTATTTGTTGTTGATATTATAAAAAAAAATTTTAAATTGAGAATAAATTAATTTAATTAAACGTAATAATTTAAACCCATTATTATGATCATATTTTTAAAATTGAATTAATTAAATATTAATCTAAATAATTAAAATATATATCTAAATCTCATAAAGTTACTTTTGTATGACATATTAAATATCATATTATATAATGAATTAAATTTAATATTTTAATAACAAGAATATTAAAAAAAAATTATATTGTAGGTTTCTCCCATAATATTATATATATGTTTAAATATAAGTTTGAGAACAAGTTTAATGTGAGGGTTAGGATGATGTTAAGGTTATTGAGAGAATAAATACTAACATCTCTGCGAACTTCACAAATATCTGTCTCCACAGTCTCCACCCTCAGGATATACTGATGATAGGGTGATGAGAGGTGAGGGGTAACATCTGAGGGTGAGGGGTAATTGTGGAGAGGAGGGAGTGGATGTATGAGGATTTGGAGGATCAGACATGAGGATTAGGTTAGAGGGGAGGAGGATGATATACTGCGTAGCCTTTCACTGATGATGATGAATCCTCCTGTAGATGTCATACGCTGACCTTGACCTCTGGTTACAGGACAGAAGCGTGATGTTCAGCCACATCTAGTTCATCACCTAGACCTCCACTGCTGGGGGACTGCTGTTCTGCCTGGTACGAGGGGGTACGTGAGAGTGGTGCAATGCTGTACTATAGTACATAGCCTATAGGCTGTGTTGTGAGGTGAGGTGAACAGATCACAGCAGTCTTAAGTGAAGTCGCTCCAGTTAATATTATAATCATAATTAAATGTGAAAACTATTTAATAACAAAATTAAATAAAGTCTTTCTAATTGTTTTTAAATAGCTTCAAGATAAAACTTTAATTGTTTAACTTTAATGTTTTCTATTATTGTTGTCAAGTAATAATAATAGCCCAACAAACATATATTATTGTATATAAATATTCATATATACTGGTGCAGTTAGTGATAGTCTGTTAAATATTAAAATATTACTTTAAAGGAGACTGTCTATATCTCTATATGGGAATTATACGATTATGTGACAACTAAACTGATCAACTTTTAAAATATCATTATACGATTAACTATAATATATATATATATATATATATATATATATATATATATACAGTCAACTCCAACGTAATTAGACTAGAAGGAACTGACAAATTGTGTCTGAAATATTGAGTTTTTAGAATATTGAATTTTTCATATGTGTATCTACATAGATAAAAAAACCAAATTATCTTTAATTTTAAAAAGTGTGAATTAGTGGGAGTTAAATATATACATACATATGTGTGTATATATATGAGATATTATACTAACAAATATGTCCTGACTATTATCATTTTTAAATAAACTATCCCGCGCTTTTCTCATTATAATAAGATGTATTAAAACTATGTAATGTACAGGGATGGGTAGTGATATATATAACATCTACTAATATCTACTTATATAATAAAGGTCAAATTATCATTGTGTTAGTAGAGGTTAAAGTAAACAATACCATGCTATATAGCTAACATAGAACTTCAGTATGTATTATACACCCGATATCAGCCTGTAATTATAGCCGTTCACACACAGACTGACAGGTGTTGATATTAGACGTTATCTTGCTATAAACAGGCTGATTTAGGGGGGTATTATTTAGTGTTAAATAGCATAATGCTATTTGTTATTGTTAGAATATTTACAATATATTCACATGATATTAAAATATACAATATATAAATAAATAAAATTCTACTCGCATATTAGATTTAATAGTTGCCCAATTCTGATTATATAGAATATTAAGATTATAATTTAGTATATAAAATTATTATTTAATAATGCTTTATCAATGAATAGTACAACAATAAATGTATATTAATTGTTATTTTTTTAATAGTTATTTAAAAAATAAATATAATTAATTATAAAAATTGTATATTGATTAATTACTATTGAATTTCACTTTATTCAAGGATATTGATTGTGACTATTTTTGTTAAGGAATCACCTCTATATAAATTTAAAAAAATTATTTATTTTAAATATTAAGTATATAATAGGGATACAGTTACTGTTACATTTGAAATATTTAATAGATTATTATAAAAAATGTATTATATGAGATTACTGAATTACATTTAAATAAATTATACATTGAATTTATCTTGAAATATCATAAAAAGTATATTTTATGACATAACAATTATACAATTTAAAAAATATTTATTTATTTGTTATTATAACAACATAACCTTATTATTTTACCATCTGGTTTGATATTGACTTGATATACTTTTTTTGAAACTCTCACCATGTAAAATAATAAATAAATTATTAATTCATTTAAATATTAGATATATTAATTAATTACCTTTCTATTTCACATTGTTTTTGATATTGACTTGATCTACCTTTGTTGACCATGTAAATTTATAAATAATTGATTAATATATTTAAAATATTATATATATTAATTAAAAACCTTTGTAGTATCCACCCCATTTTGTTTGGTTTGACTTGATCCACTTTTCTTAAACACTCACCATGTAAATTAATAAATTAATTAAAAATTAATTTTAAATATTAAATATATTAATAGTTTACCTTTATTCATTCTACTTTTTGTTTTAATAAAACTTTACACTATACATAACTAATATATCAATATAATTTATTTTAATTATAATAATAATTAAATTGTAATGTAATATATGTAAGAATATACTTATGCATAACATAACAAATATAAGAAAATAAATATAGAATTATAAAAATAAATATTATTTAATCTAATTCAATTATTAAAATATTAGAATAATAATTATATTTCTTATATTTATATATCATAATCAATACAATAATAAGCAAAGTGTATAATAGGTGTATTATGGAACAATTACTTATTAATGACTATTAGTATTTATAGTGAACACATTTTTCTTATATTTATATGTAACTGTCTATTTATAGAACAGACTTGCTTCCCCCATTAATTAATAGAAATCATCATTAAGTTAGTGGTACTTATTTTATTTTAATACAAAGTAGGTAATGTATGACAATTTTACTAGTAGTTTTTACATTGTATATGACTCTTTATTATATATATATACTAGTGATGTAAATGATGTTCAAATCTAAAGCATGATGCAGTCTCAGTCTCAGTTACCTAAAGTCTCAACTCGACTCGGGCTCGTTTTGTTAGAGTCTCGGCTCGGGCTAGTTTTTTTTCTGAAAATGAAAGTATCGGCTCGGCATCAAAAACCAATAGTCTAGGCTCTGCATCAAAAGCTCGGCATCATTTACATCCCTAATATATATATATATATATATATATATATATATATATATATATATATATTATATATATATATATATATATATATATATATATATATTATATATATATATATATATATATATATATATATTATATATATATATTATTGTTATTTTTTTATTTGGTGGAGTCCTTTCATCCCATCCAGGAACTTAGATGAAGTTTTCACTTATAACCATATATGGCTCTAATGTCCCTACGAAGCCGCTCTCATGTTAAGGTTTATGTCAAGTATCCATGGTTTTAACGAGAGCCGATCATTTATTTATACACAATTATATAAGATCACTTCTAAATAATTTGTTAAGACCTATTTTATAAAATTAATTAATGGTCCGGACGAGGGTCGAACCCGTGTCCTACTGCTTGTGTGTCATATATATATATATATATATATATATATATATATATATATATATATATATATATATATATATATATGTTAAATATATAAGTAAAATATATATTTAAATATTATATACTCTATATAATATGTATATTTATATAAATATAATTAATATATATATATGCTTTTATAGGCTCACTCGAAATGTAATGCAGCTGAAAAAACCTGTAAAAGTAAAAATAAACCCACCAAACCAAACTAAACCAAACCAGTGAAAATTCCAAATGAAATCATATCATTATTTTATTAAATATACTTTATATATATACATATATTTAATAAATATTATATAAAGAAGTGATACTTTATCTTATTTATTTAAATAATGTAGAAACTAAATATAAAACTATTAGTAAAATTGTTATAAATTAAATAGATTATTACTAAGACTTACTGTATTTTATTTTTAATATAGATTAGGTTAATTTTAGATTTTTTAATAACAAGAATTAATTAGAGCTATATATTGTGATATATCATATGCCAGGTTAATTAAAAATATTAAATATTCAGTGACCAGTAACTATTTTTACAAGACCACCTATGTCCACCTATCTATTTACATTTAAATGTTTATACATATAAAACAAGAGTCACAAATGCAACTAAAATAACTATAACATTTTTAATTATAAATTATAACTATTATATAATAGAATTAGTGAGTGTAAATAAAATACCAAAATAACTATATAATAAACTATCTATAATATTATATAATCGAATAAATTCAAAAACTAATTTTATACAAATAATTATAATATAATTATATAAAACAATATAAAACTGATATTATTTAATGATGATGATGATGATGATATTGAGTTTATTAGCACTAAAATACGGTCATGTAGACCCCTTCGCTCATGCGGGAAGAAAATAATAATAAAATAATAGTAATAGGATAATAATTTAATAATAATATACATTCAATATACCACGGACAATAATACTAAATAATATAAAGGACTATTATATACTACAGTCTAGTGGCGCAGCAATAGGGGGGGTCGGGGGGGTTCGGACCCCCCCAATAATTTGGATGGGGGGGTTGAACCCCCTCAATAATATTGACAAAAATTAAATAAAATTTTAATAAAAAATTTAAATATTTATTATATACATATATATAACATTTTTATTAGAAAATAATATTTTCAAAATATGTATACACATACATCTAAGGGTGTAGTAACTTATAACAAAGGATTTACAATTAATATGGAGTATAATAAAGCTTTCAAGCCTTTATTGTAATATTTAAAACATATTTTATTTAAAAAAATAAATTAGAATCTTTGATTTATTAAAAATTCTATTCACTAGGGGTTTAGGATAATTATTAAATTATTTATATTCTAAAATAACGTTCTAAAATGGAAAAAAAGATAACTTTAGACAGCTGACCCCCCCAATGACCCCCCCAATGACAAAATCGTTCCTGTGCCACTACTACAGTCTGCATTTAATACTCATTTAATACATATTATATTTATTTAGAATGACAACATTAATAAAATAGAAACACAAATTAAATTCAAAGATAAATATATAAATAGAATACAATTGACAAATATGAATGCATTTCTATTTTATAACTAAATATATCTATTATATTTGATATAAAGATGGACATCATTGAAATACAATGAAATATACCACTGAAAGTATGTATTTCGGAGTACATAAAGTTACAATTGCAGAAATAGAAAATGCCCTGAGCTTGATTATATATAGTTCATTTACTTTATAATAATGTGTTCACATATAATATCTACATTTAAGTATATTCAAAAAGATCTCTAATTAGTAATTACATAAGTTTATTATTTAATAAATTAAATATTTATAAAATAGCAATTAAATATTATTATTATTATTATATTGTTTGTTAAAGAATAGGTACATAGTTCATCGTTTTAGCCTCAGAAGCAGTGATGCAACCTTAACTAATTAGTATTAATACTGTATACGTAATATTGCGTAACAAAGTGACATGTTAATGAGGGTAGAAGTTGTCAGAGCGACTGATAACTATTTAATGAACTCTCTATTATACCTACTGATAATAACACACGTAATTATATTTCTGGAGGGGTGTGAATTAATACGCGGGTAATTAATTCGCGAGAAAGTAGATCTCGATAAAATGTATGTATTATATATACAAGGACATATCCTTGACATAGCATTTATAATACGGGTTACGATATATACGTTTACGAATATCGTAATGTTATTCGTGATAAAACTTATGTACGTTTAATCGTTACAATGTGTTCATGTAATATACCGAGGGGAGTGTATACTAATATAACAATACATTGATAGATAACAATTGAATACGTGTATACATATAGATATACGTGATATATGACAACCGTATGTTACTATATCATATCATATAGTATTTTATTATTATTATATAATTATTATATAATAGAACATATCAATACAATGTAAGCAATACTGTGTAATATTTAACAACACACATATATACATACTATAACACTATAATGTATATAAATTGGTATATATATAATTTATTAAAAATGTTAAATATAGATACATCCATGGATACATCTATAAGCAAGCTACCGGACCACACTATAGTGTGTGTGCGTGTGGATATAAGTTGTATATTATAGGGGTAACATTATGTAGGTAATCTTTCGTATGAATTACCAGCATGAATGCATATCCTATAGGATTTAAATAACTTTCAATATAAATACATGTATACATTCGCTTGTATATTCGAATGCATATATGCATTCGAATATACAAGCGAAGTCAAGTATATATACTTGACTTCGCTTTTATGTTCGAATGCATATATGTATTTATATTCAAAGTTATTTAAATTTACTATTTATAAATACTATTATTATAGTATACATATATATATATATATATATATATATATATATATATATATATATATATATATATATATATATATATATATATATATATATATATAGTATCTAATAAATACTATCTATTATATTAAATTTATATTAATATTTATATTTCTAGGTAGATAATAATTCAATTAATTGTATTGATAATTCACAAGTGCTATGTTTAATAACATATCAACTATTGGTTGCAATTTCAATTAAATAAATTGTATTAAATATAAATTCAACAATTAAATAATATTAAATCACAATTGAACACATTTCACATGTCAGGATGTATAATACACAAAGATACAATACAGCCCATTGTCACATGTATTCTGGCACCACTAGCTATAGATAACAAATCACTGTATGTCACTATTACATGAATGTGTTCTATTGGTCATTTGTGCGGTCTACATATGTTTGCACTGTAAGCAATGCATTGGTCAGTTCTATTTATATCTCTAGTGACATTAATGCATTGCATATAAAATAGACTATGATTATGACATAATAACGTATGATTTGTATTCTAGTTATTACATAACAATTATGTACTAGCTATAATGTAATAACGTAGTTTATATTGTGTATATTGATATGCTTATTAGTAACAACATTAATAACCTCACGTATATATAAACTCGTAAAGTAGATAACATTTAACTTACTGTATTCAATGTAATACAGTATATAATACAGTATATATACTATAATAGCAGTAGCAGATCACGAATATACTAGCGTTATAATGGTAAGAGCGACGCTGACATATGATTACGTAATATATGTATTGTGTAATAGGGAACATTAGTAATTATCTGACCTGTCACTCCATAGTGCTAGAGAGTCTCCTTAGCTCTATAAGTCACTTCGACCACAGTATTTTCTTATCGCAATTGAACGCGACCTTGCGTACTATAGAACTGTAATACTATATATTTAGTACTAAATATAATATAATACATATAATATCATTATCTTATATCTATATTCGAGTAATGTCATTGTGATATTTAATTAATATACATTTTATTTATCTATCGTACTAATACCTATATTATATCTAAATAATAACATATACATATATAGAGTTACATTAGGATATATATATATATGTGTGTGTGTGTGTGTGTGTGTGTGTGTGTATGGGTGTGTGTCTTAACATAACATATAGATTGAGATACAATAAATAATTTTAAAATGTTTACTCTATCGAGAGTTTATTATAAGTGAAGATTACCACACCGAGATGTCGTTATACGTATATAATATGTGTACTAAATAAGCTACTATTTTTTAACTATTTTAATTTGTATTATTTTTGTCAATACATAAATTATATATCCTATATAATAAATATATGTTATTAATATAATATCTATACATATATTAATATAATTATTATAGAAATACCAAGGACATGTCCTTGTAAATACTATAGTAATATTAATACACTTTAATGCAATTTATTATTACCATTATTATAGCTTTGATTATATATATATACATTTATATAAATGTATACGAATATAATACATAGGTGGCTAATTGTTATAATACATATACATGTTATAATTTATAAGATATAATCACATATAAAGTACCTGTATATCGAGGTAATAGGTAATAGGTTGTACGTTGTATACGATGTCGTTATATATTAACAACTAGATCTAGTGGTTATGGTTGTTTATATTGTATGATGAAAATACACATTAATATTTATTTATATATCAATGTTTTTGTATTCTTATTTAAATTTATCTTATGTGTAATATGAATGTAAATAATCAATAACAAAGAATGACCTTCAGGAACGAGTTGCCACTCGGAGTGCAATAGTTGTAATGAGCGATAATGTACGAAGTCAGTAGTCTATACAGATCTTAATTACTGGCGCCACATTACCACACGTCACACAGTTGTTATATAATATGATGTAATCCGTGTATGTAGGTCACGAGTGGACATCTAATGCTTCTAATTAGCATTGACCACCTACTATTGACCACACCCGTATGTTATATTACCGTATCTTCTACTATAACCACAGATATATAATTAGGTTTACCTAATTATATATCAGTGACTATACCATAACTTATAATACATTATATTTAAATATGATAGGGAATTCAATACAAGCTTTACACGTGACCTGCCGTTACGCTGTATAAGCAAATGAATGCGTATACACATACGCATACAACACGCACTAAAGGGGGCGTGTCTGTAACATATGTGTAGAAATACCCACGTACCGAGTTAGCAAGCGTAACATCTGCATTTACATGTATAAGCATACGGAGTTGATCGTATACAGTTATCTAAAGACACCTATAATAGAAAATACAATAATAATAATAATGCATTGTATGGAAATGTGTTAGTGTGTGTTAAAGTGCAGTTCATAAAGTTAGTTCAAGTAAGTATCTATGTTGTTTTAAATTTGTTTAAGTGTCTGGTTAGTTATAATCCTGTGGAGGTTATTCCAGTGAGATGGAAAGTTAGTCTTAGGTAGATTGTGTTTTAACAGTATGTGATGACCACTAGTTATTTCTATTTTTAAATTCAATTGATTATTTGATGTACACATATATAGGAAGTTTAGGATGCAGTATGTATACTAATTCGATTTTGTATTTGTTTTTAAGTAAGCCACTACAGTTGTTATCTCTGTGTGTATGTATGTATTATAATACACTATAGTATATACGGACGAAAGAAAACAGAAAAAGCCAAGATTAAAGCAAATAGCGAAAAAGAACGCATACAACTATGGCACCAACACTTCAAAGAACTACTTGGCAAACCGATACAAACTTCAACAAATAGCGGAAATGAATGCATCGTAAATACCAATGAGCATCTAAATATAGAAACTGGACCTTTTACTGCACCTGAATTATCAAAAGCCACCAAAAGTATCCAGAATGGAAAAGCGGTTGGCCTCGATGAAATTCCTGCTGAAGTATGGAAAATAGACGATTTTCAAGAATTTCTTCTAGAATCCTGTAATTGTGTATACAACCAAGAAAGTATTAGAAGATGGAGAGAAGGGTGCATTCTCCCTTTCCCCAAAAAAGGTAATCTATCAATAACGAAAAACTATAGAGGAATCACACTCACACCAATTGCTGCCAAGATATACAACCTGATGTTACTAAACAGGATAAGACCTGTGATCGACCCTATCCTAAGGAAAAATCAAAATGGATTCAGGACAAACCGATCCACATCTGGACAAATATTAACAATTCGGCGCATATTAGAAGGCGTGAAAGCCAAAAAGCTACCTATAACGCTGCTTTTTATTGACTTTGCAAAGGCTTTCGATTCTATAGACAGACTTAAAATGGAAAATATATTAATAATATATGGAATACCAAAGGACATAGTCAATGCAATAATGATGCTATATAGGAATACAAGCGCTATGGTCAGATCACCTGACGGAGATACTCCTTATTTTGAAATTACGACCGGTGTCCTACAAGGAGATACATTGGCTCCGTATTTATTCATAATCTGCCTTGACTATATACTAAAACACTCCATAGATGATAATATTAATCTAGGCTTTACACTTTCACAAAGAAGAAGCAGTCGACACCCAGCTATACATATTACCGACATTGACTACGCAGACGATATTGCAGTTACTGCAGATACAATAAAAGATGCTGAGAAAATGCTACATCATATCGAAGAAGCTGCAGAAGACATTGGACTGAAAATAAACTCAGATAAAACTGAGTATATGAGCCTAAATTCAAAGAGTGACAACATGATAAGCAGAAATGGAAATTCTATCAAAAACGTAGACAATTTCAAATATCTCGGCAGCTACATTGCAAATACTGAAAATGATATCAATACAAGAATAGCAAAAGCCTGGGCTGCACTGAATAGTATGATTATACTGTGGAAATCAAATCTATCAGAAAATCTCAAAAGAAGTTTTTTCCGAGCTGCGGTGGAATCAGTACTAGTGTATGGTGCGACGACTTGGACTCTAACAGCAACGTTGGAAAAAAGACTGGATGGAGCATATACTCGCATGCTCCGTGCTGCACTCAATAAATCCTGGAAAGATCACATCTCTAACAAAGACCTCTATCTTGAAATCCCAAAAATATCAGCCTCTATTCGGAAACAACGCCTACGATTTGCAGGCCATTGTTGGCGAAGCAAAGATGAGCTAGCAAGTGATGTACTTCTCTGGCAACCAACTCACAGCAAACGGCCACGAGGACGACCTGCCAAGACGTACATCGACCAACTACTGGAGGATACCGGATGCAATATAGATGAGATTCCAACCGCGATGAACGAAAGGATGGATGGAACGTGTCAAGAAATGCCGAGCAAGCTCGACCTGGTAAGGTAAGGTAATAGTATATACACTATAATATATATAGTGTGTGTGTGTGTACACAATTCACAGTGTGTAATGCCAACACCTCCTATAACCTCTAGGTTATAAGTTATACGAGGTTATAGGAGGTATTGGTAATGCAATGTTTGTATAAATATATATACAGTAAAACCTCTCTATAAGAAACCTCTTTATAAGAAAAACCTCTTTATAAGAAAATTGTCCACACATTTGGTTGGAATTCAACCTTTTCCACATTACAAAACCTCTTTATAAGAAAATCTTATTAGAAAAATATAAGAAAAACCTCTTTATAAGAAAATTATCGTATACAAAATAATTATATATAAATAGAAGTATTGTACATTGATAAAATTATAGAAATTAATTATTATATAAGATATTTTTTTTTCTTACAAATATTATATTACATAAATAGCTCGAAATGAATTAAAATTAATTAATAAATGTTATTGTTTATCCATACATTTATTAAAATTAATTAATAAATGTTATTATATCCTTAAATGTATTGATGATACAATTTATTATATTATACAATTAATTGCTAAATAATAGATTATTATAATATTCATTATATTATATTCGTCAATGATGATTCATAATTTATAATGTAAATCTAACAATTTCATTATGTATTACATTTCTAATCGCAAACAATACAGTATACATTTAAAACAGTATACAAAATAAATATACTATATATATAACATATAGGTTATATAATACATTTTCAATTATAAATTAATTCTTAAAATCATTGGAAAAGTAAAAACCTCTTTATAAGAAAACCTCTCTATAAGAAAAAAAGTACTGACAAACAATAGTTTCTTATAGAGAGGTTTTACTGTATATATATATATATATATATATATATATATATATATATATATGTGTTAATATAATATATTATTAATATATATATATATATATATATATATATATATATATATATATATATATATAATATATATATTAATATTATAGTTGATGTGTTGATCCAGGGAGTTATTCCTCCCTGGTTAATCTAGATAATTATCAAACGTAATAGATACAGTAAAATAGAGACGAAGTATATTTAAAATAATAACGACACTAGAACCTATTGTAATGTAGGATACGATGACCTGAATACTTGTATTAATACTATTGTGTACGATTGCGTATCACCCGTATACAGCGCTAGTGTACTGTTGCTTAGGTATATCTATACACGAGTATGAGTCACCGTGATGTAGTAACATTATCGGTGAGTCACGGGATATCTACCTAATATGGAGGAGAACTATTGCATATCATAGCATACTACAATCATAATAAATAATCACATTTCCATACAATACATTCTTATTGGTATTATTATTTGTATTATGGATATCTTTATATATTATACATATCTTTATATATCGCTTCCGAATAATGCATTTAGAATTGGATTTATGTTAATGATTATACTACTAATAGTACACACATATTTATATAGTATATATTATATATAAACATATGTAATACACATTGTGTATACAGTGTATACTATACACACCAATATATATATATATATATATATATATATATATAATATATATATTATATATATATATATATATATATATATATATATAATATATATATTATATATTATATATATATAAATACCATTATAAAGCAAAGATAAAATTAAATACTGTGATATAATCCTAGATTTATAGTTCACCTAGATAAAATACAAATCTAGTGATATATAAAGTTTATTACATTCTTTAGAAAATCGATAGTGTAGGGGACGTGAGCCTCGCGTCGTGAGGGGGTTTTGGGCGATACAATTTAGCCCTCGCCATAGTAGTCAGTACTCCGTGAATATTAAATATTAGTATTTAAATTTTAGATTGTGTATTAAAAAGATGTTAATATACTAGATAGCTATCTCGGATATGTATTTCATTATATCAAATTTATGTATTATCAATTCTAATAATACTAGTAAATATCAGTCAAATATGATACGTGAGGGGGTTTTGGGCGATAGTTCCGAATGTGTTAATAGGTGTCGCCCTATGTACTCAAACATTAAATTTGGCATTTTAATAAACTTTTTCGGATATTCGTCATAATTCGATGACAAATATACAACACACGCAATATATAAAATATTATAATGATTTTATAATACTTTATATTACGTTTTTGATATAGTTACGCGTTTATATATTTACCAATCAAATAAATTACGAAATATAATAAATTAAATAAAGAATATTATGACTTGTATTTATGACAGAGCTTTATGAAGAGATATAAATGAATATATCAGAAATCTAGAACTCCGGTAAGAAATTAAATATATATTTTTTATATATTATATATCATATATCATATATTATATTATATAATTTATATGTAATGTATATATATATATATATATATATATATATATATATATATCATTTATTAAATCACATTAATATGAAAGTTACATATCATTATGATATTAGTAGCAATTTATATTGTATTTATGTAAGTATATTGCATATACATATCATATAAATATTAAATATATTATTATCAAAGTTATCATATTTAGGTAATGGCAGCGTATATATATATACTTAGCGTATATATACGCTAAGGATGATAATAGCGTATACGCTATTATCATTATAGAAGCAATGTTGCTTATCAATTACACCGTTATTAACATGATAAGTATCATTATAGATAATAGTAATAAATAAATAATAATGTTATACAATCAATTATACAATTAAAAAAATAAAATATATAATAAATATTTTATTATATATTTTATTTTTTTATATATATATGTAACCAGTAAGTCATAATAGTATAACATAAATACATTATTAAATTATAATTAAAATCTAAGAAATACATAAAGAATTAATATAACATAAACTAAAATATAATATAGAGGAAATAAATAGGAGATAACCAACATTTAAAACTAAGAAACAAGAGAACAAAATAAATAAATATATTCAATACAATATAGGTTAACAATTTCGAATGTACATACATAAAAATATACACACTCGCACACACATATACATATACATGCATACACATATATATATACATACTTATATTTAAATTAATTTACATTTTACTAAAGTAATTTATTTAATGTAAACAAATGTACAAATAAAATAAAAGCTAACAAAATCATAAAATTATATACAATAATTTGTATACTGTCAGTTTGTTATAGTGTCATAATTTAATCTAAGGACAGTATTTTTTATAATGTCAAATAAATATAATACAAATTTAAATAATATATACAAACATATTTTCCTAAGTCAAATAGAATAAGTATAATATATATTAAATATATATTATTTTATAAATATAATATTTATTTTAAGATTAAAAAAAAATAATGATAAGGAATGGGACTTTCTTATATCTATACTTAAAGCATTCCAAAGTTGTTGTCCGAGTGTAAGTAATTACTTAAGGTATTATTCATATAATTATATTTAAAATAAGGTTGAATAAAATCACATTAACTCCTGTTATTAAATATTTTGTAGTCGTCAATTTAAAATAATAGCATCATCCTAAGGATGGCACAATTTATACATGTAAATGCTAGTCTTGTACTTATAAATATCATAAAGATAATGTTATATTTTCCATTATTTTCCCATTTTAAATAGAGAAACAAAATCATTTGGTTATTATATAAAAATTATGTTTAAAATCATTTTTTGAATAAAATAAATTATATTTAATTTTGATACATAACGATGCCCCCATATTTCTATACAGTAAATTAAATATGGATAAAATAAAGCATAGTATAGTTTGATCATGGCAGATGTATTTACAAAGTATGAAACATTTTTTATAATCAATACAATTTTCAATAATTTATTTTTAAGATAACTTAAATGACATTTCCAATTTAAACAAGTATCCAGATTTATTCCAAGAAAATATGTAGAAGTTAGCTGAGATAAAAGTGTATAATCTATACATATATTAAATAGTATATCATTTTTAAATACATACAATGCGTTTTATCTATATTTATGGATAATTTATTAAGTTTATACCATAGAAAAATGTCATCACATGCTGATTATAATTTATAATTGTTAGATTATTAAGTAATTTATATGTAATAATTATATTAGTATCATCAATAAATAATATGTATTTATTTTTTGGAGAACATAATATCATATAATTAATAAATATATAAAAAAGTAATTGTCCTAGAATAGAATATTGGGGTACACCATAAAAACTATTATATATATATATATATATATATATATATATATATATATATTTGTATACAAATATTAATTTATGATAATATATTGTGCATATTTATATAATAATAATAATTTAATTTCCTATAGTTAACTCAGCTCAGCTCAGAGAACATTATTAAGGTGGACAATTTGAGTCGTTCCAGTAGAAATGGTTTTTATTTATTACACATCCATTATTGATTACTATTATATATATATATATATATATATATATTAATTTCATTATGTATACAAATATGTATTCTGGTATTAAAATTGATTGAATATAGATTTAATTATACATACTTTTTTTAGAATACCATTTTTATATAAATAACTGATTTATAAAGAATGTGACATGTATTAATTTGATACATTTAACATGAATAGAAATAATTAAATTATATATATTTATATTTTATAACAAATATATTTAACATTTATTCAACAGTTTCTTAAAATATACAATATATATTTGTATATATTTATATATTTGAAATTAATAATTTGTATTAAATTATTATTCTATGATAAAAATGTCCTATAGTTATAATCAAGTCTTATCAAATCGATTCAGAAAACATCAACCTGGGCTAATCTATGAGATTCTCATAAAAATGGTTTGAATTTAAAATATTAAAATATTAAATTCATTAAATATGCATATATATTATATACAATGTATATTATACATATATTAGGATATTAAAATACATTTAATTATAATTTAATTATATGTATTTTTTTTATAAATAATTAATTGATAAATAATGTAAATACTTTGATGAATTTAACATGAATAGAAATAATTAAATTATATATTTACTAGCATAAATTATATATTATAATATACATGTAGTTTAATTAATAACAATTTAATTATAATATATAAATGCATTTATTTATATAAAAAATATATTTGATAAAATTATTTCTCAAAATATAAAAAATATATATATATATAAATTTGAATTACATTATTATTCTATGTCTATATAATGTGTGCATATATACATATATGTTATATGTAACCATAGATTTATAGTTTACAATAATAATGTAAACTATAAATCTATGTATGTAACTATAGTTATATACTAATAATGATTTAATTTTCTACAGTTAGCTCGGTTCAGAGATCATCAACCTGCACTGCAGATCCTGCAGGTGGGCTAATTCATGTTCATCTTGTTAACATGGTTTTTACTTACTTATGCAATATTAAGATTAAAATATATTATATTTATTTAAAATATAAATATGTAATCTGATATACATTTAATTTAAATGTATATATTTAAATACTTTAATAATTATTTATAAATAAATTACTTATAATGTGAAATATAGGTAAATTTTATAAATTTTAAAATTTTACATTAATAGAAATAATCAAATTATACACCTAAATAAATATATTTTAACAAATAATTTCTAAAAATGTATTATGAATATATTAAAAATTAATATTTTTACTAAATAATTATTATATTATAATAATGTTTATATAATGTTTAAACATTTATATAATAATAAATTTAATTTCCTATAGTTAATTCAAATCGATTCAGAGAAGATCAATCTGGGCTAGTCTATGAGATTCTCATAAAAATGGTTTTACTTCACATATTTCACTTTCAATATTAAAATATGTTAAATTTATTAAATATACAAATATATATTATTTATTTATTAGTATAAATCATATTATGTATATATATATATATATATATATATATATATATATATATATATATATATAAATAATATGAATATAATTTAACTACATTTATATAAATATATATAATAGGTATGTAATAAAATATATGTAATCAAATTAATTCTCAAAATGTAAAAAAAAATATTTGTAAAATTATTATAGAATAAGTATATGTTAATTTAATATTATCACATAATATATATTCATATTATTAAAATTAAATTCATATTAATATATATACATTTATTGATATTTTAATATAACTATTATATTATAACTAATTAATTCTCCATTAGGTAAAAGAAATGATTATACAGCTGTTATCAAGGATCTCAGTATAAGCTAAATGTGGAAGATAAATAAATACTATGTCTAAAAAATATATATATATAACAATTAAAAATAAAATAAAATGTTATATAATTTAATCTTACTATGAAATCATATCTTACTATGAAGTCATCTGTTTAATTTAAACTATGATAAATATAGTTACTATATATAGTACCATGCATTATGCATGATACACATTAAATTAAATTTGTGAATTTAAATAAATTTATAAAAAAAATTACATTTATTTTATTAATTGTATATATGAACCATCGATATAAAGAAAGTGGATAAGCAATTGACTGTAGTGTATGGCACTTTCCGCTACGAGCGCTGCAGTCGAAACCCACTATCTGGCCCACTACTTTTTATTTATAATAATATGTATTTATCATATATATATTGATAATCACTACCAATTTTAATATACTATCGATATTAAAAATAAAATTATATATTTAAAATACATAATATCAACATTCCTCGTAATTTTGTGTATTTAAATTGAAGTTATAATACTATTTTATTGATTTTATTGATATTTATAATTTAAATCCATTGATATAGATAGAAGTCACTTTAATCTATTTCGACGAAAAGACTACTGTTTCAATATTTGACATATATAATATGACTAATATCCAATCAAAATCACTGATACCATTTTGTTAATTTATCGATAAAAGTGTCATTCACGTGTATATCTTTTACATGCATTGCGTGCGTCAATTGCTTATCCACTTTCTTTATATCGATGATATGAACATATGATAATCAATATAATTATATCTGAATAAATCACTCATGTATATTTTATTATATTATATATATGAACACAGGATAATCATTATAATTATATTTTAATAAATAATTCATATTTTATGTATATATTTATAAAGTATTTATGAAATATTTATAAATCAATTCATTTTATATATGTGGCTGTATTTTTTATTACATACAAATAATTGTTTTTTTTTAATTCACTGTTAATATTGAAAGAATATATTAATTTATAATTAACTAGTTTACATAAAAAATTAATTATTAATTATATAAATTGTATGTAGACTATAGTTTACATATAGTCTAGACTATTTATATTCTAGAATATATTGTAATACTATTTAATAAATTATATATGAAATTATATTTTAATAAATCACTTGTTAATGTATTATTATTTATGAAATATTTCAAAATCAATTAATTATATACTATTCCAGTATATATTAATGTATTAAATAAATACTAGACAAATAGTTAATTTATAATTTAAGAACAATTTATAAAGCTATTTTTGTAATCTTATTGTTAAATTAAAAAATTATATATTAATTTAATGTATTATGAAATAACTGTATATAAATAGTTAATATATTAATGTATAACTATATGATAACTATAAAAATAAAATTACTATTAATAAATAATATATGTTATATATATATATATATATACATAAATAATTACAAATCATTAATCCTGTGATTAATCATCTGGTAAACAGTGTAAAATATAACATTATTATACTTTCCATTATAAATATATTTATATAATGTGGGCTAATCTATGTATAATATACAGTTTCACTAAATTCAACATATATGACTAGATTATGAGTAATTTATTATAATTTTGTTAGAATAATAATTATATTTATTATGTATTTTATGTTGTATAATATACAAACCTATCAGTTGCATTTAGATTGATTTGTATAGTTATAATTATAGTTACATGTATTTTTAAATAAAATAATAATAATTAAATATATATAATTAATAATATCAATAGAATATTTTATTATTTATAATTTCACAAATTAATTATATTTTATGAAAATAAATAATTATCTTGTATATTCATGCAGTCCTATATTACTGAATAAGCATATATATATATATATATATTATGATAAAAAGATTTAATATTTAGATAATTCCGATTACTAAATAATCAATTATATATATATATATATATTATGATAAAAATATTTAATATTTAGATAATTCCGATTACTAAATAATCAATTATATATATATATATATATATACAGTCAAGTCATGCTTAATCAGACCAACAAGGAACAAAAAAGTTTATGAGACATCTAATTATTCTTTAATCTATTTACTAGAATCTATAAATTCCGAGTTAGCGGTAATTTATGTGTTTAATGTTTTAACATTAGGTTATTTAAAATAGGGACATTAATATGTTCATGATATCATATAGGTTATATACAAAACCAATAACCTATTAGATAATATTTATTATATATTTTTTACAAATGTATCTCAAAGACATAATTATTAAACACATTTACATATATAAATATACCTAATGTAATTATAAGTATACCATAAATATATATATATATATATATAAAACATACAAATAAGTATATATAAATAAGATATATATTATTATTTTATATTATATATATATATATATATTTTTATATTATATTATATTTATATATATATATATATATATATAAGATATACATTATAATTGTATCTAATATTTGCACAATCTATATAGTATAATTAATACAATTTATTAATTGTATAGTATGCAATGTATATCATCTTACACTATTCAATGGAACGACCGCAATTTGTATATTATTTAGAGAATTTAATTATGCAAATTTTTGATCGTTGATTGGTCGATTCATCGCCCAAAACCCCCTCATGATATCGACCAAAATACCCTCATAGCATATAGTATTGTTATGTTATCTTTATTCAATTATATAATTAATATTTTTAATTAATTTTTAATTCATTTTATGTAGAATATTGAGTAGTTTAATATTATAAAAAAATTATCATAAAAATGTTATTAATTGTGTTGTATTTTACCATTAACTCTCCGCTATTTATTACAATAATATAGCAGAAAATGCACTTTTTACATAATCGATAATATTATTCAATATATTTAATTTGTCTTCAATTTTTCTTAAAATATTAGGTAACATTAATATTATACACAGTTCGTTAATGTAAAATATTTTCATATCTATTACCGTTGTGGTTATATTGCCATCGACCAAAACCCCCGCATCGCCCAAAACCCCCTCACGTCCCCTAAATATGTTTATTCACTTTTTTTTTAATTTATTTGAATATATTGCATAATATACAATAATACGTTCTCCTACATATATACAAATACAAATAAACATGTATGTATAAATACGTTTATACATATGTTATAAGCACTATAATATATAGGTGAATATGTACATATTATATATTGTATATTAAACAAAAATAATAATAATATATATAAATAGTATTTATTAAATACATAAATATAAAATTCAAATTATACCTACTCGCAATATACAAGCTATACATAATTGATTTTATAAATCAAAAATAAATTTAAAATAGTTATACAATAGATATAAGTATAAATGTATAGTTACAAAGTAAAATACAACTCTATAGAAATACGGCACTGCATAAAGGAATCATTACTAACATCGATAGTGCAATAGTGATAGTGTATGATAGTGCAACATTTATCTCACACCACAACGGTCAATACAATACTATACACTGTACGACGTATTGACCATTAAGGTGCGAGATAAATATCGCACTATCGATGTTAGTAATCCTGCCTTTGACGATATGTGTGAATGCGACAGATATAACATGATACGTTGGTTTACGTTTATATATAAATATGATTTTTAAATAGAGTATTATCATATCCTATTGACAGTATTATACAGTAGGTATTGTGAGCAGCAATGATCAAGTGAGCAGTGATGACGTCATCACGATCATCGATCCATTGTAATAGGCTGCATAGCGATCACAATTGCAATATTATACAAGTGTTCACAATCATATAATAAAAACATTTATAATTTAAAACAAATTAATTTTAATAAAACATTTTAATCAACATTTAATTTTTTAATATTTTTTTTTATTATTTAAAATGATATTTAGTGATATACAAAAGTTTATATTTTATCTATTGTATAATTCTAAAAATATTTAAAACACATATTTGTGTTCACTTTGTTTATTGGGAAATTCCCAGAATTCTACACAATATTGTAAATATATTACTATTAATAAATATAGTAAATATTCGCAGTGTGATTCACAAAGTAGTTAATTATATTATACAGCTAGCTTTCACTGTAAATACACAAAATCGCATACCCACACACATAAACATACCCATACACACACTCACACACACAAACACACACACATATATATAATAATTAAATAATAATAATAAAAGACTATATTATATGATATAGTAACATACGGGTGGCGAGTGTAGGGTTGCACGTCACTTCGATTAATTTAAATTAATAATAAGTCACGTGACCCAGCATGACCTATATGACCTGATTTTTAAAATAACACAAATATATTTTAAATATTTCAATAAATCTATTTTATTTATTAAATAATATTAATTAGATTATTTCACAAATGTCAGTAATTAACATCATTAAACCACTTATATTTTTTATAAACAAATGGATTACGGAGATACATAACCATTATTAGTATGTATAATTCACTATAAAAAGTATTTTTCATATTATAATGACTATTTCCAAAATAATGTCGTAACTTTAAATGTAATTATTACGTTATTTAATGATTGTCTAGTTAATTATAGTGCAATACAATATACTTGTATACTCCTATGTATATAATATATGCATATATATCTAATGGATGAAGTCCCTAGATCACAAACTTTTATAGACACGAATAGTAATATAGCGCTTGAAATTAAATCAAAAGTTATGGTCACATATGAGTCATATGTCACATATTATGTGACCATAACTTTTGATTTAATTTCAAGCGCTATATTACTATTCGTGTCTATAAAAGTTTGTGATCTAGGGACTTCATCCATTAGATATATATGCATATATTATACAATATGATATGTACAACAAAATATGTACATTATTATAATGATTATATTAAATATGTATAGATATTATAATATTATAATATAATATTACATTGATATTATGTATGTTTATATTTATTTATAAGACTTATTTTTCAATGTATATTTTATAACATTAATAGTATATTTTCATGATATATATATATATATATTATTAATTAAATTAAATATATATGTTAATAATATCATATATTATTACATTAAAAGTATATTTTCTTCATACATATTAATTTAATTAAATATATATGTTAATAATATCATATATATATTATTCGAACATTACAAATTATAAAATTATTACTATTAATGATTTGTTATAAATAAATACATTATATATATATCATCATATATCATACAGTTATTATGTTTTATATTTATGTATATTTATTAGATTATGTATAACATATTATATGATACATACATAACATGTATATATATATATATATATATATATATATATATATATATATATATATATATATATATATATATATATATACATATTCTAAGGAAAGGGCGAATTGATGATGATGAACTACATTTTTTCTCTACCCTTTAACTTACATAATAAAATACAACTTTAAAACACATTCTACTTTTACGAAATATAAATTTCATTAAATTATTCTATTCAAGTACCCATTGCAAAAGTAAACATGTGTAGTTTCTCGTCATCAATTCGCCCTTCCCATCGAAATTAGTTGTAGTCGTAATTATTTCTATTCGAATTATATATTATTATATATATTTAATATCTTTATTCATTATTTGTATCTTTATGTGATATATATATATATATATTCTAACATTACATACTATAAAAATATATTACAAATATTACAAAAAATATATTACAAATATGACACACTATACAAAATCTCATTCGAATACCTATATATATCATATAGTATATGATATATTGGTTAAACTTTATATAATCTATAGAATGTATATTATATTATTGAATGTATATTATATTATTTAATATAACATTGTAATAATTAGAATAATAAACAATAATCAACATTTATTGGCGATCATGCCTATAGGCATGCGAACGAGATTTTGTATATATACTATATATATATACTATACATACTATAGTATGTAATATTTTTAATATAGTATGTAATGTTAGAATAATATATATCACATAAAGATACAAATAGTGAATAAAGATATTATATATATATATATATATATATATATATATATATATATATATAATAATATATAATTCAAATAGAAATAATTACGATTACAAATAATTTCGATGGGAAGGGCGAATTGATGACGAGAAAATACACATAGAATATGTATATATATATATATATATATATATATATATATATATATATATATATGTTATGTATGTATCATATAATATGTTATACATAATCTAATAAATATACATAAATATAAAACATAATAACTGTATGATATATGATGATATATATAATGTATTATTTATAACAAATCATTAATAGTAATAATTTTATAATTTGTAATGTTCGAATAATATATATATGATATTATTAACATATATATTTAATTAAATTAATATGTATGAAGAAAATATACTTTTAATATAATAATATATGATATTATTAACATATATATTTAATTTAATTAATAATATATATATATATATATCATGAAAATATACTATTAATGTTATAAAATATACATTGAAAAATAAGTCTTATAAATAAATATAAACATACATAATATCAATGTAATATTATATTATAATATTATAATATCTATACATATTTAATATAATGTACATATTTTGTTGTACATATCATATTGTATAATATATGCATATATATCTAATGGATGAAGTCCCTAGATCACAAACTTTTATAGACACGAATAGTAATATAGCGCTTGAAATTAAATCATAATCCACATCTAATATTTTATTAGCGCGTTTTAGTTGCACGTTTTTGATCATAACTGTTTTATTAATATCAATTTGAAAAAACTAAAATATGAAGTCTATTATAGAATTTAATAAGCTTTCTATTGGTATAAAATGTATTACAAATGCATTAATTTAAAAAATCGCATTATCATATCTATATAGATATGATACATTGGTAATCAAACCTAAAATCGAATAAAGTTAATTATTTATGATATTTATATGTAGGTTTTCATCCTGATTTTAATATTATTATATTCACTATAAAGCTTATTAAATTCTACAATATATTGTATACAAGTCATATTTTCGTTTTTATAGATACCCTTAACAAATAAAAAGTTATGGTCACATATGTACAACAAAATATGTACATTATATTAAATATGTATAGATATTATAATATTATAATATAATATTACATTGATATTATGTATGTTTATATTTATTTATAATACTTATTTTTCAATGTATATTTTCTTGATATATATATATATTATTAATTTAATTAAATATATATGTTAATAATATCATATATATATTATTCGAACATTATAAATTATAAAATTATTACTATTAATGTTGTGTTTAAATAAATACATTATATATATATATATATATATATATATATATATATATATATATATATATATACATATTATAAGGAAAGGGCGAATTGATGACGATTAATTATATTTTAACTCTACCCTTTAACTTACGTAATAAAATACAACTATAAACACATTCTACTTTTACGAAATATAAATTTCATTAAATTATTATATTCAACTACCCATTGCAAAAGTAAACATGTGTAGTTTCTCGTCATCAATTCGCCCTTCCCATCGAAATTAGTTGTAGTCGTAATTATTTCTATTCGAATTATATATTATTATATATATTTAATATATTTATTCACTATTTGTATCTTTATGTGATATATATATATATATATATATATATATTCTAACATTACATACTATATTAAAAATATTTTACAAATATTACAAAAAATATATTACAAATATGACATACTATACAAAATCTCATTCGCATACCTATATATATATCATATAGTATATGATATATTGGTTAAACTTTATATAATCTATAGAATGTATACTATATTATTTAATATAGTATTATAATAATTTAAATAATAAACAGTAATCAACATGTATTGGTGATTATGCCTATAGGCATGCGAACGAGATTTTGTATATATACTATAGTATGTAATATTTGTAATATATTTTTAATATAGTATGTAATGTTAGAATAATATATATCACATAAATATACAAATAGTGAATAAATATATTATATATATATAATAATATATAATTCAAATAGAAATAATTACGATTACAAATAATTTTGATGGGAAGGGCGAATTGATGACGAGACAATACACATTTTTACTTTTTTACTTTTGCAATAAGTACTTGAATAGAATAATTTAATGAAATTTATATTTCTTAAAGGTAGAATGTGTTTTAAAGTTATATTTTATTACGTAAGTTAAAGGGTAGAGAAAAAATGTAGATCATCTTCATCAATTCGCCCTTCCCTTAGAATATGTATATATATATAATGTATTTATTTAAAACACATCACTAATAGTAATAATTATATAATTTGTAATGTTCGAATAATATATATATGATATTATTAACATATATATTTAATTAAATTAATAATAATTAATGTATGAAGAAAATATACTTTTAATGTAATAATATATGATATTATTAACATATATATTTAATTCAATTAATAATATATATATATATATATATATCAAGAAAATATACATTGAAAATAAGTATTATAAATAAACATACATAATATCAATGTAATATTATATTATAATATTATAATATCTATTCATATTTAATATAATGTACATATTTTGTTGTACATATGTGACCATAACTTTTTATTTGTTAAGGGTATCTATAAAAACGAAAATATGACTTATATTGTAGAATTTAATAAGCTTTATAGTGAATAATATTAAAATTAGGATGAAAACCTACATATAAATATCATAAATAATTAACTTTATTCGATTTTAGGTTTGATTACAAATGCATCATATCTATATAGATATGATAATGCGATTTTTGAAATTAATGCATTTGTAATACATTTTATACCAATAGAAAGCTTATTAAATTCTATAATAGACTTCATATTTTAGTTTTTTCAAATTGATATTTATAAAACAGTTATGATCAAAAACGTGCAACTAAAACGCACTAATAAAATATTAGATGTGGATTATAATTTAATTTCAGGAGCTATATTACTATTCGTGTCTATAAAAGTTTGTGATCTAGTGACTTCATCCATTAGATACATATGCATATATTATATACATAGGAGTATATAAGTATATTGTATTGAAATATAATTAACTAGACAATAATTAAATAACGTAATAATTACATTTAAAGTTACGACATTATTTCGGAAATAGTAATTATTATATGAAAAATACGTTTTTATAGTGAATTATACATACTAATAATGGTTATGTATCTCCGTAATCCATTTGTTTATAAAAAATATAAGTGGTTTAATGATGTTAATTACTGACATTTGTGAAATAATCTAATTAATATTATTTAATAAATAAAATAGATTTATTCAAATATTTGAAATATAATTTTGTTATTTTAAAAATAAGGTCATATAGGTCATGCTAGGTCATGTGACCTGTTTTTTAATTTGAATTAATCGAAGTGACGTGCAACCCTACACTCGCATACAGGTGTCATATATCACGTATATCTATATGTATACATGTATTCTATTGTTATCTATCAATGTATTGTTATATTAGTATACACTCCCCTCGGTATATTACATGTTGTAACGATTAAACCTACATAAGTTTTATCACGAATAACATTACGATATTCGTAAACGTATATATCGTAACCCGTATTATAAAGATATGTCAAGGCCTTGTCCTTGTATATATAATACATACATTTTATCGAGATCTACTTTCTCGCGGATTAATTACCCGCGTATTAATGCACACCCCTCCAGAAATATAATGACGTGTGTTATTATCAGTAGGTATAATAGAGAGTTCATTAAATAGTTATCAGTCGCTCTGACAACTTCTACCCTCATTTAACATGTCACTTCGTTACGCAATATTACGTATACAGTATTAGTACTAATTAGTTAAGGTTGCATCACTGCTTCTGAGGCTAAACCAACCTAAAGGTTAGATTTTAGATGTCTGTGAATAATATATACACTCTTTATATGCGAGCTTAAATTGCATCATTAATATATGTATTACGAACTTATCATATATTGTATATAGAGGTAATAATTAGTCATATATATATATATATATATATATATATATATATATATATATATATATATATATATATATTAACTGCCTGCAGGATGTGTGGCTCAGTGGCTTAGGCGTCATAAGCAGTAGGACACGGGTTCGAGCCTCGTCCGGACCATTAATTATTTTATAAAATGGGTCTTAAAATATTATTTAGAAGTGATCTTATATAATTGTGTATAAATAAATAATCGGCTCTCATTAAAACCATGGATGCCTTAACATGAGAGGGGCTACGAAGAAACATTAGAACCATATATTGTTATAAGGGAAAACTTCATCTAAGTTCCTGGATGGGATGAAAGGACTCCACCAAATAAAAATAACAATAACAATAACAATATATATATATATATATATAACGAAATTGCGAAAAAGTGAAAGGCGCGCTTCTAAATATATATATATATATATATATATATCAAAATATCATATAATATAATAGTAGGCTTATGTGAATATAAATGAAAATATATGTTCATAATTATTATACCTGATAGTGTAAACATATATAATGATAGATTATGTGACTTAGTTATAATGTTTGATGTTTGTTATATAATAATTAATAAAGATAATTAAAATAAATAACAATTATATAATACTATATTCAATAGATCCTATATATTTATAATATAGTTTATTATATGTAAGGAATAATAAGAAAGTTACTACTCACAATTAAAAGTTGAGTACCCAATTATCTATATGGGTACTGAATTGTCTAATTGTTCTTACAATGTGATTATTCTAATATAATATAATTCTCTCTGTACATGAATATAAATATATTTATAGTTTATAAAGATATGAAATGTTGGCAATATTACAATTATTTTCCAAAATATAATTTATAGTAGTAACAAAGCCCTTGCCTTACCGGTAAAAACCAGGCCTGGGCTTTTGTATTAGCGAGTGTATCTATTTACATTTATTGAGGATTCATGTATAGATGAACTATGTACCTAATATTTAACAAACAATATAATAATAATAATATTTAATTGTCATTTTATATATATAATATTATAAATATTTAAATTATTAAATAATAAACTTATGTAATTACTAATTAGAGATATTTTTGAATATACTTAAATGTAGATATTATATGTGAACACATTATTATAAAGTAAATTGAACTTTATATAATCAAGCTCAGGACATCTGTTTTCTATTTCTGCAATTGTAACTTTGTGTACTCCGAAATACATACTTTTCAGTGGCATATTTCATTATATTTCAATGATGACCTTGTCAATAGATATATTTAATTATAAAATAAAAATGCATTCATATTTATAAATTGTATTCTATTTATATATTTTATCTTTGAATTTAATTTTGTTTCTGTTTCTGTTTCTATATGTATTAAATAATATCAGTTTTATATTGAATTATATTCAATTTTATATAATTATATTATAATTATTTATATAAAATTAGTTTTTGAATTTATTCAATTATATAATATTATAAATAGTTTATTATATAGTTATTTTGGTATTTTATTTACACTCACTAATTCAATAAAATAATAGTTATAATTATAATTATAATTAAAAATGTTATAGTTATTTTATTTGCATGTGTGACTCTTGTTTTATATGTATAAACATTTAAATGTAAATACATAGGTGAAAATAGGTGGTCTTGTAAAAATAGTTACTGGTCACTGAATATTTAATATTTTTAATTAAATTGGAATATGATATATCACATTATATAGCTCTAATTAATTCTTGATATTAAAAAGTCTAAAATTAACCTAAACCATATTAAAAATAAGATACAGTAAGTCTTAGTAATATAATCTATTTAATTTATGACAATTTTACTAATAGTCTTACGTTTAGTATCTACATTATTTAAATAAATAAGATAAAGTATCACTGATTTATATAATATTTATTAAATATATGTGTATATATAAAGTATATTTAATAAAATAATAACATTATGATTTCATTTGGAATTTTCACTGGTTTGGTTTAGTTTGGTTTTGTTGGGTTTATTTTTACTTTTACAGGTTTATTTTTTACCTTTTAGCTGCATTACATTTCGAGTGAGCCTATAAAAGCATATATATATTAATTATATTTATATAAATATACATATTATATAGAGTATATAATATTTAAATATATATTTTACTTATATATTTAACATATATATATATACTAGAAAAAAACGAGCCCAGACCGAGCCGAGACTCTAGCTAAACGAGCCCGAGCCGAGTTGAGACTTTTACAAAACATTACCTAGTCGAAATGATGCTTTTTTTAAATTACATTTTAATACTAATTTTAATATATTTCACATTTACATCAATTTAAAAAAATAATCTGAGACAACTTCGCGATTCAGTGAATAATAATGTAAATTTTATCTAGTGGTATAAATAATACCGAGCTTTTTGATGCCGAGCCGAGACTTTCATTTTCGGAAAAAAAACGAGCCCGAGCCGAGACTCTAGCAAAACTAGCCCGAGTCGAGTTGAGACTTTAGGTAACTGAGACTGAGACTGCATCATGCTTTAGATTTGAGCATCATTTACATCACTAATATATATATATATATATAATAAAGAGTCATATACAATGTAAAAACTACTAGTAAAATTGTCATACATTACCTACTTTGTATTAAAATAAAATAAGTACCCTCAACTTTATGATGATTTCTATTAATTAATGGGGGTAGCAAGTCTGTTCTATAAATAGATAGTTACATATAAATATATGAAAAATGTGTTTACTATAAATAATAATAGTCATTAATAAGTAATTGTTCCATAATATACCTATTATACACCTTGCTTATTATTGTATTTATTATGATAAATAAATATAAGTAATATAATTATTATTCTAATATTTTAATAATTGAATTAGATTAAATAATATTTAATTTTATAATTCTATATTTATTTTCGTATATTTGTTATGTTATGCATAAGTATATTCTTACATATATTACATTACAATTTAATTATTATTATAATTAAAATAAATTATATTGATATAGGTTAGTTACCTATTAGTTACATATATTGTAAAGTTTTATTAAAACAAATAGTTGAACGAATAAAGGTAAACTATTAATATATTTAATATTTAAAATACATTGATAATACATTTATCTTTATAGTGAGCCGTCAACAAAAGTTGAATAAGTCAATGTAATTGAAGATATTACAAAGGTTATTAATATTTAATACATTTAATATTTTAAATTAATTTTTAATTTATTTATTAATTTACATGGTGAGTGTTTCAAGAAAAATGGATAAAGTCAATACCAAACAAAATAGGGTGGTTACTACAAAGGTTTTTAATTAATATATATAATATTTTAAATATATTAATCAATTATTTATAAATTTACATGATCAACAAAAGTAGATCAAGTCAATATCAAAAACATTGTGAAATAGAAAGGTAATTAAATAATATATCTAATATTTAAATGAATTAATAATTTATTTATTATTTTACATGGTGAGAGTGTCAACAAAGTATATCAAGTCAATATCAAACCAGATGACAAAATAATAAGGTTATGTCGTTATAACAACAAATAAATAAATATTTTTTAAATTGTATAATTGGTATGTCATAAAATATACTTTTTATGATATTTCAAGATAAATTCAATTTATAATATATTTAAATGTAATTCAGTAATATCATATAATACAATTTTTATAATAATCTATTAAATATTTCAAATATAACAGTAACTGTATCCCTATTATATACTTAATATTTAAAATAAATAAAATCTTTTATATATTAATATAGAGGTGATTCCTTAACAAAAATAATCACAATCAATATCCTTGAATAAAGTGAAATTCAATAGTAATTAATCAATATACAATTTTTATAATTAATTATATTTATTTAAAAAAATGTAAAAATAACAATTAATATACATTTATTCTTGTACTATTCATTGATAAATAATTATTAAATAATAATTTTATATACTAAATTATAATCTTAATATTCTATATAATCAGAATTGGGCAAATTTTAAATCTAATGTGCGAGAAGTATTTTATTTATTTATATATTGTATATTTTAATATCATGTGAATATATTGTAAATATACTAACAATAACAAATAGCATTATGTTACTTTCACACTAAATAATACAGCACTAAATCAGCCTATTTATAGCAAGATAACGTCTAATATCAAAACCTGGCAGTCTGTGTGTGTGAACGGCTATAATTACAGGCTGATATAGGGTGTATAATACAGACTGAAGTTCTAAGTTAGCAATATAGCATGGTATTGTTTACTTTAACCTCTACTAACACAATGATCATTTGACCTTTATTATATAAGTAGATATAAGTAGATGTTATATATATATATATATATATATATATATATATATATATATATATATATATCTACTATATCACTACTAGTGAAATGATGCCGAGCTCTTGATGCCGAGCCGAGACTTTCATTTTCGGAATAAAAACGAGCCCGAGCCGAACCGAGACTCTAGCCAAACGAACCCGAGCCGAGTTGAGACTTTTACAAAACATTACCGAGTCGAAATGAGGCTTTTTTGAAATTACATTTTAATACTAATTTTTATATATATCACATTTACATAAATTAAAAAACTTAGCGATTCAGTGAATAATAATGTAAATTTCATCTAGTGGTGTAAATAATATATATTTGAGTACGACTCTATATTAGTACTAATTATTATTGTTTCAGTGTTGTTTATATACCATTATATTTTATTTTTCATTTATATATATATATATATATATAAATGTAATACATATATATATATTATAATATTTTGTGATTATTTATTTAAAAAAACGTTGAATGTCATTTTCTCAAGCTTCTACTTTTTCACTTATTAACCACTTGTAAATGCCTACTACTTTTTGATTATTATCATGTTTATCTGAAATTTTTACGGTAAATGTATAACATATAAATCTATATAAATCCTTTTGGATTTATTATTATATTTTATATTAATTAAATAAATGATGATAAACTTACATTTTAATGACAAAAATCATAAATAAATATTTAACTAATTGAGACTATTTTAGTACACCATTTTAAATTAACTACATTTATATAAAGACAGATCCTATATGATGGAGGAAGGTATCTATTGAATAAAAATAAATTATTTAATTATCTCAATTAGTTTTTATCCTTAGCATTTTTAAATAGAGCTAAATTAGCATAGTTTAGATGAACGCCTCCCCCTTAAGCAAAGTAATGCTATACTATGTTACATGGCAATACGATAAAGTATGTCCTGTACTCGATATTATATAACTAGAGATGCTCCTCATAATCTAAATCATCATTTCATAAAATAATAAACACGTTTATCAGTCTAAGACCGAAGCACACTGACGCAGTACGGGAAGCTCGAGCTTACGATCAGCTCTTACACGACGGAAGCGACTTTCTACGTCGTCGACACTCTCGGACCCGTTCTCCTGGGATTCCCTTCGAGCACTTCACTGAAGTTAGTTACCACACATTGCTCCGTAAACCAGCGACTATGACTAACATCCACTGCGGATATAGTCTAGGAGTACCCTAATTGTATCGCAGCCAAACTTTGAGGATACTTATCTGATTATTATCGACTCATGCGCACAACCGATCTTATATGCACCCCTTCGATGCCCTATCACGTTCCGATACGAGGTCAAGGCCACTATTGAAGGCATGGTAACTCTAGGGGTCATCAAATGAGTACACGTCCCTACAGACTGGGTATAGAGCCTCGTGTACAGCCGTAAGGCTAATGGCAAGATACGCATATGTCTTGAGGACCCTAAGTACCTTAATCTCGCGATTACTAAATACCACATTACGCTACACGGACCCTAGACGAGGTAACACACCACTTAGGCGGGCTCAGGGTACTGGTCAGTCCATCTTGACCAGCCCTCTATTAACCACCTTTAATAGCCTCTTTAGTAGATACCGTTTCCGCCTACCCTTCAGACTGAACCTCAGTAAAGATGTGTTCCAGGAACGTATGGACCGCATACTCGAGTATTGCCCAGGAACGATCGTAATCGCAGATGATGTAGGCGTCTTAGGAAAGGACGAGCAACAACGTGACGAGAATCTCCGTCATCTGATGAGGACCCGACACGGCTTCGTCTTTAACCAATCAAAATGTTCGATAAAGACAGATAGCCTTACATTCTTTGGTCTCCACTTCGACAAGGATTGCGTACATCCCGATCCCGAGCGTATGAAATCGATCCAACAGATGACTTCACCAGATTCTCCGCAGGCCCTGCGAGAATTCTTAGGTATTGTGACCTACATGAGATCCTGTACCAAAGACCTTGGCCCGGTTGTTCCGATAAAATAAAATTGGCATACGCTTATCCTACGCTTATTTTACGATATTGAGTTGTTCCGATGAAAAATAAATCGCTTAGCCGATCTTTATCAAGGCGAAAAAAATCGCCTAGCGCTCGCTAGCGACCAGTTGTTCCGATGATATTGCGCGTAAAAATGATAAAAATGCTACGCTAAAATCATCGAGTTGTTCCGACATATAAAATAAATACGCTACGCTGATTTTTACACATTTCTTAAGGACAACTAATAGTTGTCATTAGCTAAATAATAAATAAAATGTTGCTTATTTCCCATTTTATTCCTAATTTAATTGTAGTACGTATTAGATATATAATTAGATACAATTATAACTATTATATAAATATATAATTATTATAATAATATAATTACAAATATTATCGAGTATAACACAAGATAATATACAATAAACTATATAATCTATCTTTAAAATAATTACAATAATATATTCAATATAATATTGAATATATTCAGAATTTATATTCAATATAAACTATGAAAAATTAATTAATATACTATATATACTGTACTTATATTAAAGTATAAATATAAATTTATATTTATGACATATATTAATCGAAATAAATGAGGCTGTGTTAAAATAAATTATTCATTTTAATATTATAAATTTAATGTGAATCCACGCATATAAATATTTGTTTCTATATTATATAATGTACATATTTATTCGCTTAACATAATTTTAATAATAATAACATAATATATGTATCTAATGTTATTAATTAATCAAACTAATATAGGTTACATGATAACACTTGATAACACTACAACCTACATGATAACACTTGAAAATATCATAATTTGTATTATCTAATTATATAGGTGTATATTTATATGCATGATATGCGCGTATTGTTGTTATATATTAGTAACTATATTCTATTTATAGATTTGAGTGACACATTAAAATAATTTTATAGGTGGCGCTACTTTATATTAATTAAAAATTGTGAGTGCACAATGTGCACTGCACATTTGTATATTTAAATAGTTAATATTTATTACTTGAATTAAAATAATATAATTATTTATAATTAATTATTTTAATATATATAATTGTATTAAGTTATTTCACACTGTTGTGAATATAAAATAGGCATATTTTATTTATTTTGGATAAAAAGTTTCATAAAAATTTCTTTTTTATTCTATACAATACGCATAGTCGGACAGTCGCCGAGATAATTCGCGCTAGAATTAGCTAGGCTAGGACATTTATTTTAATTGGCGGAACAACTCGATTTACATATGGCTAAGGATATGGCGCAGGCCAATTTTGCTAGCGTGTTGCGTACGCTATTTTTATCAAATGTCGGAACAACCGGCCCCTGGAACACCATGCGACACCTCTATGCGAACTTCTCAAGAAGGATGTCGATTATCATTGGTTCCCTTCTTAATAGAAGATCTTCAATAACGTAAAAGATCGAATATGCTTACAGACCATTCTGTCATATTACGACACAAAGAAGAACACAAAGATTCAAGTAGATGCTTGAGGAAATGGCCTCGGCCCCATCCTCCTACAAGATTACAAACCCATCACCTTCGCATCAAAGACCCTCAGCCCGGCTGAGACTCGTTACGCTAATATCGAAAGAGAGATGTTGGCCGTAGTCTTTGGATATGAGAGGTTTCACAACTACGTCTTTGCGATCAAATTCATTGTCCAGTCTGACCACAAGCCACTGGAGATGATCACCAGAAAGAACTTATTCGCAGCGCCTACCTGACTCCAAAGAATGCCACTCCGAGTGCAGCAGTAAGATTTCAAACTCTTCTACAAACCGGGAACAGAGATGCTGATAGCGGATGCACTTTCCCGCCAGCCGTCAGACTTCAGCGAACAAATCGACCTTGACATCCAGATCAGTCCCGTACAGTTCGCAGAAGATAGAAGATTTTAAATTAGAAACCAGCTGAGATGAAAAACTTCAAGCCCTGCTTCACGTAATCCACATCGGGTGGCCTGCAGTATATCGAGATGTTACTAAAGAACTTAGATACTACTGGCCGTTCAGAGACGAACTCACCACACACGACGGTTTAATCTTGAAAGTCCCGCAAGTCTTCGTACCTCCACACTCACTACGATCATTCCTTAACACTCTACATATCCCTCATATGGGAATCATCAAAACATGCGAGATCACATGTTTACTGGCCGGTATCTCGAAAAATAAAACAGTTATGATCCAAACATGTCTCAAGTGCCGAGAACATGCAAACCAGCAGTATAAGGAACCTCTATTACCATACGACACACCTACCCATCCATGGCAATACCTAAATTCCGACTTATTCTACTATAACAATATCACGTATCTCCTTATATGAGATTATTATACCAACTACCCATTCATATAAGCTATGTTCACTAGAGCGTAACAGCGAAGTAGCTAAAGACTACCACGATACCTCAACCACGAGGCCACACACCCTTCTCGCCCAAGACTCTAACGTTCTATACCGCAACCATATAACCCGCAAGTGGAAACTGGAGACCATCACGCAATGTGGCCTACAACCACGCAGTTACAATCTACCACAGACCTTCGTACCTTCAGAGCCCCGTACCTCTGTCGGACACGCCCCCTGTATTACGACGTTCCACACGTATTCAACATCCTCCCGACCGTCCAGGTATTGTCACTTGAGCTTTACTTAAACAAAGAGGGATATATAATCATAGTATCCCAGCATGGTATCACTAGATATGCAATGCTTATGGCAAATAGATTTACACTCGTATGCTGTCCGTTCGATATCTATGATTGTTTAACTTAATACCATAGATAATATTATATACACATATTATTAAAAATGTTGATTTGTATGATGTACTATAAAATAGTTGAATCTTAATTATTTGTACTCATTTATTTTTGAGGTTCAGATGATTGTGATTATTTGTATTATGCAATACATTTCTGAATGAATAAATTATAAAAATTATATTATTAAGTAAATTATATAAATCTAATAGATTAGTTTAGATTCATTGAAATTGATATGTAAATATTAGATTACTTATGGTATTATTATCTTAGTTATAAAATGCAAATATAGAATATATTAATAATTACTTTAACAATTGTATTTGTTATTATATTGGAGTTATTACTTATATACACATTAGTTGGAATTTTGACATAAATAATATAATAAAACATCATTCAATTTGTTTTAATAAAGTTACATCTGAAGTAAATTTGCTTAGTAAATTTATGTTGAACTTTTTCAATACGTTTGTTTAGGCCAATAAAGTATTTACCTGGATTCCAAATAGATGAACCATATTCAAGTAATGAACGCTTATATAAGTGATATAAGCTTTGACTAGATAGTACGAATGTATGCATATTTGTAATGAAGCATCTACAAATCATATTCGAGATCACATTATTAATATATTCTACACTATTTAATGATATAACATTCTTTTAGTTGTTACATTTAGTAAATTGTAGTTCATGTATTTAGATGCACATAGATTAAAATATCATACCATTCATCATCATACCTAGCTGACATACTTAATATTATACGATGTGGGAAGTATAATGCTATTGAGTGTATCACTATCAAATTGTATATATGTTTAACATTCTATTTATTTTAACTTTTCTCTGACTATTAATACAGCATTTACAAAATCTAATAATAACTCTACAAAATCTAATAATAACTATGAAGTAAATTCTACAGTAAAGAAAGCACAATCATTAATGTATACATTACTTCACCCTCACTCTCTAGAACCATAACATTATATATATTACTCTTATAATTGACATACAAATTATATATTTAATATATGCTATCTTAATATGAAGTCAAATTTATTTAATTTACATAATAAAAGAATGTTTTATCAGTAAATAGTGTAGAATATAGTATTATACATATTATTGATTGGCATATTTTAAAATAAAAATAAACTTTATAATTAAAGCATAAATATACAAATATTTGTATCTACAAATTATAAATATGTTGTTTATCAGTTGTATTTATATAATGTGTTTATTATATAGTAATATATTAGTATCACCAATGACAGTACTATGAAGTTATGAATTAGTACTGCTATACGCATATTGTATAGTATCCTATTAGTATTGTCATTAATCACTCAAACAAAATTGAGATTCTTAATCAGTGATTTAAATTTGCCCATTTTTCATTATCTCGAGACAATCAAATCCTAAATTTCATTATCTCGAGAGTCTCGAGATAATGAAAGTTTATAATAAATATTATATTAAACCCGAAAAATTGACTTTTTCCATTAAGATGATTTTTTGTCATGTAAAATCTTCAGCACACTTTTTTTGAAATATTTTTTTTACATTTTTTAAAAATATTTTAAAAATTAATTTGAAATATTTAAAAAAAAATTTTAAATATTTTTTAAAACATTTTTTAAATATTTGTAAACATTTTTTAACATTTTCTTGAACAATATTAAACATTATTTTTTAATTTTTTTAAAAAATTGTTGAAATATTTTTAAACATTTAAAAAAATATTTTGTATTATTATCACTGGAAATATTATTGAATTCTATAACAGACGTCATACAGTATTTTTGTTAATTTTTATTAAAACAAAATTTATGATCAAAAATTTAGTTTAGTTATAACTTTATATATATATATACTTTATGTATATATATACAAAAATTATAGTTATATACATTTTAAATGTTATTTTTATTGTACCCAAATACCCGAAATTAATCTACTAAAACCCGGAACAATCTTGGACCATTATATAAAACTCAATCTCATTAAATATTTATTCTTATACGATATATCCGTATTTATATTGATTAAATGTGTATATTTTGATATTTTAAATATATACGTACCACTGTAAAATATATGTTAAAGTAGTACTCACGTTGAATCCTTGTATAAAAGTATAAAAGTTTTATAGTATAACATTTAAATCTTTTCAATATTTGACAGGTAGGAATACTTATAATATAGCCTAATATTTGTTTAACGGAATCAAAGATAATAACAAATTTTGTTTACTAAAAATAATTTAAATATATTCTACGATTTATTATACAATCATTTATAATTTATTGTTAAATATCAATTAAGTTTACATATTAAAATTAATTATATTATCAAACATATGATCGAAAGTTCGATAATTGGATAAGAAGTTCGAAGTACTAAAGTTCGATACTTGAATTAAAAGTTCGAAGTTCGAAGTTCAAAAGTTCGAAATTTGTAAAGTTCGAAACCGAAATCTTTTTCAAAGTTCGAAGTATCAAAAGTTCGATACTGTTCGAAACTTTTTCGAACTGTTCGAGTTCATTTACAGCACTACTTCACCCTCACTCTCTAGAATCATAATATTGTATCTCTTACTCTTATAATGGACATACAAATTATATATTTAATCTATGCTATCTAAATATGAAGTCAAATTTACTTAATTTACATAATAAAAGAATGTTATATTAGTAAATAGTGTAGAATATATTATTATATACATATTATTGATTGGCATATTTAAAAATAAAAAGAAACTTTATAATGAAATTTATAATAAATATACTAATATTTGTATCGAAAAATTATAAATATATTGTTTATCATGTATTTGACATGAAATAACATATAGTTTATTTTCACCGAACTGATACTATACAAATTATAAATTTTAAAATATAAATGTTCACATATATTTAAAAATTCATACACTTAAACACTTATAAACTTAAATTTATATAATTAATACACATTACAAACACATACACTTTAACATAAAAAACATGCACTTTTTATGATATAAATTTCAAATTTATTTGATACTGATACTGATACAATGCATTTAAATATTGAACCGTTATATGACATTATTACAGCCACATTTGATAAATTCCCATCACTAATATATATAACCCGAATTTAAGTCATATAAATTGAATTTTCAATTATGTGTATATTGATAAATTAAAATGATGTTATATATATATTTGATAATTACATATATACATGTTAATATATATATATATATTATACATTATTTCAGTACAAATATTACATCTCTATATTATTAACAACATAAACATGACCAGTGCTAATGTAACTAACACATAATCTAGTTGATGATAATGAGGAACTACTGAACAAGATAGAGGACATCGAACAACAACTGAAGGATGGCGAGCTGCAGAAACCTCAAGCGACTATCTTAAGATAAAGGTTATGGTATTAGTATAAGGGTATATTATGGAGGTCGCGACTACACTATATCGAGGACAGGACATGGTGACCTCCCTCTCTCCGTCTGATAATGATACTAACACTGTTTACTACCTATTACATGAGTGTGTGATTTGTATACCTAATAATACATACACACTTGTGTCAGACATACGCTTATGTTGGAGCTGTACTTTCATTTGTCAATGATGCATTTCATTAGCTGCATTAAGTCGCACGGCTATTGCTAGCATGTAAATAGATAGGCAATACATAGTACTACTATCAATATATTCATTGCTACCATTTGTGGAATATGGACATCATTTTGTTCCTATATAAACTAGATATATATACCTATAATAATAAAGAAGATAATTTTATAAAATATAATATTACTATATGTAATGTGTATTTTATTATAAATTTGTATTTTATTATTTATTTTTATTTTTTCTAAAAATGTATCAAATTATTCATACATAATCATTTATATAGCTTATATAACTAGTTATCCGTATTAGAAAACAGATTACACATTAAAGATGTATATATCTCCTTTCTATATCGAATACACATATTAGTATATGATATACTGTATATCTCATAAACTGTGATCTCTAAGTTGAATATTAATGATTGTAAGAACATTAATTATTCTGAGGTAAATTCATTTTTAAATAAATGTATTATTTGTATTATTTGTATTATATTTATAATTCTATTTATTTCATAATATTATAGATAGTATACATTAAGATGTTCATTTAATTTAATTATATAACTATATAAATATATAATAAGGTTAATAATAGTCAATATTTTATAATTATTTATTTCATTGTTAACTATTTATACAATCATATCTTTCAGAATATACTACAGTATAACTATAGTAATAAAGAATATTTTGATTTTAACTTTTTACACAATATAAATATTGTGTACACGAGCGAAGGATTATTTGGCCCTATTTTAGTACCTAATAAACTGTATATCATCATCATCATCATTATATATTTATATATGCAGTTGAAGTTGAATTTTATCAATTGTATGTTCGACAAATACACATTTCATTTTTTAATTTAATTTTTAATAATAAATATTACTTAATGACAATAAGTGAATATAGAATACCCATGTATGACACTCACACACATGCTCATATCACAGCCTCACCCACAGACATTAGAATTCATAGCCACACACACGCACACACTCGTGTATTCCACTCCCACATATATATTACATACACATACCCATGTACAGACACTTAATGCATGTTCAGAAATCTTCAATATAATTCGTATGCAGATGCCCACCGTGTATTATCCACACACACACCACCCAACTAAACACCCTATACCCACACATACCTGAGGGCAATAGAATTACCCAACACTAGCACGATATTGCTTCACATCTCCACACACGAATACATGAACACACACATATATAATACATGCCCTTATACAAACTTACACACATACACCTATATACATGTAGTCAATATAATTCATAGGCACACACATTTGTGTATTATTGTTCCACTCCCTTGTATTACACACACACACATGTACACACACACACATGCACACACACCTAACCATACACATACCTGTAGGCAATAGCATGCATAGGCAAACACAACACCGAGGACATGAACGTAAGGGATATCAGTAAACACTATGACCATGTTGAGGAAACAGTGCAGGACTTCATTAAACATGTCAACTTATTATTGCTACATGCTAGTGAGGGTAAGGGTTGGAGGGGGAGGGGAGGGGAGGTGTGTGTGAGGGATAGAGGATAGTCTAGTCAATGATAAGCATTATACGACTTCATCATACATGTGTACGTGTTACTTTTGCACATAATAAGAGTGACCAGTTAGAGTTATGAAGGTAGGGATGATAGTAAAGTGAGAATTATACTCAGGGGAGATATATAATGGTCAGAGTAGAATGAATATACGTGAGGTGGAAAACTAGAGGGAAAGATATCTATCATATTACAACACAAATAAGAAGACAACGATTCAAGTAGATGCTTAAGGTCATAGCCTCGGCGCCATCCTCCTACAAGATGACAAACCCATTGCCTTCGCATCAAAGACCCTCAGTTCGGCTGAGACTCGTTACGCTAATATGGAAAGAGATATGTTGGCTGTAGTCTTTGAATGTGATAGGTTTCACAACTACATATTTGCGCTAAGATTCATTGTCCAGTCTGACCACAAGCCACTGGAGATGATCACCAGAAAGAACCTATTCGCCTTACCTACCCGACTCCAAAGAATGCTACTCCGAGTGCAGCAGTAAGATTTCAAACTATTCTACAAACCGGGAACAGAGATACTGATAGTGGATGCACTTTCCCACCAGCCATCAGACTTCAGCGAACACATATACCTTGACGTTCAGATCAGCCCCGTGCAGTTCGCGATGAAGAAGATAGAATATTTGAAAATAGAAACCATCCGAGATGAAACACTTCAAGCCCTGCTTCACGTAATCCACAACGGGAAGCCTGCAGTATATCGAGACGTTACGAAAGACCTTAGAGACTATTGGCCGTTCAGAGACAAACTCACCACACACGATGGTTTAATCTTGAAAGTCCCGCAAGTTCTCGTACCTCCACACTCACTACGATCATTCCTTAACACTCTACATATCCCTCATATGGGAATCATCAAAACATGCGAGATCACATGTCTACTGGCCCGGTATCTCGAAAGATATTACAGACATGATCCAAACATGACTCAAGTGCCGAGAACATGCAAACCAGCAGTGTAAGGAACCTCTATTACCATATGACACACCGACCCGTCCATGGCAATACCTAAGTTCAGACTTATTCTACTATAACAATATCACGTATTTCCTTATATGCGATTATTATACTAACTTTCCATTGATATACAACAGCCATAACCAGCACAACCATTACAGATGGACTAAAGACACTATTCGCGGAACACGGCATCCCAGACCGGTTACTTAGCGACAACGGAGGACACTATTCGTCACGAGCCGTACGTTTGCATCCGAATGGGGATTTGATCACGTGATGAGCAGCCCCTATCACTCCCGAAGTAACGGCCTGGCCGAACCGTGCAGAGTCTGAAGAACATCTCGAAGAAGTCCGACAACCTCCAGATGTCGCTACTTCTACTACGATCTAAACCAGTTGGATGGACACGAAGCCCCGCCGAACTGTTCTACGGTCTCAAGTTAGCAAACCCTTAGCCCGTTACCTACCCCGTAGACCCGTCCCACGAGAATACATCGTCGTCTGATGTGTGAACCGCTCGACACTACGATAAGAACAAGTCTCACCGATACCTGTCCGACATAGAGCCCCTCACTAACGTTCACTACCGCGACCATGTATCCAATACGTGGAAGCCAGCTGTAGTAACATCACAATGCCAGATGTCTCGGAGACTAAGATATCCTCACCAACGATAGTTCTACCCTCAGGAGAAATCATAGAGATATCCGCCCCACTACCCCGTCGACGCGCTGTAGTACCAACACACCTAGATGCACCCGCGCATCACCCCGAGCATCATTTCCTACCCGCTACTCCGTTGACACTCGGTCCGGACGTAGATATACCCCTCCGTGATGTATCCTCATACACTCACAGTAACACATATATATATATATATATATACATATATATATTTATTTATTTATTTATTTATTTAATTTGAATCTGACATGCATAACAGAGGTCAATTTTTTTTATCCTATTTCGACGTTTATATTTCAGACACTGTTCAGATCAGGAATATGTCCACCACACTCCCCACCATTGGCTGAGAGCTTCACCATAAGCCACGCCCCCTAAGTGTATATATCAACGCCACGATAATTGCTCGTTCCTACACGTTAATATAACAATAAGTACTATATTTGCATGCCTTTGAATCACAATCACTACCTTCTAATATGATTGCAATTATTACATTTGAATGATTTTCTAATAAATACTTAATTTCAATAAATCTCTGCCTATACCGGGACTTGAACCCGCAGCCTGTCAATCTTATACACACCCCTACACAGAATACTGGCACACGGAGCACTGTTCATGATGTCTGGTATTAAGATGTGCAGACTGTACGGTGTGAAGTCTATGTATGGGAACACCCCGGGCACTAAGGGGCGTACCCTACATACTCAGATCATGTGACCCCAGCTTAGCAGCCACTATGGTTTAGCTTAGTTACTACTGCAACACTAACAATTTGATATAATAGAACAATGGCCTACATATGCCACATACCATCAATGAAAATTATGTGGAGGTTATTTATATAACATTTAAATTTAATAAAGTAATCAATGAAGACAGTATTCATGACAATTTTATTTGTTTAAAATTAAAGAAAATGAATATTATGAAAATGTTTTAATATCTCTTTACACAATAGTATGTCATAAATATCGGCATATTCACATGCATCAATATCAGTGGTAATTAATGCTTAACTTACTCGCTTCTAAATATATATATATATATATCAAAATATAATATAATATAATAGTAGGTTTATGTGAATATAAATGAAAATATATGTTCATAATTATTATACTTGACAGTGTAAACATATATAATGATAGATTCTGCAACTTAGTTATCATGTTTGATGTTTGTTATATAATAATTAATAAAGATAATTAAAATAAATAACAATTATATAATATTATATTCAATAGATCCTTAAATTTATAATATAGTTTATTATATGCATATAATTTACATGTAAAGAATAATGAGAAAGTAAATATGATAAAGATATATTTGTTTATACATTATAATGAAATTCTAAATTGGTAGCACAATCACTAATCACAATTAAAAGTTGAGTACCCAATTATCTATATGGGTACTGAATTGTCTACTTGTTCTTACAATGTGATTATTCTAATATAATATAATTCTCTCAGTACATGAATATAACTATATTTATAGTTTATAAAGATATGAAATGTTGACAATATTACAATTATTATCCAAAATATAATGTATAGTATTAGCAAAGCTCTTGCCTTACCTGGGCTTTTGTAGTAGCAAGTGTATCTATTTACATGTATTGAGGATTCATGTATAGATGAACTATGTACCTATTCTTTAACAAACAATATAATAATAATAATATTTAATTGCCATTTTATAAATATTTATTATAAATATTAAATTTATTAAATAATAAACTTATGTAATTAATAATTAGAGATCTTTTTGAATGTACTTAAATGTAGATATTATATGTGAACACATTAGTAAGTATTATAAAGTATTATAAAGTAAATTTAACTATATATACTCAAGCTCAGGAAATCTGTTTTCTATTTTGCAATTAAAACTTTATGTACTCGGAAATACATACTTTTCAGTGGTATATTTCATTATATTTCAATGATGTCCATCTTTGTAACAAATATAATAGATATATTTAATTATAAAATAAAAATGCATTCATATTTATAAATTGTATTCTATTTATATATTTTATCTTTTAATTTAATTTTTGTTTCTATTTCTGTTTCTATGTGTATTAAATAATATCAGTTTTATATTGTTTTATATATTATATTATAATTATTTATATAAAATTAGTTTTTGAATTTATTCGATTATATAATATTATAAATAGTTTATTATATAGTTATTTTGGTATTTTATTTACACTCACTAATTTGATTATATAATAGTTATAATTATAGGGGATAGACGGGAGTAGTGGACAATATTTTGTATGACTTTGTAGAATTGTAATATATCTATGAATATTTGATGTTATAATATTTTCAAATGTAATAGAATATGTATCGTTGTATATTATAGCTATTTTAATTTTTACTTTAACTCATATATTTCTAGTATTAATATCAGTTTAGTTACACTCAAAAAATAACGAAAAAATAGTGCAAGAAGGGAGTAGTGGATTTTAGTACCAACATAAAGCAATAGGTGTCTCGCTATATATTCGATTAATTTTTTTCAGTTTTTATTATTTTAATAATATATAGGTATTATATTATTTATTATTTTGTAATATTCATACCGATGCACGCATTTTATTTAAGATTTAAATTTTAAAAATTGTGAACAAAAATTAATGAAAAAAATGTGACCTATATTACTCGATTTTGATTGGTTTATTTTCATCCACTATATCCTTCTCAGTTCGTCCACTATACCCATTTGAATATGGTACTTTAGAATACCTATATATTTTTACTAATACAATATTTTCATATACTATAAACATAACTTAATAGATAACAAATTATATTTTATTAATATATAAGAAAATATGTATTTATAATTACTAATCAATGCAGTACAGTACATTTCCAAAACTGGTTTTTATGGAATTTTGAAAAAAAATATTATGTAATTAATATAAAAAAATGACTCATTGTTGTAGATATTGTAATTGTCTAAATATTTTGTATATATCTTTTTTTTTGTATCTATGACCATTTTCGCGTAAATGTAAATGACCACTACTCCCTTCTCGTCCGCTACTCCCTTCTATCCCCTAATTATAATTAAAAATGTTATAGTTATTTTATTTGCATGTGTGACTCTTGTTTTATATGTATAGACATTTAAATGTAAATAGATAGGTGGAAATAGGTGGTCTTGTAAAAATAGTTACTGGTCAATGAATATTTAATATTTTTAATTAACTTGGCATATGATATATCACAATATATAGCTCTAATTAATTCTTGATATTAAAAAGTCTAAACTTAACCTAATCTAAAAAAAATAAGATACAGTAAGTCTTAGTAATATAATCTATTTAATTTATGACAATTTTACTAATAGTTTTATGTTTAGTATCTACATTATTTAAATAAATAAGATAAAGTATCACTTATTTATATGATATTATGATTTCATTTGGAATTTTCACTGGTTTAGTTTAGTTTGGTTTGGTTGGGTTTATTTTTACTTTTACAGGTTTTTTTAGCTGCATTACATTTCAAGTGAGCCTATACAAGCATATATATATATATATATATATATTAATTATATTTATATAAATATACATATTATATAGAGTATATAATATTTAAATATATATTTTACTTATATATTTAACATATATATATATATATATATATATATATATATATATATATATTAGGGATGTAAATGATGCCGAGCTTTTGATGCTGAGCCGAGACTATTGGTTTTTGATGCCGAGCCGAGACTTTCATTTTCGGAAAAAAAACGAGCCCAGACCGAGCCGAGACTCTAGCAAAGCGAGCCCGAGTCGAGTTTAGACTTTTACAAAACATTACCTAGTCGAAATGATTCTTTTTTGTAATTACATTTTAATACTAATTTTTATATATTTCACATTTACATCAATTTAAAAAAATAATTTGCGCCAACTTCGCGATTCAGTGATTAATATTGTAAATTTCATCTAGTGGTATAAATAATACCGATCTTTTTGATGCCGAGCCGAGACTTTTGGTTATTGATGCCGAGCTGAGACTTTAATTTTCGGAAAAAAAACGAGCCCGAGTCGAGTTGAGAATTTAGGTAACTGAGACTGAGACTGCATCATTCTTTAGATTTGAGCATCATTTACATCACTAGTATATATATATAATAAAGAGTCATATACAATGTAAAAACTACTAGTAAAATTATCATACATTACCTACTTTGTATTAAAATAAAATATTTACCATCAACTTAATGATGATTTCTATTAATTAATGGGGGAAGCAAGTCTGTTCTATAAATAGATAGTTACATGTAAATATATGAAAAATGTGTTCACTATAAATACTAATAGTCATTAATAAGTAATTGTTCCATAATACACCTATTATACACCTTGCTTTTTATTGTATTGATTATTATAAATAAGTATAAGTAATCTATTTATTATTCTAATATTTTAATAATTGAATTAGATTAAATAATATTTATTTTTATAATTCTATATTTATTTTCGTATATTCTAACATATATTACATTACAATTTAATTATTATTATAATTAAAATAAATTATATTGATATATTAGTTATGTATAGTGTAAAGTTTTATTAAAACAAATAGTAGAATATAAAGGTAAACTATTAATATATTTAATATTTGAAATACATTGATAATACATTTATCTTTATAGTACTATTTATAGTACTCACGTGAGCCGTCAACAAAAGTTGAACAAGTCAATGTAATTGAAGATATTACAAAGGTTATTAATATTTAATACATTTATTATTTTAAATTAATTATTAATTAATTTACATGGTGAGTGTTTCAAGAAAAGTGGATTAAGTCAATATCAAACAAAATGGGGTGGTTACTACAAAGGTTTTTAATTAATATATATAATATTTTAAATATATTAATCAATTATTTATAAATTTACATGGCCAACACAAGTAGATCAATTCAATATCAAAAACATTGTGAAATAGAAAGGTAATTAATTAATATATCTAATATTTACGTGAAATAATAATTTATTTATTATTTTACATGGTGAGAGTGTCAACAAAAGTATATCAAGTCAATATCAAACCAGATGACAAAATAATAAGGTTATGTCGTTATAATTTAAAATAAATAAATATTTTTTAAATTGTATAATTGGTATGTCATAAAATATACTTTTTATGATATTTCAAGATAAATTCAATTTATAATATATTTAAATGTAATTCAGTAATATCATATAATACAATTTTTATAATAATCTATTAAATATTTCAAATGCAACAGTAACTGTATCCCTATTATATACTTAATATTTAAAATAAATAAAATCTTTTATATATTAATATAGAGGTGATTCCTTAACAAAAATAGTCACAATCAATATCCTTGAATAAAGTGAAATTCTAAGGTAATTTATCAATATACAATTTGTATAATTAATTAAATTTATTTTTTTAAATAACTATTCAAAAAATAACAATTAATATACATTTATTCTTGTACTATTCATTGATAAAGCATTATTAAATAATCATTTTATATACTAAATTATAATCTTAATATTGTGTATAATCAGAATTAGGCAACTATTAAATCTAATGTGCGAGTAGAATTTTATTTATTTATATATTGTATATTTTAATATCATGTGAATATATTGTAAATATACTAACAATAACAAATAGCATTATATTACTTTCACACTAAATAATACAGCCCTAAATAGCAAGATAACGTCTAATATCAAAACCTGGCAGTCTGTGTGTGAACGGCTATAATTACAGGCTGATATAGGGTGTATAATACAGACTGGAGTTCTAAGTTAGCAATATAGTATGGTATTGTTTACTTTAACCTCTACTAACACAATGATCATTTGATCTGTATTATATAAGTAGATATAAGTAGATGTTATATCCATCACTACCCATCCCTGTACATTATATAGTTTTAATAAATCTTATTAGAATGAGAAAAGCGCGGTATATTTTATTATAAAATGATAATAGTTCAGGATATATTTGTTAGTATAATATCTCATACACACATATAAATCAGATATCTTTGACTTGTCCTATATAATAAATGTTCTAAATAAATAATATGAAGCAGCTAAAATAGACTATTAAAATCGTGCCAAATATTGTTTTATATTTGTTGTTGTAAAAGCGGTTTAACTCAATATATATAATATACCATATAATCAGCTGACACAAATGAGAAATTAATTTTAATTAATTAATTTCTTAGTAAATATGTAACAAACATCTGAACTTATGACCTATCACCCTGCTCTCTTATAACTAATTCATTAAGAGAATGTATGTTTACTTAATATTTATGATGTGCAATTCACTATATTTGATGATATAAATATGGAAGAATGTCCTCCCATAGAACAAGGATCTCCTACAAGAAGTGCACCATACGAATAAGTAACTGCAACGACTAATGGACGCCTAATACAAATGCAGTACAAACAACTGAAACAGGAGTTAACCTCTCTGGAGAGTGGTTTGGAAGAGATTCTAGAAGCATGTAAAGGTTTGTATCGTATTATTGAATTCAACCGTAGGTGTTCATTGAAGATATACCTAATTACAAGAATTCTCAAGTAAAATGTTTTTCATTATTATTAAATTATAATTTGTATGAACTCAGAAAATTTATTTATTTATATATTTATAATGTATAAATAATAACAAATAATAAGAATCTCTGAGATATCTGAGATAATTAGCTACTGATGAAAAAACAATAAAGAAAATTAAGACACGACACAACACGTATATTGGTACTTGGAATGTACGTACTTTACGAGTAGATGGGAAGCTTGAGGAATTAATTCATGAATTAGATCGATATAGATGGAACATATTAGGTCTCAGTTAAATCCGTAAAAAAGGTATAAATGAAATACAAACGCTGGAGGGACACAAACTCTATAATGTCGGAAATGAATCAAAACATATAAATGGTGTAGGCTTCATTGTCAATAAACAGATAACAAGTACGGTTATGTGTTTTAATGCGATCAGTGACAGAATAGCTATCATTAGACTACAAGCAACACCATTCAATATTTCAATAATCCAGGTATATGCGCCAACAACTGACCATTCTGACGAAGAAATAGAAGTATTTTATAATAATTTACAAAATGTCATTAAAACAGTATCGAAGAAAGATATACTAGTAATTCAAGGAGATTGGAATGCTAAGATTGGTAAAGATACAATTCAGATATGGGGACAAATTTCTGGAAAATCATGCAATAATACAACTAACGAAAGAGGTCATCGTCTTCTGGAATTTGCTAAAACAAATGATTTAATAGCAGTAAACACATTTGGTTCACACAAAAACTCTAGAATTCAAACATGGCATAGTCCTGGAGGTTTATATCACAACCAAATTGATTACATATTTGTGAGTAAACGTTTCTCCACGAGTGTAAATGTAAACAAAACAAGATCATTCCCAGGAGCAGATATCGGTAGCGATCATGACATGGTATTAATGAAGTTCACTCTTCGACTAAAAAGTCCAAAGAAAAATAAATTTGCTAGAAATAAATTCAATCTTGACAAACTAAAAGATGCAGGAATAAAAGAAATATTTAAGCAGCAGATTGAAAATAAAGTAACTGAACAAAAATTAAATGTTAACGATAATATTGAAGAGAGTATACAGAAACTAAACAAACTTATTATTAATACAGCAGATGAAGTTCTAGGAAAGTACAGAGAGAAAAAGAAAAGTTGGATAACAAATGAATTGCTAGACATGTGTGATCTGAGAAGACAATTAAAAAAGACGAAACATGAACCAGGAAGTAAATACAAGACTATCAATACTCAAATAAAAAGAGACATGAAAAAGGCAAAAGAAAACTGGATAAAACAAAAATGCGCAGACTTAGGAAACTGTCTAAACAGGAACAATTCAAAGAAAGCATACCAAATCGTTAAAGACCTAACAAAAAGGAAGAATAAAATCGCTGTAAACATACAAGACAAAGACGGAAAATGTATCACTGATAAGGAAGATGTTTTGAAAAGATGGACAGAGTATTGTTCAGAATTATATAAACATCAAGCCAATGGAGACAAGTCACTACTTAATGTAAAAGAGCCAACAAATCAAGAAAACTTTTCAATTCTGGAATCTGAAGTTGAAGCGGCTATACAATCCTTAAAAATTGGAAAATCACCGGGTGTTGATAACATCCCAGCTGAACTATTGAAAGCTGGAGGACATATACTAACAAAAATATTTACAAATATATGTAATTACATATGGGAAACAGGAATATGGCCTTCTTGCTGGACAAAATCTTTGATAATAAGTCTGCATAAGAAAGGAAGTTTCCAGAAATGCGAAAACTATAGAACAATTAGTCTTATTTCACACTCAAGTAAAATTATGTTGAAAATAATCCTACGCAGACTACAGCACTTCACAGAAGAATTTTTATCAGAAGAGCAGGCTGGTTTTCGCAAAGGAAGAAGCACAAGTGAACAGATTTTTAATCTCAGAGTAATTTCGGAGAAGTACTCGCAACATAATAAGCCACTATACCACGTTGTTATCGACTTTAAAAAAGCTTTCGATCGTGTTTGGCATAGTGCATTATGGTCTACAATGAAAAGATTCAATATCAACTTAAAATTAATTGAAACTATAGAAAACCTATATAGTAAGGCAGAAAGTGCTGTATATATTGATGGAAAAGTTGGAGAATGGTTCCGGACAACAACAGGAGTGAGACAAGGATGTTTACTTTCGCCGACGCTATTCAATATAATGCTTGAACAAATTATGAATGACGCTCTAGATAAACATGATGGAACAGTAAATATTGGTGGAAAGATTATAACTAACCTAAGATTCGCGGATGATATTGATGCCTTAGCCGGATCGGAAAAAGAATTACATAATTTGATAACATTAATCGATAATACTTCACGTTCTTATGGTATGGAAATAAATGGTACAAAAACGCAATTAATGACGAATTCTGAAGGTAGATTTACATCTAATATTAGTATAAATAACACACCATTAAAAGTAGTTGATTCATTTAAATATCTAGGAGCGATTATTGATGACAAAGGTTCTAAAGCTGAAATTCTATCTAGAATTGGTCAAACAATCGCAGCCTTATCAAATTTAAATGTAATATGGTATGACACTTCGCTACATCTTAAAGCCAAAATTCAATTAATGCAATCTCTTGTGAATTCAATATTCTTATATGCATGCGAAACTTGGACACTAAGTAAAGATCTGCAAAAACGAATACGTGCTCTAGAGATGAGATGCCTTCGGAGATTACTAAATATTAACTATAAAGATAGAGTCACGAACGTGGAAGTTAGAAGACGGGTAACATGTCAAATCGGCCCACACTCAGAACTATTAGCAAAGGTTATTGAAAAGAAACTCAAATGGTTCGGTCACGTTATTAGGTCTGACACAATATCAAAAACAATTCTGCAAGGAACTGTTGACGGTATAAGAAGAAGAGGACGACGAAGTTACAATGGCAAGACAATGTTGTCGAATGGACTGGCATGGATATTGTAAAAGCAATGAGAGCGACGATGAGCAGAGAAGGATGGAGAAAAGTTATATGGAATTCAACGGCGCCCCTACGGCATCCAAATGCTATGGGATAGGTTAAAGGTTAAAGGTTAAAGAGATATTTAACTTGTCAGATATTTAGTAAATCTTCTTCATGATTAATTGTAAGCAGACAATACCGGGCTAATAATCATATAGCCGATGATATAGGCTCATTAAATAATCGATTACAGATAATCAAGAGGGCAACACTGGATATCTAGAATGTCAGCTCTGTAACAGAAGCTTTCAGTTAGTCATATGTTTAGTGTGTAATCACGTAGTCAGTATTGATTGTCCTCTGTCAGGTGATGCAGACTCGTAGCGCTGAAGGGCTTTTCATCATTGCTGTGTTTAAAAACCATGTTCGTCAATCTTCAAGGTCATAACGTTGAGTTGAGAGTGGTTCTCCGCGATTCCAGATTCTAATGAGGTCATGTGATTATAGAACTGGATAAAGGGAAAACTAAGGTTCGCTATAAACATCTTTAATAGTTTAAAGAATTCTCTTCAATTTTGCTCAAGTTGATCCTTCATATTCATATTCATTATTTTATTTATTTTTTTATAATTATATATGGAATAATTAAAATTAATAATTTCTTTAAATAATTTAATATTTTACATTATTATTTGAATGTTATTCGAATTAATATAGTGTAAATTCCCGTTATTATATAATAAATGCTATTCTATTAGGAAATTATAATTTATAGACTATTTCAGACTAGTTTATTAAACTTACAGTATTAATATTTGTATTCCATTTCTAGTGTTTATAATTATTCTCGCCTGTCAATCTTCATAATGTTATGTATAATAAACTTATCTCTATTTCATATTACTAATGAGTGTTTTGAAACATCTGTTCCTATTTATACACAATTAAACATGATATGGTTGTTGGTTACATGTGGAATATTATTTGATTGACAGTTAAGGTAGGGGCTTAACAGGTAAATGGATGATATTTTGATTTCTATCTCGCTATAAGTTAACTTTTTTTTTTATTAAATTTATATAATTTAGTGGTACCATGACACGTGTCATATTGGTAAGTAGACTCTTTGTTCCTATAATGTTTCTTTAATATATAGAATATATATATTCTTTAATATATTAAAAGATTAAAATTTCTATTAAAATTCTAAGTAATAATTATTATAATTAATAATTTATAAATACTACATGCCGCTGATAGCAGTATTATCGAATCACTGAAATAGTTTTGCACGGTTTTCATACAACAATATTTTCATTGCTCTATTGAATTACATGCAATTTTAATTAGATTTAACTCGCCAAATAAATATATATATAGTATTTAAAACCAAAATATCCTATAGGTTTGTTAATTAATAGTAATGAACACTTAATTTTCATCATATAAATACTAATTTAAAGCATATTATTTAACATTTTAAAAGTGCATAGTTTGATACGAATTTACATTATAAACAACACATAGTTCCTAAAATTAACCTGAAATAGGTGGTACTGTAGGTATTTTGTATATATAATCGAATACCACGATTTCGTGTAAGTGTTATATTTTTCCTTAGCAAAAATCTCTGCTAGTAGGCTACTAATTTAAAATTTAAAATATTTCGTCAACAATAGGGTGGAAAAGATAGTATACACCCTGGTAATATAGTGTTCTGCTTCCCCCCCCCCCATTCCAATGCATCATGTTCATTTAACATCACATCGTAAAAATGACTATTGTGAACGAGATCGTTGATTTATGGCATGCAAAACAATTATCTAGCATGAGAAATAGCACTTATTTCATTCACTATTAAATATATTATACATATACATAGAAGAATAGTTTATTACAATTTAAAAAATATAACATGTTATTACAAATATGATAATAGTAGTGATAACAAAGTGCGTCATCGGTGTACTTCTTTGAGTGCCGCACTTATTTCATAACTTGCACTTTAAATTGAATAGTGTTTGCCCTTGAAATAGCACCATGCATGTTTAGCCTCATGTGTTTCATGTAACAAGAAATGAAAACCAACGTTAATCTTCTCTTCACAAACAGATGTAAACAATAGACACGGAGTGGATGGAGCTATAGATGGAGCTCTCGATATAGTCAACGATCGAGTTAGCAACTATGTATATCTAACCATCGAGTCTGTAATACATGTACAGTGAAGGATATCAGTATTACTGCGCTATGTAGAGTTTTAGATTACAACTTATGATCATCATCTTCATTGGCATAGTATTTTATATATTAAATAAAACATTCAAATTTGTTATAGAATTTATTAACATTATATATAAATAATGTAGTAAATTATAGATTAATTTTAAGTAGAGATATATTCAATCTATATTCAAGCTATACATACACAGTAGCCGTAGCTGTTTACCTAGGCAGCACCTCACAGTTGTAAACATGCCTTACCCACAGATAACCTGCAAAACAAATGGAGCTAAACCACGCAGTATAAATATCAAATGCTTCATAACTTGCTGACAGATCAAGGACTATCGGGTTAGCCCCTTCCACTTCTAGTATGACCTCTATTAACCTCTATCACTAACAATAGTGTTACCCGTTCTCAATCTTCTCTAAACTTTTATTATAAATAATTAAATATCTTAGAACTCGATATGTCAGACACAATTTTTCCGGTCCTTCGTATCGGAGTAGACTATATATATTTATACCATATATTATAGTTAACCGTATATTAATATTTTAAAAGTTAATCAGTTTATTATTCACATAATCGTATAATTTCCATATAGAGATATAGACAGTCTCATTATCTCATAAAGTAATATTTGAATATTTAATAGACTATCACTAACTGCACCAGTATATATGTATATTCATCATACAATAATATATGTATGGTGGGCTATTAATATTACTGGAAAACAACAATCCCTATACATGTATCCACGTTCACACATACATATATGTATTCGTACGCTGACCTCTTGCCACTACGTACATTACATAAGATGTACCCCACTAAACGTGATCCACCGTACCTACAACCTAGCAGTACACATTTATCAGTCTACCATGGTAGCACACTGACGCAGTACGGGAAGCTCGAGCTTACGATCAGCTCTGACACGACGGAAGCGACATTCTACGTCGTCGACACCCCCGGACCCGTTCTCCTGGGATTCCCTTCCAGCACTGCACTGAAGTTAGTACAATTTATTGCTCCGTTAACCCGCGACTATGACTAGCATCTACCACGGATCTAGTCAAGGAGTACCCTAAATGTATCGCAGTCATCGGAAACTTAGGGTACTTATAGGATCATTGTCGACCCATGCGCACAACCGATCTTATATATAAGATATGCATATATGCACCCCGATGATGCCCTATTACACTCCGATACGAGGTCAAGGCCACTCTTTAAGGCATGTTAACCCTAGAGGTCATTACGTGAGTACACGAACCTACCGACTGGGTATCGAGTCTCGTGTACATCCGTAAGGTTAACGGCAAGATACGCATATGCATTGAGGACCCTAAGAACCTTAATCTCGCGATTACTAAAGGCTACATTACGCTACGCGGACACTAGACGAGGTAACACACCACTAAGATGGTGCTCAGGGTACTGGTCGGTACATCTCTACCAGCCCACTAGTCTATTAACCACCTTTAATAGCCTCTTTGGTAGATACCGTTTCCTCCGCTTACCCTTCCGCCTACCCTTCAACCTTGACGTGCAGATCAGCAACGTACAGTTCGTAGAAGATAGAAGATTTGAAATTAGAAACCATCCGAGAATAAACACTTCAAGCCCTGCTTCACGTAATCCACAACGGGTAGCCTGCAGTATATCGAGATTTTACGAAAGACCTTAGAGACTTCTGGCCGTTCAGAGACGAACTCACCACACACGACGGTTTAATCTTGAAAGGCTCGCAAGTCCTCATACCTCTAAACTCATTACGATCATTCCTCAACACTCTATATATCCCTCATATAGGATTCATCAAAACATGCGTCCATGGCAATACCTAAGTTCTGACTTATTCTACCATAACAATATCACGTATCTCCTTATATGCGATTATTATACTAACTACCCATTCATATACAACACCCATAACCAGCGCAACCATTACAGATGGGCTAAAGACACTATTCACGGAACACGGCATCCCAGACCGGTTACTTAGGGACAACAGAGGACACTATTCGTCACGAGCCGTACGTTTGCATCCGAATGGGGATTTGATCACGTGACGAGCAGCCCCTATCACTCCCGAAGTAACGGCCTGGCCGAACCGTGCAGAGTCTGAAGAACATCTCGAAGAAGTCCGACAACCTCCAGATGTCGCTACTTCTACTACGATCTAAACCAGTTGGATGGACACGAAGCCCCGCCGAACTGCTCTACGGTCGCAAGTTAGCAAACCCTTTGCCCGTTACCTACCCCGTAAACCCGTCCCACGAAAATACATCGTCGTCTAATGCGTCAACAGCTCGACACTACGATAAGAACAAGTCTCACCGATACCTGTCCGACATAGAGCCTCTCACTAACATTCACTACCGCGACCATGTCTTAACATACACAATTTAATTATATTATATAATTCACTATTTTTATCAAATATGTCATATGGAATAGAAATATGGGGTAATGTTTATGAAGATAGATTAAAAAAACTAGTATTAATACAAAAAAAAACAATTCGAATTATCAATAAAAATATGATAGACAAGTCTCAATTACCTCTGATTCGTTTATAACACACTAATAATATGTTTAAATATAATTCTATTTTAAAATTGAATGAACTCATATCTTTTAGAATAATATTATTTTTATATAACCTTTTACATAATAACTATAACATTAATCTAGATACATTTTTTATTTATAATAAAGACAAATCAAGATTTATTTTACCATTAATGAAAACAACGAAATTTCAAAACACAATTTTTTTTAAAGGCCCAAAATACTATAATAATATAATGAGTAATAATATATTAAAATCTGAAAATATACATAATATACACAAATTAAAAAAAGTATTAAAGAATTACTTTTTAAATAAATATTAGTTTTTATATTTTAGCATTTTAATAATTTTTAATATTTTTAATCTTCGTCAATTTTTAAAATTTTTATATTTAAAACTACTTGGGTCATATTTATGTTATTATATTTTTATAATTTTTTATTATTTTATTCGCACTTTTTTGTTATATAATTGTTTGCACAAGTTTTAAACATACTTTATTTTAATTTGTATATACTAAACCATTTGAATCATTTTATGTTATTACATTTCAATAATTTTTTATTATTTTATTCGCACTTTTTGTTTTATATTTGTTTGCACAAGTTTTAACACATTTTATTTTATTAGTTTATTTAATGGATTGATGAAACATGATGAAATACGCTGAGGGACATTATTTGTATTATTATTATTAATCACTAACGAGTGACTAAGATATCCTCACCAACGATGGTTCTACCCTCAGGAGAAATCATAGAGATATCCGCCCCATTACCCCGTCGACGCGCTGTAGTACCAACACACCTAGATGCACCCGCGCATCACCCCGAGTATCATGTCCTACCAGCTACTCCGTTGACACTCGGTCCGGACGTAGATATACCCCTCCATTATGTATCGTCATACACTCACCCCAGGGATGTCCCCTTCCCCACTAGCCTATTGACACCCGGTCCGGAACTAGATAACCAGACCTCACCAACTATAACACTACGTCTATCTAATCGTAACGCACCGCTCGTCTTATAAACGTGTAACTTTTTGTATTACAAAGGGGGTGTTATATGTCTACATATATCTATGTATTCATATATATATATATATATATATATTTATATGTATTCGCGACACGAATACGTATATGAACATTATAGTCTAAATGCAGGACACAAGGTTCTTATGTAATACTATTCTACATACAATATTGACTTGTAACGACCTTGTTATTGCGAGCTATAGACCGTGACACTGTTCAGGGCAGGAATATGTCCTCCACATGCACCACCATTGGCTGAGAGCTTCACTATAAGCTTCACCATAAGCCTAAGCGTATATATCTAACGGTATGCCACTATACCTTGTTCCCAGACCTTGTCCCTATACTTCGTGCTACATGCTATTGCTATACTTGCACTAACAGTAAACTTTGATACTAGACCCTTTGTCTCTATACATTTTGAAAGCTGCATGATAGACACATAACTAACAATATTCTATTATACACAGATTAATATAACACATTGTACCCACTCGTACCAGGCATAACAGCAGTCCCCCAGCAGTGGAGGTTTCGACACCCGCGTGATGAACTAGATATGGCTGAAAATAAAGCTTCTGTCCTGTAACCAGAGGTCAAGGTCAGCGTATGACCTCTTCAGGAGGATACATCATAATCAGTGAAAGGGTTCGCATTATCTCATCCTCCTTCCCTCTAACCTAATCTTCGTGTCTGATCCTCCAACTCCTCATACTCCTCCTGCTCACCATCCCCCTCTCCCACTGCCAAATCCTCATACCTCCACTCTCTCCTCTCCACAATTACCCCTCAACCTCAGATGTTACCCCTCACCTCTCATCACCCTATAATCAGTATATCCTGATGGCGGAGACTGTGGAGTAAGATATATGTGAAGTTCGCAGAGATATTAGTATTTATTCTCTCAATAACCTTAACCTCATCCTAACCCTCATATCAAACTTATATTTAAACATATATATAATATTATGAGTGAATACCTACAATATAATTTTTTTTAAATATTGTTGTTATTAAAATATTAAATTTAATTGATTGACACACATACACATATACACAGATATACATAGATGTATATGGTATACATTATATGTATTACTAGGCTTCTATATATATTATTACAGTTCACTAAGATACACATAATGGGTAAATTTAATGACATATCAAAATACATTTCTAGAAAATCAATACTTAAATTTAATTCTAATTAGGTCAAAATAAGTATGAATATTACAATATTCAAATATTTAAATATAATAATATATATATAAATATATATATATATATATATATATATATATATATATATATATATATATATATATATATATATATAACTCAGAAGGGTGTAAAAATAAAAAATATATGGAATATTAAAAATGAATTTTTCGACCTCTTCATCATTGTATTGAGTCAAACTAAATAAAATATAATAAATGCAAATTAATAATAAAAATATGAATAAAATATTAAAATAAAACTGAATAAAATATAATAAACGCAAAATAATATTAAAAAAATGAATAAAATATTAAAATAAAATAAATTAACTATAAAATTCAACTATCGGGCTTCTTGAAATAATCATATTGGCATTTCCTCGGTGCATGGCTACAGAAAGCTTTTGATAAATCCAGTTTAGCGATTTATCTCTATTTTCCATATGCTTATCAGCCCATCGTTTAGAAATATAGTTAATTATATCTTTAGCAATTTGACCCCAAGTACCAAATGTTTCAGCAACGAAAGATAGAAAAATAATATCTGCATCATGACAATTATTAACATTTTTCTCATCTTTAGATTTTTCCCGCTCACCAGCTGCAAAACCAGCCTCAATTGCCGCACTTAAAATAGTATTGTTCTGCAGCGGAGAGGTGATTGATACATCGATGGCGGCTGATTTTCCTAAAGACCAGTTTGTTACTGAAACATCTCCAGGTCTTCGAATATTACCTGGGATCAAATTAGCTGTTTCTAAAGATGGGGATAAATCTGCTGAATTCATTATATGGTATAGAGTATCTCGTACATAATTATGCCTATTAGTTCGTTCGCTCCCAGCTCCACATATCAGGCTATGGTCTCCATAAATATCAAGTAGTGCTTTGTTGCAAGCTGGACATGTACGAGATATGCTATAGAGAGGTAGGCCCAACATGTGTCTAAGGAGTACTTTAAATTCAGTGGAATTAAAATACAGTCCCATTGAGGGATTTGGGACGTCTAGTAACCATGCACCTGCATGATCTCCTGATAGCGAAAGTAATCTAGCTTTATTTCGAGTAGTGGAGCGGTTGAGTAGGTTACCTTTACTTTTTAAATAAATAGGAGTACATAATTTCTTCTGTAAGCAAATTCGTTCATCTAGAATTTCCTTAGCATTTAAACAACCCAAAGATGTAATCTTAGAAATTGAATCCTTCAAAATACCATCTATGTCTAATGAAATTGATAAATTTGAAATAAAAGGTATCGCTTGGCTTACAGAAGATAGATACGCTGCTGGAGCTATGTTGCATGCAGAAATAATCCCTAGACCACCTTCACGGATTGGAAGAGTAGCCTGACACCACGAGTCATCATCCAAGCTAGATTGGCAAATTTCTTCAAATATATATATATTTAGTATGTAAACTTTATATGTTCTACTATATATATATATATGTGTGCTTGTAATATTATACATGCATTTTAAATAGATTTATAATAACTATTATACACCTATCATCATCTAGTACTGCTATCATGTGATATCCACCTGTGTGACCCCGTGACCCCGACTACCTCCTCCATAAGCAGCATGACAACCAACGAGAAGACTACCAGCCACAGTTCTACAGCCATCGCCGGGCATTCCTGGAGCCAGTGCTCGAGTGTCTTCGCTTCCACGTCACAATGGGAACAGTGTGAGGAGAAGTTTGTCTCTACTATGCTCCTGTAAGCAGTGAGTTTCCTGCAGTGACTACTTCTCAGGTGAGCAATTAGCACTTCGTCACGTCGAGAGAGGGGTTCTAGGTCGCAGGTCAAACACCGCTTTCATCCTTTCATGAGTCGTCGGAGGGTCCACTAATTCCCTCCCTATCAAATCTTTAGCCGTCTTATAAGTGATAGCTTGCTGTTGATCTTGGGGGGGGGGGTAACAGTTGTTGCTGCTTCTCCTGCAGCGACGTCTGCCCATTCATTGCCGATCAGCCCGCAATGGTCTGGTACCCACTTTAGGAGAATGTGCCTGTTCGACTGGGCTAAGTTGCTGCGTCCGCGAGACCTCTTCCATCACTCATGCCGCAGTCAGCGCCGATTGGCTGTCCGACCATATCACGGTGAAGCCTCCTTGGTCCGCTAACCACTCCGTAGCTAATTGCAGCGCCGCCATAACTTCCGTCTCTAATGATGAAGTCCACTCGTTCCCTTTCCTTGAGGGAGGAGTGAACGAGGATTGGCTCCGAGGCCTGTCCCGTAGTCGCACTACCGCCATTTGTGAGGCCACTTTCTGCGCATCCATCTGTGTATATGGCATACTCGTAGATTGCTGCTTCTGCGATGGTGTTGATTGCGTCCGTCAGGAGTTCCTTGTCGCTGTTACGCTTGTGGCTCGTTCCGTATTATCAACCCCATCCCCTCCCCATTCCAACAGTAGTTCTGCACTCATATTAAAGTGAAAGCCGAAAATATGTAAAGTAGTGCGTTCCAACCATCGATATAAAGAAAGTGGATAAGCAATTGACGCACGCAATGCATGTAAAAGATAGACACGTGAATGACACTTTTATCGATAAATTAACAAAATGGTATCAGTGATTTTGATTGGATATTAGTCATATTATATATGTCAAATATTGAAACAGTAGTCTTTTCGTCGAAATAGATTGAAGTGACTTCTATCTATTTCAATGGATTTAAATTATAAATATCAATAAAATCAATAAAATAGTATTATAACTTCAATTTAAATACACAAAATTACGAGGAATGTTGATATTATGTATTTTAAAAATATAATTTTATTTTTAGTATAGATAGTACATTAAAATTGGTAGTGATTATCAATATATATATGATAAATACATATTATTATAAATAAAAAGTAGTGGGCCAGATAGTGGGTTTCGACTGCAGCGCTCGTAGCGGATAGTGCCATAAACTACATTCAATTGCTTATCCACTTTCTTTATATCGATGGTTCCAACGCGTACATGATGATTCACCACTTCAGTGACTCATCGTGTATTCAGTGACTCATCGCGTATTCAGTGACTCATCGCGTATCCAGCCTCATTCGCAGTGGGTAAGTGGTGTATTAACATTACAATCACCTGTACATTCCTTACTATTATTGATTGATTGATCATTTATTTAAGAAAATACATAGTCGAAAATATAATCTAAAGTATACAGTATAAATATTTGCCAACGATGACATATGTTATAGAAATAAACAATGAATAATACGAAATTAAAAAATTAAAGAAATGAAAACATTTTACAGTTACCGTAAATATAATCGAAAGTAGAAATAAATTATATAGTACAAATTATCGAAATAGAAATAAAAATTATTAGTAATAACATAAAGCAGAAAAAAGTTAGTATCTTAAATAGTGAAGTATTAAATTAAATATCATACAAATCGGCCCTTTTCAGGGCCACTTATTCTTAACAGGCTTATAATTTATTAATATATTTCCTAAAGATAATAATAATAACGTTCATAATTTTAAATATTATTTTTATAAATGTATACAATTTATAAAATAACATTGTTTTCAAAGAAAAGTATAACTTAATTCATATATTAATACTATCTTTTAATCGACAAATATCAAATATTTTATCTCTATAAACTTTCAATCTAAACCATAACTTCATCTCATTAAGTGTATCCATAACTCTTACCTCATCTGTTATATTAACTATTTTCGATTACAGTAATATTCGCCTTTTATCTTTACCACATTAAGGGCTGCATATATAAACATTCCTGTTGTTGTAGAGCACCTTGCCATTTTGTATATTTTTCATATTTAGTAGTATGTATTTTCAAATAAGCATTTTTATATGAAATATTAATTTTTAACATTACAAGTTATATTTATTTTAAAGATAATAAAATACACTAAGAATATCTAATAAGTTTTAAATATAGTTCAATATCCAATGATATATTTAACAATCAATGTTTTTTTTTTTAATTGAACAAAATGAATGTCAATAGTAATCATTTTATTTAAAAAGTGTAGTTTTATAATATATATATATTTAATAAGTTATAGTAATTATATTACTTAATAATAATCTATAAGAAATATTGTATTTGATCAATTATTCAATAAGTTTTCTACAATATAGTATTTCAATATTTTAACATATTTGTGTATTTTATATATTATTTACATTTAGCAGTATACATTTTTAAATACTAAATTCTACATGAAATATTGATTTCTTAACATTACAAGTTATGTTTATTTTAAAGATAATAAAATACTCTAAGAATATCTAATATTTTTAAATATAATTCAATATCCAATGATATATATTACAATAAAGTTGTATTTTTGTAATACAAAAAAATAAATTAAAATATATATTTTATAATTATTAAATGTTTATTTAAAAACTTAATATTATTAAATAAGTAAAATTTTATAAAACAATCATATTTAATAAGATATAGAACTAATATACTTAATAATAATCTCTTTAAAATATTATATTATATCAAATATTCAATAAGTTATACCTAATATAAAATTGTACCAATTCTTATAAAAATAGTGAAGTTTTACATTTATCTATATAATTATTATTTTATTAAACTTAATATGGTATGTTCAATGGAATAATTTATATTATTTAATATAATGTTTTGTAAATAATCTAATTTGTATTATTTTTTTCTGATATAAACTTTGTATTATAATTAGATAATTAATTAAACAATAAAAAACACTAATCAATTTAAATTTAGAATACTATATTTTATTACATACACAATTATAATATCATATGGTTATTGAAATAAATATATATATATATATAATACAATGAAGAGTATTTAAAAGCCGGAGGAGTATAATCAAGAAGATGGTTTCACAATGTACATAAACACGTATGTAACATAGGTTTCCAGAAAACAGGGGTTACGCATTTGCTTATAGGTATGATTTCGTTAACGCCCCTTTTTGGTGGGCGGTTTGAAGGCTGATAGCATTCACGATCTACAGAAAAGCTCGACACGACAGACGACCTCTTTAGAAACTCGCGGCACCTATTTAGTAGATTGGTACGACAGGCGACTTCTTTAGCAGTTAGACATGACAGTAATCCCTTGATGTTGTGGCATTTCTTCTATCCATCCATGAGGAAGTTATCGTTCCTAATATGAAATTATATAGATTTAAAAAGTGGATAAGCTTGTCTGAAACTGTTTCCGTTATTTCAGACAGGTTATGAGCATGGGTAAACATTTAAATATAAAGCTTTTACACTTAAATTTACTAATATGTATGTCTAATATTATATTATTAATAGATATATAGAAATTATCATTGCCACCATTATTTGAATATTTATGTAAACAATATAAAAATTAGAAATTCTTGTTTACATATATATATATTTTGTTCTATGATATATCACATTAGAACAGTGTATGTTTCATACAGTATATATTATAATACATTATTATCAATTACATAATATACATGAATGTATTCAGTTTATATTTATATAGACTAATTAGTAATTATAATGTGTCATATAATGCATGCATTGACATGGGAACTTTTGAAGGCATGATTTATTTACAAAGTACCAAACACATGTCGCTCATAATCTTTTTGGAAACATTTATATATACAATTACCATTATATACACATTTTGGATTATGGTTAAAAGCTTCACTATTTTAAAAATTATTAATAATGATTGTATAAAGTTATATATAAATGGTATACATATTTAGTATTCATTTTATTATATATTTAATATAATATAATAATATAATATTAATCGTGTATCATACTTGTATATCCATATTAATTTTTAATATTATTATAATTGCTAAATGTATACAATATTACACGTTATTTTAATTTAAAAAATATTTATGACACATATTCTCGTGATTGAGATATCTATATATATAATATATTTATGTAGAGTTACGCTATCATAAAATCACTAATTAGAATAATTATAACAATGTTGTCGTCATTTAAATTGCGAAACTTTTGACCAGGTATCTACATTTTATACACACATAAATTATTTAAATTTTTAATTATGATACTAACACGTTATAGGGAGTTATAAATAGATTATGAATAGAAATTATAATTAATATTGGTACTTATTTCATATGGTAATTTTTAAATATTATACGTAACAATATTGCATATTACACTAATATATATATATATATAATATATAAAATCATGTATATTATTTAAGCCATATTTATTAGGTCTGGATGGGGTTTAACTAAACCCTACAGCATGTGTATATGAAGACTTAGCCTGCTGAGCTACCCTAAGTTTATATATACAAGGATATTTACTAACAGTTTTCTGTATCTCGGAGACTTCTGAAGATGGCTGATCCCACATTTCTTTAGGGAAAGCCACCTCTACATTCACACCTAGGGGATTAAGTTAGTGTATAATAACAGTGATGTACTATTGCATTCTGGGTAATACACTATATAACATCGATAATATCATCTGTGAGGTATCGTAACGACTAAATAACTTATTTCACTACGATATGTGTGATCTGTAATATAATAATTCTCATTACGCAATAAAAGTATTCTCATTTGTAATTAAATAATAAGGTGTGATATATTAATAGTAAATAAAGTGCACTATTAATTCTTAAGAGGACTTATGATATCTCATTCATCTCGATACTTAGTTTTAAATTGATGTATTAAATGTAGTATAATGATATGACATCTTAAAATAACCTCACATGTGTTAATACTGCTGTGTTTGGGATATCTTTCATCATTACTGGAATCTGGTGGCAGCCTTTAGCCAACTTTGAGAATATCTTCTTGTTTCTCAGATATAAGGACATCTTTGATATGATTGTGTATGTGAGTTTAACAATTTGATTATTTAATATTAAATAATCACCAGCTGGATGAACTTACCTCATTGTTAGTGGACCATATGAAGGGGTGATTACAGAGTGCTAGCTTCTGATTATCTTCTGCAGTTGTTGTAGGTTACTGAACTGCCCGTGTGCTATTGTAAGCTTCTCTGTGGATAGTCTTCTTACTTTGCAGTAGAATGAAGGTCACTTGTCTCTGTGTAATTAGTTATGTGGTGTTTATGCATGTTTCTGTTGCAATTTTAATATTTCAGGGAATTCATGTATAGTATCATTGAATGGTTTATTATCATAGTGTGATAGGGAAGTGATATACAATGTATTCATTATTATAATCGTAATATATCAAATAATTAACTATTTTAATCGTATAATATCAAATAAGTATAAAAAGATTAAACAAATGTAATGACAATAACAAACAGTGATAGTGTAGGTGTGTGAGATAGACTAATAGTGTATTATAGGTAAAGCTGATATATTATAAGGTAAACCTATATAAGTTATCTGAAGAGCTTCCTTTAGTGGCTGTTCCCATGCAATCATCGCATGTTGTTTAACAGATCAGTGTGTCTACAGTGTTCAAGGTCAGATATGTTCAATAAAGTAAGAGCTCTTTCATGAGGTCAAGGTTCCCGCTGTTATTAGAGATGTTCATATCTTTATTCTGTGGATTACTGAGTATTTGTAGGAACATAAATGTTATAGCCTTATTTATAAGTGACAATATGATGATATTAGGTTGTATGGTTTGTAATACATGCATTATTAAACTGTGATTCTATTATTACAAAACCTGCAGCAGTGTTGTTCTCGCAGAGAGAAGGCAATGTTATGTCCACAGTGCAAATGTTCGGTAGTCTATTTCTTATCCATCTCTCTTATTATTCACACTCATATACAGGTCACAGATGTAGGATCAAATGTACTATCATACTTAATGAACATGCATAACTCTTTGTTATTTCTCAATGTACAGGTTAATTATATTTAGATTATATGATAATAATAATATATTCAGAAGATATTTAAAATAATGGAACAAATCTATTAAACTTTCATAATACAACAATCTGCTCTAGAAAGGATTGACCTATATATTTAAGATGTGATTATTACATATTATTTATAGAATTATTAAATAATATAGTTATTAATAAGTTAAATACATATCATATGATATTAAGAGTTAATCTTGTATTAAAATAATCAGCAATTTAATAATGTAATGGATAAAGATAAGCATATTATGAAATCTGAAATATAATTAAATTTACATTATAATACTGAATATTTATATCTGGAACAAGAAATTTAATAATTAACTATATATTATGTACTGAATAGTTTATATTGAAACAATACATGTTTATATTGTATACATTATGTAATGTATCTATTGTGTTTATAATTATGATATTGTACTATAATTAATTAATTAAATAAATAGGGTATTCATATTTATTAATAATACACATTGATAATATTATGCAATAAATAAACAATAGTAAATATATTTAATTCACAAATTCATAAGAATTAAACAATCATCAGATATATTAACATCACTATATAATAATGTTCTATCATTGTTATCTAAACATATAGAATATATATTATTATTAGAATACATGTAAATTACACTTTCATCATAAACACTATTATATGATGTTACATCATTAAATATATCTGTATTAAGAGATGTCCATACATTTGTTGTAATGTTATAACATTCAGGCTTACGACCACCATCATAACCACCATATACATAAATACAGTTATCTCTTACTAAAGCAACATGATAATACCTCGCATGTAATAAAGGTGCTAATGTATTCCATTCACCACCTCTATAACGTATTACTTTATCATCACTATCATCATTATCAATAACACCACCAATAACATAAATATCCTCATCTACTACAACTGTGGCATGATAACGTACACCATAAGGTAAAGATTTACCTGCTGACCATGAATCTGAATTTATATTATAAATATTCACTTTACATGAACAATACAAATTATTACTCCATCCACCAATAGTGATCAAATCACCATCTATCGTTACATTAACAGTTGGAGCGTAGTCACTTATAAATAAATAACCATAAGGGTAACTACAACGGGTTACATCATTAGTTATAGTATTACATCTTAACATTTTACCTTCAGTAAAATTAATAATTAATAAATCACTATTAATATAAATAACTTTATTACCATCACCAAAATTATATTGAAATATTCTGTTATTATTATTAATATCATAAATACCATCATTTGCTACTTTATATAGAGATAACTGTTTTTTAGTATTGGTAGTTGATTCTTCATAAGACGGAATGCTAAAACTATCAATAGAGTTTAGTTTATAATAATTCAATAATTCTAGAGTAGATTTGTCATTTAATACAGAAATATTAATATGTAATTGCTGAATGATTAGATCTAATTTACAGTTTCCTGTATTAATTACTTTATTATCTAACATTATATTTTTATTACATACTCTACAATTAATTAAACTAAATAAAGATTTGGCATTATCAAATCTACTATCTAAATCGTATGTCAACCATAACACAATACCTTTAACAAAATAATATTCATTTGAACTATGAAAAGCTCGTTGTTTTAAAAATTCATGTAAATCATTAGGGCTTAGTTTTAAGAAAACATATTTTTCTATTGTTTCTATAAAAATAATATTAAAATCACTTTTTATCTTCTGAAGATACATATTAACAGAAGTCATGTTATAACTATACATTATATCCAACAGATTACTTGAAGGATGCTCAGGGAGATATTCTGCCAGAAAACTGTCACACTTTTCAATCAAAGACTTTACCTTGGGAATAATTAAATTAACATTAGTTAGGATTAATAAGATACAAAAAGATACAAAATAACTGTCATAATATATATATATATATCAGATAATATACATATAATATATATTATATTAATTAACATTTTTTATTTTAATATTATTATTATTCTATATTAATAAATTGATTTAATTAACCAGTATATATTAAATTTAATTAAATAAAATAGACCAATTATTAAACAAATTAAAAACTTGTAGATAAGATGAGATTTCCGTCAATTCTCCAACATTATTTTCATCAATGCATACCTCTCCTGAATATATATACTGTAACAAAGACTCCATGCTGTTCTGGCTAAAGTTGAAGCTGACTTTAGCCTGGTTGTTCTCCTTCATATCAGAGTTAAAGAGACATCTGAAGTAATCACTGGCTCCAGCCAATATTACCTTATGCACCTGGTCATTAATTACTATATTAAATAATGATTCATTTATAAATACTATTTATATTATTATCACTGTAAAGTTATATTTATAGAAGTAGTGAAAATAAATATAATGTTAAAATAATCATTGATATACATATTACGAGTATGTTTTAATTATAATAAACTATATAGGGTTTTATAATTTGTAGTAATAGTTTGTATCCTACATGTAAATTTAGTGTAAAATACATGAGGAAATATACATATATTGTAAAATATATAATGGAGATATTTAACTTTTAATAGCTAAATATTATGATAGTATTTAATATTTTTATTATTTCTATAAATTAAAATTAATATAACATTTAAAGGAATTTAAATATATTACCTCCCTAATATATAACCCTATATTCAATAGAATCACTGATAATTGAGAAGTTGGTCAGAATGTCTTGATTTCTGAGGGAATTCATGTTGGAGACTAAGCCAATGCAATACGAATCCATTGAATAACTGTTATGGATTTTATAAATAATTTTTATTAATGTATTGATATATATACAACTATTTACTGAATAAATATATTAATTTTAATGTAATAATCTCTGTATCTAATTGGTTATAATTGAATATGGAATATATATATATATTTTGTTATCAACAAATATTTATAAATACATAATTGTATATAAAAGAAATTAAATTAAAAATAATATTATAGCATAATAATTATATAGATTCAATAACATTTAATTAATTTCGTTATATGTAATAACTGCCTGCGTGGCTCAGTGGCTAAGGCGTCAGACACACAAGCAGTAGGACACGGGTTCGACCTCGTCCGGACCATTAATTAATTTTATAAAATGGGTCTTAAAATATTATTTAGAAGTGATCTTATATAATTGTGTATAAATAAATGATCGGCTCTCGTTAAAACCATGGATGCCTTAACATGAGGGCGGTTCGAAGGGACATTAGAGCCATATATGGTTATAAGTGAAAACTTCATCTAAGTTCCTGGATGGGATGAAAGGACTCCACCAAATAAAAATAACAATATATAGATACATATACTTAATATATGGAATTAATTAACACAACAAGGTATGAATAATCAATATATAAATAGTAAAATATGTGATCAATGATTGCAGGTGGCAGATATGATGTTGGTATAAAAGTGGAGTGATATTGGAACATTGAAAATAAGTAATAATTGTGCATTTTCTAATTATACTGTAATATGATAAAGGTAAATGAAAATAATAATTTAATATAATTAAGATCAGCTTATATATATAACAAGTTATGGCTTGTTTAATTGTATCATAATAGTTATATTATAGTAGAGTTATATTATTTAATTTTATATTATAAGCCACTTCTCATATGTGTGGCTCAGTAATTTTTTTTTGAAAATTGCTGCACATTTTTTTATATTAACTAGATAACATATTAAATTGAATACAAAAAAAAAAATTAAAAAAATTAATTATTGGAGGTGCGCCACCTCATTAAAGTTTAACATGAAGAGATAGGAAGTTTAACATGGAGGAGATAGGAAATATTTGAAACTTCGATTTAACATCATTACAATTTTTTTTTTTAGTTTTATCTGCAATTATAGTTTTAATTATAAATTTTTGTATAAGATAATATTTGTACAATATTTTTTTTCGATTTTCCAGGAAATTTTGGAAAAATACAAAATATTTTAATTTTAATTAAAAAAAAATTATTTATAAAAAAATATAAACATAAATATATATACATAAGTATATGAGTGTACTATTACATGAAATTAATTTTTAAAAAATAATGTATAGTATAAAATATGGTTATTTATTGACTATTTTAATGTAAAAATATGATAAATTTTATATTTGAAAAAAAAAAGTTAACGCACTATTACAAAAATTTTTTTTCAATCGACTGGATTAATAATAGGGTTTTTTTAAAGAATTTAAATCGTTAGAAATTTTTTTAAATATATTTTACTTTTTATCTTATTTTTTTATAAATTTTAAATTATTAGTTTGCTCTATCATTTTTTTTCTTTTGTAAATTTGTAAAAACCAAGATACAATTTATATTATAGAATTTAAAGAGCTTTGTAAAAATATAAATTATATTAATTTTAGATAAAAAAATATTATTAAAAAAAAAAATCCCAATTTTCCCCATATTGGTCAGAAATGCTGATTTTTTTTTTATTTCTATAAATATTTAGATAGCTATATTTATAATATATATATTATGTTAATTTCATTATATAATATTCATTATTGAATGAGTTATGTTATAATATGTATTATAAATAAATTAATACATTCATAATTTCTATCTACAAAATTAAACATTTTTACTAATTTTTTTTTCACAATTGTGGTCATAACTTTTTTTTAAATAAAAATTTAAAAAAACTAAGATATGACTTCTATTATAGAATTTGATATGCATTCCAACTATACAAATTTTATTATAATAGCATAAATATATAAAATCTCATTTTAGTACCAATATCCCATATTCGAATATCTTTATAGTTATTATTTATACAGTAAGATTAGCCGATTATATCCATATATGTTGTTATTTGTCATTTAGTAAATGGTTTGGGGTTATATAAAATATAAAAAGGTGTATTAGTAAGAAGGTTCGTGGTTAAAAAGTATAATAAAATGAATATAAATTTGAAAATTAGTTGTTTATAATGGTTTATAATGTAATTGTCATGTGATTTCAATATAGGTAATAGCGGTATTTTTTCTATAGAAAAATATTTATAGGTATATACCATTGTGACAGAAATACTCCAAACATAAAATGCTAGAAGGTGCAGCAATTTTCAACAAAAAAAGTCCGAGCCGCTCCGGCTTAATGCACAACCTGTAAATAGATTGGGATTTCTGTATAAGTTATAATTAGATCTAGCTATAATTTCAATGTAAGTTATACTATAATTATTTTATATCAACAAACAGCAATTATACTATAAATCATAAGATTTATGTGTGTTTATGTCATACAATTATGTTGTATATTTTGATAATTATTGATCTTTTAATAATTTAATTGTATGCATAATTTACTAATAATAATCATAGAATTTAGTTATTATCCATATACTACTAAAATTGTATTATTACATATTCACTATTGAATAATGTTTTAAAGCTGGATGAATATATCAGAATAAATACATATACTGATGAAATCAAGATCAAAGTAAATCAGTTAATTTTAATAATAAATAAATACATTTACAAATTAATATAAATATAACATAAAGCTGCGATCACATCTAGCGATTTTGCTACAAATTCACTGCAAAATCACGACGAACAAAATCTTCAGGTGTGAACACCACGACAAAATCACAGCAAAATTATGAGCAAAAAAATATTTACGGGCAAAATCTCAGCAAAATTGAAAATAAAACATATTTTCTAATTGACGAGAATTCGTGCAAAATTTTTTCAAAACGCAGACATTTCAATAATTATTGATAATCGTTATTTATTAAACAATAAACAAGCATTATTTAAAAACTATTTAAAATGTCCGATGATAATAATACATTAAGTATTATAACTTTCTACGAAGGAAACAGATGTCTGTGGGATCCTGCAAATCAGGATTATTGTAATAAAATAATAAAAAATAAGCTTCTACAGAAATTATCAATGGATTTAGCTATACCGAGTAAGTATAATGTAATTTTAAATTTTATTGTATTACAAATTTGATTAAAACTATTTTAATTTAAGTTTACTTAGTAAGTTACTAATTACTAGGGATGTAAATGAATACAAATAACGAATTTGCTAGATGTGAACATCGCGACAAAATAACGACAAAATCGTAGACGAAAATGTTTGCTAGGTGTGAACACTCCACCGAAATCGCTGCGATTTGTCGAAGATTTTGCTGCAAAATAGTATGCAAAATTCTGTCTCTTTTTCAGCACAATCGCTAGATGTAAATGGCTACTTTACAGATAAAGGAATATAAATATATATATTATTTGTATATATGAAAATATATAATACATTGAATTATAATAATTAAATAATATTTTTATATTATATATATATTAATACAATATAATACAACTAGAATATAAAATATAATATTTTATTTAAAAGTTAATATAAATATAAAAAATACTCATACTTATACTCATACAAGGTTAATATCAAATTTGTAAATAATAAATATAATATAGAGATTGTTAAATTAATTAGTTTTTCATATTAATCAACTAATAAGAGTATTATCAATTAAGATTTAGAAAAGTATCTGAGAATTATCAAAATTTAACTTCATATCAGAGATTTTCTGAAGGATAAATCAAAAAATATTGCTTTGTGAAATGTTTTGCAAAATAGTTGTATTTTTTGAAAGTTTTCTACTATTAAATTGAATTTAAAATTCTTATATTATATATTCTTGGTTATACGATTTGTCATTTTATAAACTTTTATCCAGTTAATCCTCTATCATAATCACTTTCTTCTATATATTCATCTATACTATTTCACCTTCATTAAAATACCAAAGCTTACTTTAAATTATATAGCTTAAATTGTGATTGTTATAAAAAACTATTTAACTATGTCTTATGGCATTGCTTATGCACTACTTTATTGTACAGTTCACTAATAATTTAATCTATTTTAAATACTTTCATATGGATAATTACTTTGAGAGAAAACTTTGTACGAAACTGTACAACTCTGTTATATAAGTAATGTTTGCATATATACAATACTATAGTACAATTGTATAAGAATTTAAATTCTTATATTAAATAATAAATTATTACAATATAAAGTTATATTATAATATTTAAATAAAATGTTTTATTATATAAAATTTATAATACACATGAGTTTATAATATACACTATATATATATAAATATCTTAAAAAAATGATAATCTTTATATTATATATCATACTTTATATCTATGTAAATAGAATTATAATTAAATTATAAAAACATCAAAAGATTTTAATATTTTTTAACATTAATTTTAATATTAAGTTTTATAATTATATTCTATAAATAATATTGCATTATTATAATCCAATATCATTATCCAGTAATTATATATTATATTTAATCATGTATATATTATATTTATATCATATTACAAAATATAATTGATCATTCTATACAATTTTATCAAACTATATTGACATCAGTAAATATGTTATATATTTTATCATTAATAATTTACAAAATTATATATGATGTGTCACTCCCATCTAAATATAGATTATAATTACTACTATTAATACGCTTCTCATGCAGATAAATATATATTTATGTCATACAAATTACAATATTTTCAAATTTTATCATGCTTATTTATTTGATTAATTATTAATAACATAGAAATAACATTTATATACTTGGATTTACATTAAATTTATTATATTAAAATGAACAATTATATGACCTATATTTAAATATTGAAATAGGTTAAATTACTCATAAATAAATACACAGTAAATAGTCCAATAATTTGAATTGTTAGTGTATGAGTATTTGATGATGGCTGAGTATACATTTAAAAATGTGTTAATTGGTCATGTTTTATAACTTTTTAATCAAAAGTTAATCATACATTTATATTCATACATCAAAAGTTTTGATGTATGAATATAAATTTATAAATTAAAGATGATTCTAGAGATAATTTGTTTGTCTAAATATTATAATAGATATAAATATTTCAATTATAAATATGCATTAAAAATTATTATTAATTACAATTATACATATGTATTTGTGTAGATTGATAATACATAGAATATAATACATTTAATTAAATCTATAATTTTGAATAAAAAGTTCAATTATAATTTATTTTTTATATTTGACTAAATATTCAACTTCATTATTTATGTTGTAATATAAACTATGATATAACCTATAACAAATAGTTACCCATGAAATATATAATTATTAGTTAATATAAGTTAATAGGTCACAAGTAAATATAGAGTTATATTAACCCTATTTAAAAAAAAATTTAAAAATTAAAAAACTATAATATACATTCTGGTTTAACTTTTAATTTATTTATTATTTTCTCAAAATTTAAAAATTGTAAATAAAACTACAACCCTAATATTAACTATTTATATGTGGTTAATAAAAGAATGCTTTTTGTACAACATAACTTTGTATAAATGTGATGTTTAAATATCTAAGCTAAAGTGAACAAATATAGACAAAACAATCAGTATATAATTTATGTTATGACTTTTACATATGTTACAATTTTACTTTTTAATGTACTTGACTTACTTAATTGACTTGATATGAAATAATTGGTAGTCTATTTATATAAATTCTATGTATTTCTCATTCAATTAATAATAATAAATTGAAATGTGTATAGATATAATGTAATATATTATTATTGCAATAACAACCTAATTAATGGATACAAACAAAGAAAAACTCATGTAATATATTCTGAGTCGACATCTGGTATATCAAAGTCTTAGAAATATTTGATTTTATAGTATAACATTATTGATAAAATATACTAAAGTACGTAATACGAAATTCAATAAAGAAGTAATATAATTTTGCAATTATTTTGAAAATATAATCTAATATGGCGAGGTATTAAGTTCGACCCTAATCCTTCATTATTTAATTTATATATTTTAGAACCAGGGTTCGAATGATTTAAATCAAATGATTTAAATCAGCCTAAAAAAATCATATTTTTTTTTGATTTAAATCAATATTTCTCAAAGTATATTATATAATTATTAGATCATGATTTTTATAATATAATAATTATATTCATGATGTCCTTCTATATCCCTATATATATATAGGATGCTATGTTATATCATTAATATATAAATAAATGCGAATTATATATATATATATATATATATATCATAAATTATGATTCATAAACATCAAAGAAAAAATATATAATGTTAAAATAAATAAGAATTATGTATATCATAGACATTATTGGAGAAAGATATAATTTTATTTTTTTCTATGTAAAATCCAAAAAATATTGGTGTATTCAAAATTAAGAAATCGGAGTCTCGGAGTTAATAAAACTGCAAAGCTTATATTTATGTAAAAATATTTTAATATAAACTAATTTATTTAAATAATTATCAAAAACGTTTTGATTTGATTTCTTGTATTAATAATTTTAGCATCATTATTTGAATATAATTCTAGATAATAGTCAGTATTATATAAAAACACTAGTAATTAAATAATAATTATTTAATGTTGCATTATGCAACAGCATATAATATAATGTATACATTAATTTTGATAATTCAAGACATACAAAATATCACATTTTTATTATAATATAATTCTATTTATTTATATATCTTGACTTAATTTTATAGATAATTAATATTTAGATAATTTTATAAATTTATATATAGCACAGTGCATAACACCCTGATTTTGAAAATAAAATATTATTTATATAATAATCACATTTAATAATTTGTCTTTAAAATGGTATATAGCACAGTGCATAACAGTACTTAAAAGTGATAAAATAAGCATTCATAAATACAAGCTCGAAAAATAGTTCATATAAATATGATAATTTTTTCTAATCTCTAATTTTTAAAAGTGAATATCTCTGAATAAAATAAAAACTGTTACCATCTATGTTTGAACCACTTTCGATTATAGAAATACTTATTGAAATGACATGACATTTTTACAGTATATTAATATTATGTTACTCTTCAGATATAATTATATAAATCTAATAAATTATTCAATTATATATAATATTTTTTATATCTAATTGAAATTTCTTGCATATTTTTTTTTCTAGAAATAGGTATAGTGTTAGTCCATTTTAATATAATTTTATTAATTTAATTATCATACTCGATAGTTATGTGTAGATATATATTAGTTATATATTATATAAAAAAAATTAGTTGATATTTTGAAGTATACATAGATTGAATCTATTTTTAGTATTCCATGATTTTTCTATCTCCACCATGTTAAACTCAGGGTGTTGCACCGGGTCTTAATAGTTATTTAAATTTCTAAGTCTAGCAGTAGAAAAATGATTTATTCAATTTTTATAATTAATTAAACATCTATTTATTATATTATTTTACAATTTAAATATTATTTTTATTAAAATCAAATAAATCGATTTAAATCAAAAAAATCCGATATAAATCAAAAAAATCAGATTTTTTTCGAACCCTGTTTAGAACATAATTTCACTTATCGAGTCAAGTTATACTATCTGCAAAATTATCCGACTTTGATGTTTTTTATGCATATTTATTTATCTTATTAATATTCATTTTATTCGTAAAATATACAAAAATACAAATAATTAAAATATACATATCATTAATTAATATAAATTAGTTACATAGTTTATGATGGTTATTTAAAAATATATATATATTTTGATATTGAAATATTCTAGTAACATACATTCAAATTAGTTTTATATTTTGTATTCTTTTGTAATTTATTTTAAATGCCTGGTAATAGAATATATTAAATAGATGTATCAATTATATTGAGAACGTAATGCAGTTCTAAATGTTACAGCATTAGTATAGGATATATAATTGTATATGGCAAGAAAAAGTTATTACATATCCAATAGATATTAGCCATATAACACCATATTAATGAAATAATGCTTTTATAATGTTAAAAAAACCAAAAAACAGTTAATAAAACCGATTCAAAAATACCGACGAACCCTGATATGAATTAACCTAAATAATTGATATTAACATATGTTAATATAATTATTGACACTTTATATAACTAGGGTGTCACTAATATACGAAAGTATTTGGTAGATGCAATTGATCGTAGAAACATGCTCAATAATCATAAATAAATATTTATTATATTTTCATGCAGACATAAAATCTATATTTAGTAACAGACTTTAATTTATTATTTTATATTAAATATTTTTTTATAAATATTTATTTTGTAATTTGTTAAGAATATATTCACAAAATCGATTAATTGATTTAATTTTTTTATTTTATAAATTATGTAAATAAAATATAAGTATGTCAATAAAGCTTGTAAATACCCACAACTTTCGTATATGAATAAATTTAATTTGACTTGTAGTGTTTGAGATACACGGGGTGTCACTACTACACACATGTCACTATTATAAAACCTTTCCCCTATAACGTAATATATAAATATTATATTGAATAATTTAATATTATAATATTAAATTATTATAATAATATTAGTTTTAAGATCATAACGGATGGGTTGCTAATGTAAATAAGCTCCAAAAAAAAGGATGAGTTGAGTTTTTTAGGCTCACTTTGGGATGTAATGTAGCTAAATAAAAACAAATCAGAACAAAACTAAATAAATTAAACCAAATAACCCTCAAATATCAATACAAATTAAATATATATATATATATATATTTACATTCTAAACCCATTCATTATGGATATAATAATAACCCTTTTTTTTGGATACATTTTTAAGAAAAATTAACATTTATTGTCCAACATTCTCTAAATTGTGCACGTGTGAGTGATAGTTGACCTATTTGTTTACATATATTTAAATCTTATAATTTATCTAATTTTTAAACTCAATTTAATAACAAGTTTAAAATATTATTCGAAACCCATGAGTACACGTGGATTACCGACTTATATTGATTTATATAAATATTATTATTCAATATTTAATGGCGAGAAAAACTCAAGAAAATATATTATAAACCTGGAATAAAGCATCACTACCAACCTCTAATAATATATTGCCATATGTTTACATTTCAATATAATTCTTATATAATACATACACAAATATTTTTTTTTTTTAATAATACAGTAAAAGCCGCTTTTATCGACATCCCAGGAGATCCAAAAATATGTCGATACATCCGATTGTCGTTACATATGATGAAGGCGTGGCTAATTTTAAATTACGCAAACTTAATAGAATATGTACTTGTATTATCAAATATCAAATATATGCTATCCTTAATTTCTATTATATCGTTAATTGTGTATATTAAGTTAATACTATTAATGCGAGCGACTTCGATTACGTAATATCGAGCGCGCTCATATTCCAGAGAAGCGTGCGACGCAATAACAAGTCATGAAATTAACCCAGCGTGGTAGGGACATTCTTAATATCTACGTACGAATATACAATATTGCGTATACGCAGTATTACAATAGTATCAAACATGATATTAATATATATGTATATAGGGGTATATGCATATATATATATATATAAATGGGTATGCGTGTATATGGGTAATATATATATAACAATGTGCATAGTGTAGTGAATCTACAATAATACAAAGATTAATTCTTCATATCATCATAACTTATTTGATAATATACATATATATGTACTATATATATACTATAGTCCATAGTTTATTAATATGCTCAACTCTATATCATACATACTATAGTATATATTGTAAAGATGTGTACTATTTTCATGTCGATACACGTGATGAAAATTTCTAAATTGTATAGTAAAATTTTGTCGATACAGCCGATTGTCGATACACGCGATATTCTCTAACATGTATTAGATGGAAATTCCAACAAATATATTTGAAATTGTCGTTAGAACCGATATATCGATACATGAGGCTGTCGATACAAGCGGCTTTTACTGTATATAGAAAATATTCATTATATATTATTTTGTAAAATATTATTATAATATAATATACAATTATTTTACGCATGTATGTTATTTATATAAGCACAACAAAATAGTAATATAGCTATACTATTTTTTTTATCTGTTCGGTTAATTTTATATATGAAATAGTTTTAAATAATTATTCTGTGTAAATTACACTTGAAATTTCAATAATAATATTTTAACATTTAATATTTTAATTTGAGTTTTCTTATTATAGTAGGATACCTATATGTATTAATATAGCATAGATACTAATACTATATAAAAGGGTGTACACTAGGGAGCCCGTTTTTGAAAGTTTTTCTCTCTCAGTTACAGTAGGTTATACATGACATAATAAACATATTTGGAAAGTTTCATCATAAAATATGTAATATTGGTAAAGCGAAGTGTACTTTAATGAAGAAATATTTCATTTATTTTACAATGTAAATACATTTGTGCAAGTGGCGTTGTCATAAAAATAAAATATTTTGCAAATACGTGTATAAATATATTATAATATTAATAAAGTAAAAAATTATTTTAAAATTTAAAATTAATTTAATTTATTTTTATTTTTTAATTAATGTAATTTATTCGACTATTTTTTTGATAAATTATTTTAATTAAGGATCAAACTTTGTTGTGAGCCTATAATTGATATTTACGAGGTATAATAAAAACAAAAAAAAATTAATTTTCTGACAAAAATTTGTTTACGACTATTTTACTCCAAAAATTAATTTTTTGAATAAATATATGCTATTTTTATAACAATACTTATAATTTTATATTCATATATTGATGATAGACGTGCAATGTATTTATATATTATATAATATATTTAGTATTATAGTTTCATATAGTATAATGTAATATTTAATTTTTCATTCAGATAAAATACAATTGAAATAAATGCGATTATAATAGCTTTCACTGATTATCTTATTCGTGACATGCATTGTTTATTAATTAATAATGCATATGCCAGTATATTTAATTATTATTAATATATATAGGTAATACTATAATATATACTCAAATAATTGTTTTATTGATATTTTTAAAAGTGGCCCGAAATTACTTCCTGTTTTTTTAAAGTTGCATGAAATTACTTCCAAAGTGGCCCGAAATTATCTAGACCGAGTTTATCTGGCCCGATATTACTGGTACCCATTGTATACACTACTTCTTAACGGATAACACTATTTAATTATAATTATTATTAAATACACTTTATCACAAGGCATTTTATGTTTTGCATATATAAATTATATACTATAATTAAAACGAGTATATTTATTTTATATTTTTCATATATATGTTACAAGTTCATAATATTTTAAATTGTGTGTAACAGGTGGATATAATAGAATGACCAGGGTTGGGGTAAAATACACTTTATCAAATACAAATTTGTATTTATACATATAAATTGTCTTAAAGAATTAAATACAAATACATATATTTATTAAATTTGTATGCAAATATAAATACAAATATATTTTATCAAATACAAATACACAAATTTGTATTATTTAATTTGTTATAATTTTTTTACATTCATAAATCAATTGTTTAAATTCCAAATAATATTAAATTAACATATTTTTAAAAGTGTATTTGATCAAATACAAATAGATTTGAATGGTTGCAACAGACTAACGGCAGTTTTATTTAAACATGTATTATTATAATAATTTGTGTAATAATTTGTATAATAATTATACATGATGTATATGTTAACTATTAACTATTGTATTAACTAACTATTAATTCGATATTAATTAATGGTGATCATATAAATTATATATATATTTAATTATGTTATACTATTATTATAATAGTATATTACAATATAATATAGGTATAACAGTGAGATTCAAAAAAGTTCGAAGCATCTTATTGGTCGTCGGATACGCATTCATTTATTTATTTAAATTTAAAAAAAAACGATCATTTTAAAATGTTTTACAATAATTATTAATAATTGATATCTTTGCTCCAATCATAATTAATAACAATTAGTGGAATATGATTTATTATCCTGTCATAATAATAAAAAATAAATCAAACTCACTTCCTTTAATATTTTGAAAGTCAAGGTAAGATGATGCGTTTTTTAAATATATAGTTAATTTATAAATAAATATATATTTAAATATAACTATCAGAATGAGTAGTTAGGTTATTACAATAACTATGTTATATAATACACTCTTATTATACCGATTAATAATATTATATTTATTTAATAATTAAAATTTAGTAATAAATTTTAATTATTATAATAAATATTTTAATATGTATTGCGCTATTTAATAATGTAAATTTTATTTAACACATATTTTATAGATTATACATATACACTGTTTATTATTTAATATTATAAGTATAATATTATATTTAATTACGATCTATAGTAATATGAATATGAACTTTTAAGATTAATACTATTACAAAAAAAATGCAATTTATGACGTTTTTTAAAAACGATATTTATTTTAATTGTAAAATTAACTAAGTTATCTATATTATTATTATTAAATATATACAGCACAGAGTTCTTCAAATATTGTAGATTATTATTAATATATTTTATATACTTATAAATTAATAATTAAGATAGTTGAACGTGCCAAGTAAACTTACATATTTATATTTTAATATTACAATCTGTCAATCTTAAAAAAAATGATTTTTTTTACAAAGATACAAGTAATTATAATGGTATAATGGATCTATTTAAATTCTCATAAATGTATAATAAAACTATGCATTTGCGATTTTTGTGCATTAACTTATATTTATTTTATATAATATATTAAATAGTAATTATATTGTATTTAAATAATACTAATATTAATTATAAATGTTATTAATTAATTAGTTATTTAAAGTTTATTTAATACACATTTAAAATTTGTATTTATTAAAATTTATATAAAAATATTTAAGATATGTATTGCTATTACAATGATAATTATAGTTTAAATTACATGCATGTACTTATTACAATTTTATTTGATAAATAAATAATAACTTATTGATATATTGTATGTATTGTATGTATACATATATTTAATACAAAGATGTTCTTATTTTAGCTCAAATATGTCTGTTCAATTGCTTGAAAAGTATTGTACACCTGAAACTGATGCATTTAACTCTAACTGAAACTGAAAAAGTTGGTTATATTATATATTTATTAATATGTATTTATAGTTAAATATATTTATTAAAAATTGGCATCTCTGTGACTGTAGTAATAAATTAAATTTAGATTCTAGTTTTTATATTAAAATTAAAGGATTTAATTGTAGAATTAAAGACAGTTTTAGAAACAGATAAAACTGTATTTGTGGAGTGGTGTAAAGATTATTTTTCACATTCTACAAATAATTAAATACTTATACTACATTGAATAAACTACATTGATGAGTTCACGATATAACAAGGTAACCACTGATTACTAACTACTAGTTAGTAACTAGTGATCACGTGTGGTTTGTTGATTTCGTGCTGTGTGAATTTTACTATTTATACATAATTATTTATATTAATATGTAGTATCAGTGTGCACGAGATCACTGGTAAGTATTCAACAATAAACTTATTACAATTCACTGCAAATTTATATTATTAAATGGAATGCCAGTATGTGTTTATCCAGAATATATCAATTAGAAAATTATAATCAAGTTTCATTACTAGTTAGAGTAAATAGAAACTCTTTAAATAGTAGGAAAATTTACTATATTGAGAGTTTGATTACCTAGATAAGATACTTAAAACTGTGTTTCTATTTACAAAGTAATGTATACACACTGAAAAAGTGTATAAAATATTGCCATCAATCATCATTGAAAATTGTAAACAGAAGTAAGGTAAACGAATTGAATTTTAAAATAAATAGCTTATGTTAGTGAGTATACAAATAACTAACTTAAATGCAGTAGTATACGACCACCAGTTAAAAATTATTGTCGCTGCGATTATAATGGGGGGGGTGTACACATTATTTAACGTGATATTGTTAACAATAAAATTACTGAGGGATAAGGTGAATGAAGCAACTTATAATGATTGTTGATAAATTGATTTGAACATCTGTTATTGTCACTAACACCCCCTTGATATAGTAACATCCTCTACTTTATAGGTTATCTATGAACATCAGATGCATTTTGCGGCCTGCTGCTAACGCCTATAAACATTGGAAACAAAGCTGTGAAAAGATACCGGAATTATGGAATTCTTCTGTTAACACATTTAGGTTAACTCAATAGATCTCCCAAAACCATTTAATCATCTTATCTAATCATCTTTTTCGAGTATATTCCTATATAATATAATCATATAGTTTTTTAAATATTGTCCCTTATTAATTTACTGCACTTATATAATATATAGGTGATGTATGAAACTTCAGATGAATGTTGCGGCCAGCAGTAATGAAAATAAAAGATTGGAGGCTTCTAAGATAATGGAATTATGTAATTCTGCTATTGAAAAATCATTTACATTAATATTATCTCTTAAAATAAAATTTAAATAATTTCATTGTACATAAATATTATTCATTTGATTTTATAAATACATATACATAAATATTCTATTTAAGATGAGAATATAGAATATAGCTCCTGTAGGTTTTGCTAACAATTTACGGGTTTAGATGTAACATATTTTATATATCGATAGATAATTTAAAATAATACAAATGTATCTGATATTATATACCATATTTTCATTCTTACTATTTATTATGATATAAACTAGTGTGAAAAAACTTAAACGATTATTTTAACCCACTATATTAGTAATCAAAAAATACGCTTGCTATATTGGATGCAGACCATTTAAAATGGAAATTTAAATACATAAATTATAGATAACTATTATTCAATTAATTGTATATATACATATTAATTAGGTTATTTTTAATGGAAATAATGCTAGAAAATTTAAAATATTTTGCAAAAGTAATATAATTTTTTTAATATATTTTATAACTAATAATTTATAATTTAAACTATAATTTATAAGTGAAAAAATTTATTTAAAAAAAAATATTAAAAATTATATTAAAAAATAAATGGCCAGTTGAAAATTGAGCCTTATATGACCATTTTGAAAAAATAAAATAAATTTTATAATTCTATATAGTAGAATATATTTAAAAGAACAATGTGTGAAAAAATGTATGTATAATATTAATTAACAAGTTATGTACATTAAATTTTGTTTTCATGACCAAACAATTTGTATACTTTACATGTAAATATTGGCTAATTTTTAGCTCATAAATTTACCAGTTTTTGATCTATAACTTTTTATTTAGTTATCTGATTACAAAATTAATATATGACTCTTATATTACTTTTTCGTGCTCTTTCCAATGGTACTAATTATTTTAAACTAGCATCACTAGAAAAAATCTCATTGTTATACCTATATAATAATTATATTGTTAAACATTTTTAATATATTATATATTATAATAATCATATAAATTATATATTCAATGAATAATATTCATCCATAGTTATATATATATATATATTTCAACTGTTAATATCATTATGATAATCATATTAAATATGTGTTAAAATATATATTTTAATAAATAAATACAAGAATATAATCTACTATTGATAATTATCAATTATAATTGAATAACTTATACTATCATACTAGTACCTAACTATATTATAAATTTTCAGAATTAAAATTAGTTTTTTTCTGAAATAAAATTACCGTTAGTATGTATACACTGTATAATACAGCATTTGAAATACATCACTGAATAATTATTCAAATACAAATAAAAATACACCAAATAAGGGTATTTAAATACAAATACAAATACAATCAATTTAATGTGTAATTCATTTAATTTTAAATACAAAAACAATCCACATACCTGATCCAAATTAATTTTTAAATAAAATTGAGAAATTTGTAAATAGTAATTATAGACAAATTATTATAATTATTATTACAATTAAAATGTTTTATAATAAATTAAATAATCTAATTAATAATAATATATAACTAACGATGATAGGACTTTAGTAAAGATGAAAATAATAAGATTAATCTCAAATACAACAATAAATTTAATTATTGAAAGTAGAAAGGAAGTGGGCGTATTTATAATATAATAAATATCCGGAAAAATATATCTATTTTAACTACAACAGGGAAAAGTCTTTGATACAACTATGGAGCCATAGAGATTCATTAAGATATAGCATAGATATAGAGTACCCTATATCTATAATACCCTATCTCTATATCGATAATACTCTATATCTATGAGATATGGATTACATTTATAAATCAAGGAAAATAATTAAATATCAAAAATACATATACATACTATGTACCACACTTAAATAAACACACATATATTAATATACATATATATATATATATATATATATATTTATCAAAATATTAGGGAAGGTTCCAGGTGACTGAGACTAGAACTCTAGGACTCCACAACCTTAAACCAGGCTCATAGTTTAAAACATTTATAACAATATATATTCATAGACATATTTAAGTGATCATAACATGATATTGAATATATACTACTTAATTGTTATGTTGAACTCCTCTTGAGTGACAGTTACGTCAACACATTAGTTAAGTTATCATTAGACAGTTACTTACTTTTACTTTGTTGGTTTATGGACTGCATCAATGCGTGAGTAATCGGCGTCGATGGGAGGGAAAGCAATGGAGAAGTAATAAGTCTTAAGGTGGCTTTTAAATGAGGGAGTTTATTTGTTTGTTCATAGGTGATTGGGTAGGGAGTTCCGGTGGTAAGGGGCAGAGAGGGCAAAGGAGCGTATATTGGACGAGTGGAGTTTGTGTAGATGGGGAGTGGTAAGAATAAAGGTGTTGGAGGAACAGGTATGGAGTTGAGTGATGGGTGTATGTAGATGTAGGAGGGAGGCAAGGTAGTCAGGGGAGTTGTGGTGAATAGCTTTGTGGATGGTCGGGGAGAGGTTGTACTTTATGGGGTAGGGGACTGGCAGCCAGTGTAGTTGTTTTAGGAGAGATGTAATGGAGTCAGTATAACGACGGGGAAGTACATGGACGCAGAGAACTGCAGCGTTTTGGAGTCGATGTAGTTTGATGAGCTTGTATTCAGGGAAGTTAAAGAGTAGGGAGTTGCAATAGTCGAATATGGGGATGATGTAGGAGGAGGCAATGGTAATAGAGATGGGGAGGGGAATGTAGCGTCGTATTAAGCGGAGGCAGTGTAGGTGGTAGTTGATGGATTTTGCATATGTATAAGATGGGAGTCAATGGAAAGGGTGGTATCAAGATGGAAGCCAAGGTTTCGGACGTGTTGAGAGTAGGGTAGTGAGGTGTTGTTGAGTGAGATGGGAGTGGTTCAGGGAGGGTGGAGGAGCGTAGGGGTAAGTGGAGAAAGATAGCTTCCGTTTTAGTGGGTTTAAGTTTAGTGGGGTCCCCCTCCCGTGTCTACGGGCCTGACCCACACTCATATGAAGTCATAGGACCAACATGTATCCTAAGATGAACACGACACCACATTCGCCCAAGACCACCTGAGTCAACCCTATCAACTGTTACTGCCAACTATAACTTTACAACACCCCTGACTAGAACACCCTGCATGCCCGATGTAAATGAGCCCCAAGACAGCGATACCTTACCTATTACCCCACGACGTAGTAAGCGCATTAGAAATACCCCAAATAGATATTCACCCTAACTCACCCAATTATTATATAGATAATACCATGTCTTGCGAATATATACAAATCAACAATATTGCAGGTATTCAGCCATATATGATCACAAGTCGCCCCGCAGGAGCTCGAGACCGTGTCGCTTACCTAACGGGTATATATCAAATTGATATTATCAATAACATATGGATTCTGACAATTAGGCTGAATGGCACAAGCGCCGCAAGAAGGTTTCGTCGTCCGATCCGTTGACATAACTGGCTCGAATGATCTCCATCTATCTGCATAGTTCTTATCCAACCGGGATAAGGAGGGATGTTATGTTAACCACTATATGTGATATTACTCCCCTTTTGTAAACACTCATAATGGACCATTCCATTATATATGTATTGATTATGCTATTCATAATCCGTTACGCATCACTGTACGTTAGCGTCGGCTATATAAAGGCGAACGTTTCATCTATTCAGCAGTCTAATAAATACGGTACTAAAGCCTTGACTCTCTTCGTAATATATACTTAACAATGGAATTGATAGATATGGTTATATCACTACGCTTACAATGTATACTAACAGATCCTCGTTATATAGAATTGAATTTCTTCATACATTTTTATGGATGTTAATACAAAGTAAATTACTGTATTACAATACCTATTTAAGTCGGGTAATGACTAATGAATGTAATAGTGATTTAGTTGTGAGAATGTTAGCTATGAGCAGCCCTTGAAAGGGGAATTCCTATATTATAAAGGACACCATTTACAAAACGGGTAGTGTTAGATATGTAGGGGAAAGTAACCGCGGTCCGTATTGAGAATACGGACAGTGCCCTTATACGCACACTCTCGGTATCTCAGAAACCATATATCCTACAAAAAAATGTTTAATGAATAAAATATTTATAAATATATAAATAGTCTAATAAAGTATTTTTTATTTTTTAATTATTAAAAATATTGCTGATATATCCAATAAACTAATTTTATTATTACGTTTTTAAATTTATGACATAAAAATTCAACTTAAAACCTTCTCAATAATATACAAATGTATCGATATAAAATATAATACTATATTATTAAAAAATAAAGCATTCTAAAATTATATATATAATTTCTATATTTGATATTAAATATGTATTACGTTATACGTATATATCTATAGATATAGAGGTCTCCTCTATAGAGGTCATATAAGTTCCTAATACAGACACTCTATAGAGTGTCATCTATAGATGTCTTAATACGGACACCCTATAGGGTGTATACAAAGATTTTCCGAAGGAAAGATATAACACTTACGCGAAATCGTGTAATTCGAATTTGTATACAAAATACCCCAGTGCCACCTATAGCGGGTTACTTTTAGGAACTATGTGTTGTTTATAATGTCAATTCGTATTTAACTATACACTTTTAAAATGTTAAATAATATGCTTTATATTAATATTTATATGATGAAAACTAAGTGTTCATTACTAATATATAACAAACAAATATGATATGTATGTTTTAAATGCTATAAGTATATATTTAGTGAGTAAAAGCTAATTTATATTGCATGTAATTTAATAGAGCAATGAAAACATTGTTGTATGCAAACAGAGCCGAACCTAAATCTATTTCAGTGATTTCGATACTACTGCTAGCAGCGGTTAGGGATATTACTAAATTACGTTGCATGCATATATGCTCCCTATAGGGAGTGTTATATCTTTGCTTCGCAAAATCTTTGGTGTATATATAACCAATCAGCGCGCATCGTATGAACTATTCTGATTTTCTAAAAATCGCGTGCGTTTAAATATTAATACAACCTAAAAATCTAAATTTAAAATTTTTATTATTTTGATACTTAAATTGTCTTATTAATTAAATTAATTAAATTAATTAATTAAAAAAATATTAAAAATAAATAAAATATTAACTAATTAAATTATAATAAATTGTTCATAAAATTAATTATAAATAATGTATTTATAATCTGTCTGATTGATTCATCAATAATATATAGTTTATCTAGTGTTATATAGGGTGTCCGTATTATAATACAGGGTGTCAGTATTCGGACATGGGTACCGAAATCGGACACCCCCGTTATCTATGGATTTAAAAGATTAAATAAAAATTTTAAATCACAATAAAATCTATAATCATATAATATTAATATAGTGTAATTTTTGAATAAAAATAATGAGTCATAAAATGTTAATACAATGTATTGTTAAAGTGTCAGTATTAGGTTACTTTCCCCTATAATGAATAACCAAGTTTATTATGAATAGTAAGAACGATAGTAGTGGTAGTGTGCGAGATAGGAAGTGAGCTAAGGAATGTATTAAGTTATAATAGTAGGATCTATGTCAATTGAAATATAGTAAAATAAAAGCTTCAAAATTAATTCGAACGATATTGAAAATATTATTATATACATATATAGTATATATTATATACTATACAGCATAATAATATCTAATATATTGTATTATGTATTAATAACTAATACCGGAGAGCCAATACTAATACTAATTATTAATAAAATATATTGGAGGGAAGGGATTGTCGCATATGCTGGTATTATGGCCGATAATGATATTTAAAAAAATATTATAGCTTTCAAAAAATTATATAGGATATTTAATATGAATTATTGATTTTCGATTAGAAAATAATGTTTGTAATTGTTATCGAAAAAACGTAAGGTTTACTTTATTTTACTGACAAATTATTTTATAAAATTATGTATTTAAAAAATATTCAGTAAAATAATACATTTACTTTCAAATTATATTAATCTTACATATTGTAATACATGACGCGAACCTATTGGAATTTCAGAAATACCAGAAATATATTTGATATAGGTAGAACTATTTAATATATATATATATATATATATATAATTATTATATATTTATAATTTAACTTATTTTCTTTAATCTAACTCATATATTAAATAAACTATAATGTTACACTACAATGGCCGATAACGAATGGCCAACACGGTCTACCGGTAACAACTACACGCATCAACCGTAACAGCTGTACGAATATCGTAGTCGACATGTTCACCCTTAATGTATAACTCTAACAGGGTGACTCGTTATAGAAATCACAGTATAGGCAGATCAGAACATTTAGAACAATAGCTACAAGTAACACACTAGTGTTGTATGGAACTATAGTTTATTATAACTCTTTAAAGTATTAGTTTACTCCTATTGGGGTAGTCTATAGTTTGCATTAACCTTACACCCATATATGTATTAACCTTTATGTATTAGTGTGTCGCATAATATAATAGACTATTGAATTATATTTTATTTAAATATCTTTGAATAATTATATTAGTATAGTTTTACAAGCACTCATTGTAGTTAGTTATATACGTTATTCAATCATATTGTAAAGTAACGACTTTGCGAAAGTAAAACATATAATAATTGATTACATATGTTGGGAAATGGGAAATGTGGGGTCATCCAAAGTCCTAACGATGTATATACTTAGGTGGTGATATTCTTATCGCAAGTTAGAACAATGGAAGTCACTCGCTGATTGAAGGCGACCCGCTGTTCGACATCGATTAGCGAACATCTGTTCTCAAAGTAACAAATCATTATCACGTGATCGGTGTTGACCAATCACGAGAGACTATTTAAAACAACTTCTATACATTAAGAAGGAACTAATCAACGGTCAGTCTCCCTTGCACGGTTAGATGACACACGCGGATTGTAGTACACATTCCACAGTAGAACACATATCTCCGTCAACACTAACGTTAACAGCAGCCTGCCTAACAACTAAACGTGAGGTTATCCACAACTAATATATGGTATCCATTACTCATTCATTATTATATTATATTAACCATGGTTGCAACCATTCATTAAATATGCAAAATAGCTAAACTGATTTTATTAATTATAATAACGAATACATACTTATGTCTAACCGTAAGAAATCAGTTCATATACTAGAATGTAATATTTTTTAAATGTATTCTTAATATTATTTGGTTGATTATCTATTCTTAAATTTAATAGTTAATTAAATTAATAGTTTTTGAATGTATCTATATATATATATATATATATATATATATATATATATATATATATATATATATATATATATATATATATATATACATTGACATATAAGTATCTATATATAACATCTTTGTGATTGTGTTAATATATTTATAATAGTATTTATATAAGGATACACTAAATATATAATATATGAACACTACACTTGGTAATGCACTCCTTAAAGAGCTATTTAAATACTGTATTTAGTAGTGACATCGAGTGGAAGTAACGTACAGGATATATGTATTATAACTCTATAGAATGCACGGAGACTCCAATAAGTATATTCATCTAAAATAATAATCACACAGATAATTTATAATCTAATTATATTTTATTTTATAAAATACTTTATCAATACGCTAAAAAATTATTCGCTAAAAACTCTAAAAATTTTAGTTCGTATGGTGTTATATAGTAATATGAAAACAGTGAAGGTATAGAATATTTGTATGTATATTACAATTTAAGTATCATACGATATATGTGGTGTTTTATAGCTATAGTGGAACAATGCCTTGTGTAATCGACGCGGGTCGATCATGCGTGACGGTATTAGTAGTGTAACCATGCGTGACGGCCAGTGATGTATCAGGTATGAGTCATACCTACATCGTACATGTATCACGCGTGTGTATACTAGAGTTAGCTGTCAACAGTTGTAGCTACGTTATATACTAAATAACACACACTCTCTGCGCTTGAACGATATCACATGGTCACACGTTTTCTGCTATCTAATTAATCGTATATGTCATATATACATTGTACATGGAATATACTGATTATATAATACTTTATTATCATTATTATAATAATAATTAAGTATTAATATATAACATAGTTATATTTTAAAAATATTAATTAAGTATTGCAATATATGGATTATTTTTAATTATAATTATTATTGAATATTGTAATAGAATGTTTAATATATTATATAATGATATATGTATTATATATATATATATATAATATAGAAATAAATATTCATATATTATAATACATATATGTATTCATTATATTACAATAAAATATATTTTCATTATACATATTAATTATATAAGTAAGTAATATATTTATAATATTAATTTAATAATTAATAACTATATTCAATACACATGATTACTTCACATAAAATAATACGCATTTTTAATATATTATAATATATTAAAAATGCGTATGAATTCATGTGAAATAGAGGAAAGTAACCTAATACGGACACTTTAACAATAAGTGGTCTTAACAATTTATGACTCAATATTTTTATTCAAAAATTAAAATATAATAATATTATATGAGTATAGATATTATTGGGATTTTAAAATGTTATTTAATATTGTTAATAGATAACGGGAGTGTCCGTATTCATACCCATGTCCGAATACGGACACCCTGTGTTATAATACGGACACCCTATACATGTAGTGGTGCACCACAATATACTAGGTATGTACCTATATATTATTTAAGAATAAATAATATAAATTACAATTACATTATTTATCATTTTTATGAATAATTTAATAATATTTAATTAGTAATTAGTTTATTAATTTTTATTATTTTATTAATTAATAATACAAGTTAAGTATCTAAATAATAACAATGTTATATTTAGCTTCAGTGGTGATAATAATATGATAACGTACGCGATTTTTATGAAAATCAGAACAGTTCACACGATGCGCGCTGATTGGTTATAGGGCGTCAGTATTAAAACATATAGATTTTCCGTATTCGGGATTAATATGACCTACAAAATATAGCAATTATTTATATAATGTTTATTAATTATATATAATATTTAGAATACTTTACTTTTTAATATTATATTGTTATTTTTTATATTGAATCTTTTGTATATACATGAGAAGGTTTTAAGTTGAATTTTTCTTAAATTTAAAAACGTGATAACAAATCAGTTTATTGGATACACCAGTACTATTTTAAATAATTACAAAAATACTTATTTAGTCTATTTATATAATTATATATATTTTATTCATTACATTTTTTTGTAGTATTTATGGTTTATGATATACCTGATATCCGTATTCGGGCACTGTCCATATTCGGTTACTTCCCCCTAATCATATTAATTGAATATTTTATGACAACAATATGTCAATTATGACTTGTCTTGTATATATATACTACTATTAACTATTAGTATTATATTATATTAGACTATATAATATAAATTATAATACCAATATTCACATAGGTTGCCTACTAAATATATTGAGCAATATTATGAATATTATATATGTATACTTGCCTTCCTTATTAATTATAATTCTGACATATTACAAAATAGTATAAATATAACATATTAATATATTAAATATTAATATAAATAGTGTATATATTAATTAATGAATATAATATTATTTTATTTTCAATATAATTTAATTATAATTTAAATGATAAGTTTAATATATATATATATATAACATAGTATTATTAACTATCATATAACTAATATCATAATATTCACTTATACATTTATAAGTATACGTAACCCAACGAAGAATCTATTTAAATACATATAAGTTGATAGGTATTAAATAGAAATATTTATAATTTAATATATTATCTGTAATGAAACTTAGCCAACAAATGGCAATTCCTCAAATATAATATTACGTATATTTAATAAATACAGTATTATATTTGTCTGTATTTATAACCAAATTATTAATATCGAAATCCCTCTCAATAATATATTGTTACAGATATCGACAGTGCAAACATCCGCCATATGGAAATATTATTCATGATAAATATCTACCAGATTTCTACCCCATCTTCAGAATGCCGTTCCATTTTGATGTTGGTAGTGTATTTTATGTTATGTGTGTCATAATGTAAGTTACGTATATTACATTATCATTACCTTACTAAATCACACTGCAGCAGGTCTATCATTAGTAACCCCTTATTCTCTAATGTGTCTAGTCTATTTGCAAATAGGTTCATCTGGTTTCGGCTTTCATCATCGCGGTCGTCGCGATCAGAAATATATGTCATCGCGAATCGCGACGATTGTACATAGACAATTTAAATTACATTTTAAATATATCTACTTTGTGTTTATATAAAATATAAATAACTAATATTTTTTATAAATTATTGAATTTTTATATAATTTTTTAATTTTGCTATGTTTATATCTTTATTTTTACAAAAAGTATACTTATAGTGAAATAAATAATAAAATAAATAATATAAGTATTTATTTAATTATTTTCAAAGGTATAACTTATTTAAACCCTCATAAATTTGTTAAATATTACGAATTATAATTCAAAATTGAGTTTATTTATTTATGAATGTATTATGATACTGTGATACATTTTACACCTTAAAAAAAGAGTTCTTAATTAAAAAATAGTAATTAAATACTAATGACTATAAATTCGTATTTAAAGTTCCAATTAATTATAAATATATTTTAAACTTATTTCTTAACTATTTTATCATACTTTGTGAATTATGAACCGATTTTGATAAAATTTGCTATGAAAAAATCCACATTTAGGTGTAGTAATATCTACCATTCACATTTTAAGTAGTTCCATTGGAATTGTAAACAGTGTTTGTTTGGAAAAACGCTATCTGACATTTTAATTTTATATTATAAAATTCATATTTGTTGTTTAAAATGCCTTTAACTGATGAAGAAGTGATACGAATATTTGATGATTTACCATCAGATGACTCCGGTGCATCGTCTGGAGATAATCCTATATGTGTTAGTTATTATCGTATTTATTAGGTTATAATAAATTAATTATACAATTTAATATGTCAAATTATATATTATACTGTATAATTTATAAACAATTATATATATATATATTATTCTATAAATACTATGAATAACATTTGATATTAAATTGTATATTAAATATATATTTATATAATTTTTATTTGTTAACTACATTATATAATTTATTTCAAATTTAGTAAATATATATCATATATTTCAAAAAAAAATTAAAATTATTAATAATTTATTATAGTCTTTATTTATATTTATTAAATATATATGTATATATATATATATTTTAAGTAAATGGGTAATGTATATTTTATTTAATATATTTTTAAAATATATTTATTTAATATCATAATTATTTATGTATAATATTCATTAACTTTGATTAAATTAACGGCATTATAAATATTCAATTTATTCTATAATTCAATTTGAATTTTATCATATTTTATTAATATAGTTTATATTAGCTAAACAAGTTATATTATAAAAAAAATACTTTTTATAAATCATTTCCATTACATTACATTCATAATATACATTATTATATATTGGCTATTTTAAATGTTGCTTTATATGTATGCATTTATACATATTCAATCATAATATAAATCATTTTTATTTATATGATTATTTTTTTCATATGATTACTTTTTTTATTGAATATCAGATTTATCTGAATATGATACATTAAATATGTTTTTTTATTATATATTAATTATATATATATGTTACTAAATATATAGCTATATTCATAATATATATATATATATATATAAATATTTAAGTTATTCTATATTTCAATTTAAATGTTATCATATTTTATTAATATAGTTTATATTAGCTAAACAAGTTATATTATAAAAAAATACGTATTATAAATAAATTAATTACATTCATAATATACATTATTATAAATTAGCTATTTTAAATGTTGCTTTATATTTATCCATTTATAAATATTCAATTATATTTAAAATAATAGAAATCATTTTTATTTATACGATTATTTTTTTCATATAATTAAATTTTTTATTTAATATCAGATTTTTCTGAATATGATACATTAAATATGTTTTTTTATTATATATACATATTGATATATATATGTTACTAAATATATAGCTATATTCATAATATATATATATATATATATATATATATATATATATATATATATATATAATGTATTACGTTTAGTACTATAATAACATATATAATCTAATCCAACATATACATTTTATTATATTTTAATGGTTCATCAAAGTTTAATTAGTTTTTGTAATTTTGTAATATTTCGTTTAGGTATGGGACTTGTCTGAAAATGATTCTGATGATGTTTGTATTTTATATATATATATATATAATTAAATTTATAATTAATATTCATAATAATGTAAAATATTAAATTTAAGTTTCGTAACATTTATATAAAATTTAATAATATATACATGACAAATTCTAAATATACCAGACATTCCTTTTAATTTTTTTTAATCGTAAAATTACGGTACCATTTTAATTTATATTTAAATATTATTCCAAACCTTGCCTGTATTAAAAACATTATGTTATGCAACAATATAATTTGTATTGCAGTATTTAGTTTTAATCGCTATAAATATATCTAATTTATAATAATGTTCATATAGAGTGCTACGTCGTCTACCAGGAGTACTCGGGATCGTGGACGAGGAGGTATTCCGTCTACCATAGGTACTATGGGGAAAAGACGAGGAAGTGAAGATTATCCATCTATAGATGTTTATGTTAGTTGTATATTTATTATGTTAACGTATTATTAAATTATACGATATAAAATTACTTATTTTATTATCTTTAAATCGAAAACTTACAGTAACATTAACATTTATATTTAAATATTATTCAAAACCTTGCCTGTATTAAAAACATTATGTTATACAACAATATAATTTGTATTGCAGTATTTAGTTTTAATCGCTATAAATATATCTAATTTATAATAATGTTCATATAGAGTGCTACGTCGTCTACCAGGAGTACTCAGGATCGTGGACGAGGAGGTATTCCGTTTACCATAGGTACTATGGGGAAAAGACGAGGAAGTGAAGATTATCCATCTATAGATGTTTATGTTAACGTATTATTAAATTATACGATATAAAATTACTTATTTTATTATCTTTAAATCGAAAACTTACAGTAACATTAACATTTATATTTAAATATTATTCAAAACCTTGCCTGTATTAAAAACATTATGTTATACAACAATATAATTTGTATTGCAGTATTTAGTTTTAATCGCTATAAATATATCTAATTTATAATAATGTTCATATAGAGTGCTACGTCGTCTACCAGGAGTACTCAGGATCGTGGACGAGGAGGTATTCCGTTTACCATAGGTACTATGGGGAAAAGACGAGGAAGTGAAGATTATCCATCTATAGATGTTGATGTTAGTTGTATATGTATTATGTTAACGTATTATTAAATTATACGATATCAAATTACTTATTTTATTATCTTTAAATCGAAAACTTACAGTAACATTAAAATTTATATTTAAATATTATTCAAAACCTTGCCTGTATTAAAAACATTATGTTATACAACAATATAATTTGTATTGCAGTATTTAGTTTTAATCGCTATAAATATATCTAATTTATAATAATTTTCATATAGAGTGCTACGTAGTCTACCAGGAGTACTCTGGATCGTGGACGAGGAGGTATTCCGTCTACCATAGGTACTATGGGGAAAAGACGAGGAAGTGAAGATTATCCATCTATAGATGTTTATGTTAACGTATTATTAAATTATACGATATAAAATTACTTATTTTATTATCTTTAAATCGAAAACTTACAGTAACATTAAAATTTATATTTAAATATTATTCAAAACCTTGCCTGTATTAAAAACATTATGTTATACAACAATATAATTTGTATTGCAGTATTTAGTTTTAATCGCTATAAATATATCTAATTTATAATAATTTTCATATAGAGTGATACGTCGTCTACCAGGAGTACTCAGGATCGTGGACGAGGAGGTATTCCGTCTACCATAGGTACTATGGGAATAGGGCGAGTAATTGAAGATTATCCATCTATAGATGTTGATGTTAGTTGTATATTTATTATGTTAACGTATTATTAAATTATACGATATAAAATTATTTATTTTATTATTTTTAAATCGAAAACTTACAGTAACATTAAAATTTATATTTAAATATTATTCAAAACCTTGCCTGTATTAAAAACATTATGTTATACAACAATATAATGTGTATTGCAGTATTTAGTTTTAATCGCTATAAATATATCTAATTTATAATAATGTTCATATAGAGTGATACGTCGTCTACCAGGAGTACTCGGGATCGTGGACGAGGATGTATTCCGTCCCATATATATTATATGTTATATATATACGTATATACATATATATATATATTTAATGTTTATAATAAATACACATTTTTATATAATTAGTTAGTATCAAATTAATTAAATATATGTTATTAGAAATTATAACATTAGTTACGGTTAAATAAATAGATTACATTATTCAGTTAATTATTTAATATAAATAACATTTTTTTATTTAATTACATTGTTCTATAATTATTGATTAAATTACAAATAATAAGTTTTGCTTTTATTATTATAACTAGGTGAATATTGAATATTTTTAATTTTTGTATTCTAATTCTTTTAAAATATATTTGTATGGTAAATTAATTAAATATATGTTATTAGAAAATATATTTAATTAGTTAAAAGTTAAATAAAATAGATTAAATTATTCAATTAATTAGTTAATTATTTAGTTTAAATAAAAAATCAATTATTTTAATTACAATATTATAATAGAAAATAAAATTGGCTTTAAAAATAATATAACTTGTAATATAAAATTATCTAATATTGTATGTGTATTTATAGTTTAAAATGTACATAATTTGTTCTAAAATAATTAATTAAATTACAAAAATAAGTCTTGCTTTTATTATTATAACTAGGTGAATATTGAATATTTTTTATTTTAGTTTTCTAATTCTTTTAAAATATATTTGTATGATAAATTAATTAAATAAATGTTATTAGAAAATATGTTTAATTAGTTAAAAGTTAAATAAAATAGATTAAATTATTCAATTAATTAGTTAATTATTTAGTTTAAATAAAAAATTAATTATTTTAATTACAATATTATAATAGAAAATAAAATTGTCTTTAAAAATAATATAACTTGTAATATAAAATTATCTAATATTGTATGTGTATTTATAGTTTAAAATGTACATAATTTGTTCTAAAATAATTAATTAAATTACAAATGATAAGTCTTGCTTTTTTTATTATAACTAGGTGAATATTGAATATTTTATATTTTAGTTTTCTAATTCTTTTAAAATATATTTGTATGATAAATTAATTAAATATATGTTATTAGAAAATATATTTAATTAGTTAAAAGTTAAATAAAATAGATTAAATTATTCAATTAATTAGTTAATTATTTAGTTTAAATAAAAAATTAATTATTTTAATTACAATATTATAATAGAAAATAAAATTGTCTTTAAAAATAATATAACTTGTAATATAAAATTATCTAATATTGTATGTGTATTTATAGTTTAAAATGTACATAATTTGTTCTAAAATAATTAATTAAATTACAAATGTTAAGTCTTGCTTTTATTATTATAACTAGGTGAATATTGAATATTTTATATTTTAGTTTTCTAATTCTTTTAAAATATATTTGTATGATAAATTAATTAAATATATGTTATTAGAAAATATATTTAATTAGTTAAAAGTTAAATAAAATAGATTAAATTATTCAATTAATTAGTTAATTATTTAGTTTAAATAAAAAATTAATTATTTTAATTACAATATTATAATAGAAAATAAAATTGTCTTTAAAAATAATATAACTTGTAATATAAAATTATCTAATATTGTATGTGTATTTATAGTTTAAAATGTACATAATTTGTTCTAAAATAATTAATTAAATTACAAATGATAAGTCTTGCTTTTATTATTATAACTAGGTGAATATTGAATATTTTATATTTTAGTTTTCTAATTCTTTTAAAATATATTTGTATGATAAATTAATTAAATATATGTTATTAGAAAATATATTTAATTAGTTAAAAGTTAAATAAAATAGATTAAATTATTCAATTAATTAGTTAATTATTTAGTTTAAATAAAAAATTAATTATTTTAATTAAATATTACAATAGAAAATAAAATTATCTTTAAAAATAATATAACTTGTAATATAAAATTATCTAATATTGTATGTGTATTTATAGTTTAAAATGTACATAATTTGTTCTAAAATAATTAATTAAATTACAAATAATAAGTCTTGCTTTTATTATTATAACTAGGTGAATATTGAATATTTTTTATTTTAGTTTTCTAATTCTTTTAAAATATATTTGTATGATAAATTAATTAAATATATGTTATTAGAAAATATATTTAATTAGTTAAAAGTTAAATAAAATAGATTAAATTATTCAATTAATTAGTTAATTATTTAGTTTAAATAAAAATTAATTATTTTAATTACAATATTATAATAGAAAATAAAATTGTCTTTAAAAATAATATAACTTGTAATATAAAATTATCTAATATTGTATGTGTATTTATAGTTTAAAATGTACATAATTTGTTCTAAAATAATTAATTAAATTACAAATAATAAGTCTTGCTTTTATTATTATAACTAGGTGAATATTGAATATTTTTTATTTTAGTTTTCTAATTCTTTTAAAATATATTTGTATGATAAATTAATTAAATATATGTTATTAGAAAATATATTTAATTAGTTAAAAGTTAAATAAAATTATTCAATTAATTAGTTAATTATTTAGTTTAAATAAAAAATTAATTATTTTAATTACAATATTATAATAGAAAATAAAATTGTCTTTAAAAATAATATAACTTGTAATATAAAATTATCTAATATTGTATGTGTATTTATAGTTTAAAATGTACATAATTTGTTCTAAAATAATTAATTAAATTACAAATAATAATTCTTGCTTTTATTATTATAACTAGGTGAATATTGAATATTTTTTATTTTTGTTTTCAAATTATTTTTAATTATATCTGCATGGTAAATTAATTAAATATGTGTTATTAGAAAATATAGAGAAAATATATAAACTTGGTAAAGGTTATATAAAATATAATAAATTATTCAATTAATTAGTGAATTACTTAATATAAATAAAAAATTACTTATTTAAATTATGTAATTATGATAGTTTATAAAACATGATTTACAAATAATATAACTTGTAATATAACATTTTTTATCGTTGTATGTATAATATGTATTTTAACAATTTATATGATATATTTATTTATAAGAAATATATGCTGGTACTCTGAGTAATATTTTAATAAATTGCTAAAGCCGAAAGGGTTAATAAATACAGTATTATATTTGTCTGTATTTATAACCAAATTATTAATATCGAAATCCCTCTCAATAATATATTGTTACAGATATCGACAGTGCAAACATCCGCCATATGGAAATATTATTCATGATAAATATCTACCAGATTTCTACCCCATCTTCAGAATGCCGTTCCATTTTGATGTTGGTAGTGTATTTTATGTTATGTGTGTCATAATGTAAGTTACGTATATTACATTGTCATTACCTTACTAAATCACACTGCAGCAGGTCTATCATTAGTAACCCCTTATTCTCTAATGTGTCTAGTCTATTTGCAAATAGGTTCATCTTATTTAAGAATGCATTGATATATAATGCTAGGTTACTTAGGTATTCTCTGTTCTTTATTACGAATAATCTTGTCTGGTTTACAATCGCGCTCATTTTTACAATCATTTCTCATTAATTTTTCTTTCCATTTTTTATGTTGTCTTACTAAGCTTTTAATCATCTTTACTTCGGAGTCCACTTCAATCCCGAATTGTGATTTTTATAGTTTACATATATGTAATAAGTATACTAAATTAAAGAGTTATCTTTTCTTTCTCTGTATAGGTATGATATTCATTCTCTATTTATTCACGAATAGTTTTACTAATTTACTTATTCTAGCTTACATTTAAGGTTAATTACTTATTTTACTTTATTCCCTTCACTCGCGAATCGTAGGGGAAATCAATGAGCTGGTTGTTACACAATGCCGTCGACATCATTTCGGTCGTGTGGCTTTACCATTAAGTCGGACTGATTCAACTTCGGCTTTACCATTCTTTGATGTCATCAATCCATTTTCTTTTTGGTCTGCCAAAATTTAATTAGTGGTTCATTATCCGAATATATACATACAATGATTACTGATGCTCTCACATTCACTACTCGATATATTTATCATTTTCTTTCTATGACTATCTCACACTAACTCACATCTTGATCTTATATGCTTTCTACAAGTTATTAACTGACTGATGTATGTTATCAGCCGATGCTGAATTTATTTCCCTTTAAATATAGCTTTATGACCCGTTATATTCATTAGGAACATATTATCTCATCGTTTTAACTGATTTAATTGTAATTTTTGGGTTATCATATTGGCTTCATCGTAATTTACATGTGGATTTCCCAGTCTCAAATTCTCCCGTCTAACTATTTTTGTTTTCTGTGACTTATCGTGAACAATTACTAGCGCTTTCCCGAATACCTTCGTTACTGTCCAATACAGATTCCATATCGATGCGAAAGTGGCCCTCAACACAAAGAATGACTGGATCACCTATCATTATTATTTTAGTATGCACTTTCATTTTTAACTTATACATATATATATATATATATATATATATATATATGTGTATGGGTATATATCCATATATATTCATATCTATTATATAAAAGAAAGTCTATTTAATTATATATATATATATATGTGTGTGTGTGTGTGTGTATCTGGTGAGGTAACTCGAGAACCGGGGTACGTCGCGAAAATATTTTATACCCGATCTTAATAAATTTGCAACAGTATGGTCTTGGTCCGGAAAATTTTTTGAATTTTATACCGCGTACCCCAGAAAAACCTGAAAAATTGACTTTTTGCCATTAAAATGATTTTTTGTCGTCCAAAATCTTCGGCGTCGCATTTTTGAAATATTTTTTTTACATTTTTTCGAACTATTTTTTTGAATTTTTTTTGATTTTTTTTTGAAATTTTTGGAAATTTTGGAAATTTTTTGAAATATTTTTGAAATATTTTTGACATTTTTTGAAATATTTTTGAAGTTTTTTTTAAATATTTTTAAACATTTTTTTGAAATTTTTTTAAAATATATTTTGTAATATTATTTATATTTTTTGTATTTTAAAAAATATTATTTGAAATAATTTTTTATATTTTTCAACTATTCGTTGAAATATTATTATTTTAAGATATAATTAAAATATTATAATTATATAATAAATATATAAATATTATAAGATATAATAATATACTTTTTAAAATATTTGTAGAACATTTATAAAAAATATATTTTGTAATATTTGGAAATATTTGTTGTATACTAGGAATACAGAATCAGGAATAGCTATAATTAATAAATAATAGATAGGCAAACAATCAAAAATCGATCAACGCAGGGTGCGGTTTGGGTTTTCGATATTTATTAAGTACTATTTTGTAATATTGGAAATATGTGTTGTATTTTTTAAAATATTATTTGAAATATTTTTGAAATATTTTTCCACTAATTTTTGAGATATTAATATTTGTATAAATTTGTTTGAATTTTAGCAACAATTTATGTTATTGTATATGAAAAGCAGAATCATGAATAGCCATAAATAATAAATAATAGATAGGTAAGCTATCAAACAACGAGTAAAGCAAAGTTGGGTACGGCAAGAAATTCCAAATCAGGAATAGTTATAATTAATAAATGATAGATAGGCAAATAATAAAAAACCGAGCAACGTCGATTTGGAACTGTTTGGGTTTAGGTTTTCAACATATTTTGGAATATTTGAAATATCTGTTGTATTTTTTGAAATATTTTTTATCTAATTTTTTAAATATTAAAAAAAATATGTTTCTACATATGTTTAATTTTATTTAATTGTATATACTAGAAATGTAGGATCAGGAATAGCTCTAATTAATAAATAATAAATAGGCAAACAATCAAAAACCGATAAATGTCGAGTCGAGTACTGTTTGGATTTGGGTTTAGGTTTGATTTTTCGACATTTTTTTAAAACATATTTTGTAATATTTTAAATATTTTTTGTATTTGTTAGCAATTATATATTTTAGAATAATCAGGAATAGCTATAATTAATAAAAATAAATAGTCAAACAATCAAAAACCTAGCAACGCCGGGTAGGGTATGACTGCTAATATGTTGAAATATTTTTTATATTTAAAAAATATTTTTAGACACTTTTTAAAAATATATTTTATAATATTTTAAAGTATTTTTGTATTTTTGTATTTTTACAAAATATTTTACGAATAAGTCTTAAAAAGAACAACGCTAGATCTACATCGGATACAGTTAGATTTATTAAATATTAGTTAGAAGACAACAATTAAAGAATAGCTATGCATAATTAGGAATAACTATAATTAATAATTGATAGGCAAATAATAAAAAAACGAGCAACGTCGGGTTGGGTTCGGCAAACAATTCTAAATCAGGAATAGTTATAATTAATAAATAATAGATAGGAAAACAATCAAAAACCTAGCAACGCCGTGTCAGGACGGTGTGGGTTTTGGTTTTAGACATTTTTTTAAAACATATTTTATAATAATTGAAATATTAGTTGTATTTTTTAATATATTTTTTAAAATATTTTTCCACTAATTTTTTAAATATTAAAATATTTTTCTACATTTGTTTGTATGTCATCTAACATTTATTTTATTGTATATAAATAATAGTTAGGAACAAATTAAATATAAATATTTAGCAATGCAGAATTAGTAATAGCTATAATTAATAAATAATAATTGGCAAAAAATCAAAAACCGAGCAACGCCAGGTCGGGTACGGTTTGGGTTTAGGTTTGGGTTTTCGACATCTTTTTAAAACATATTTTGTAATATTCAAAATATTTATTGTATTTTTTAATATATTTTTTGAAATATTTTTCTACTAATTTTTTAATTATTAAAATATTTTTCTACATTTGTTTGTATTTCAGCTAACATTTATTTAATTGTATATATAACAATGAAGAATCAGGAACAGCTATAATTAATAAATAATAGATAGGCAAACAATCAATATCCGAGCAACGCCGGTTTGGGTACGGTTTGGGTTTAAGTTTGGGTTTTAGACATTTTTTAAAACATATTTTGTAATATTTGTTGCATTTTTTAATATATTTCCACTAATTTTTTAAATATTTTTCTATATTTTGTTTGTATTTTAGCTAACATTTATTTTATTGTATATATAGCAATGCATAATCATGAATAGGTATATAATATATCTATAATTAATAAATAATAGATAATAGGCAAATATTCAAAAACCGAGCAACGCCGGGTCGGGTACGGCTAGTCTATTATATAAAAGAAAGTCTATTTAATTATATATATATATATATGTGTGTGTGTGTGTGTGTATCTGGTGAGGTAACTCGAGAACCGGGGTACGTCGCGAAAATATTTTATACCCGATCTTAATAAATTTGCAACAGTATGGTCTTGGTCCGGAAAATTTTTTGAATTTTATACCGCGTACCCCAGAAAAACCTGAAAAATTGACTTTTTGCCATTAAAATGATTTTTTGTCGTCCAAAATCTTCGGCGTCGCATTTTTGAAATATTTTTTTTACATTTTTTCGAACTATTTTTTTGAATTTTTTTTGATTTTTTTTTGAAATTTTTGGAAATTTTGGAAATTTTTTGAAATATTTTTGAAATATTTTTGACATTTTTTGAAATATTTTTGAAGTTTTTTTTAAATATTTTTAAACATTTTTTTGAAATTTTTTTAAAATATATTTTGTAATATTATTTATATTTTTTGTATTTTAAAAAATATTATTTGAAATAATTTTTTATATTTTTCAACTATTCGTTGAAATATTATTATTTTAAGATATAATTAAAATATTATAATTATATAATAAATATATAAATATTATAAGATATAATAATATACTTTTTAAAATATTTGTAGAACATTTATAAAAAATATATTTTGTAATATTTGGAAATATTTGTTGTATACTAGGAATACAGAATCAGGAATAGCTATAATTAATAAATAATAGATAGGCAAACAATCAAAAATCGATCAACGCAGGGTGCGGTTTGGGTTTTCGATATTTATTAAGTACTATTTTGTAATATTGGAAATATGTGTTGTATTTTTTAAAATATTATTTGAAATATTTTTGAAATATTTTTCCACTAATTTTTGAGATATTAATATTTGTATAAATTTGTTTGAATTTTAGCAACAATTTATGTTATTGTATATGAAAAGCAGAATCATGAATAGCCATAAATAATAAATAATAGATAGGTAAGCTATCAAACAACGAGTAAAGCAAAGTTGGGTACGGCAAGAAATTCCAAATCAGGAATAGTTATAATTAATAAATGATAGATAGGCAAATAATAAAAAACCGAGCAACGTCGATTTGGAACTGTTTGGGTTTAGGTTTTCAACATATTTTGGAATATTTGAAATATCTGTTGTATTTTTTGAAATATTTTTTATCTAATTTTTTAAATATTAAAAAAAATATGTTTCTACATATGTTTAATTTTATTTAATTGTATATACTAGAAATGTAGGATCAGGAATAGCTCTAATTAATAAATAATAAATAGGCAAACAATCAAAAACCGATAAATGTCGAGTCGAGTACTGTTTGGATTTGGGTTTAGGTTTGATTTTTCGACATTTTTTTAAAACATATTTTGTAATATTTTAAATATTTTTTGTATTTGTTAGCAATTATATATTTTAGAATAATCAGGAATAGCTATAATTAATAAAAATAAATAGTCAAACAATCAAAAACCTAGCAACGCCGGGTAGGGTATGACTGCTAATATGTTGAAATATTTTTTATATTTAAAAAATATTTTTAGACACTTTTTAAAAATATATTTTATAATATTTTAAAGTATTTTTGTATTTTTGTATTTTTACAAAATATTTTACGAATAAGTCTTAAAAAGAATAACGCTAGATCTACATCGGATACAGTTAGATTTATTAAATATTAGTTAGAAGACAACAATTAAAGAATAGCTATGCATAATTAGGAATAACTATAATTAATAATTGATAGGCAAATAATAAAAAAACGAGCAACGTCGGGTTGGGTTCGGCAAACAATTCTAAATCAGGAATAGTTATAATTAATAAATAATAGATAGGAAAACAATCAAAAACCTAGCAACGCCGTGTCAGGACGGTGTGGGTTTTGGTTTTAGACATTTTTTTAAAACATATTTTATAATAATTGAAATATTAGTTGTATTTTTTAATATATTTTTTAAAATATTTTTCCACTAATTTTTTAAATATTAAAATATTTTTCTACATTTGTTTGTATGTCATCTAACATTTATTTTATTGTATATAAATAATAGTTAGGAACAAATTAAATATAAATATTTAGCAATGCAGAATTAGTAATAGCTATAATTAATAAATAATAATTGGCAAAAAATCAAAAACCGAGCAACGCCAGGTCGGGTACGGTTTGGGTTTAGGTTTGGGTTTTCGACATCTTTTTAAAACATATTTTGTAATATTCAAAATATTTATTGTATTTTTTAATATATTTTTTGAAATATTTTTCTACTAATTTTTTAATTATTAAAATATTTTTCTACATTTGTTTGTATTTCAGCTAACATTTATTTAATTGTATATATAACAATGAAGAATCAGGAACAGCTATAATTAATAAATAATAGATAGGCAAACAATCAATATCCGAGCAACGCCGGTTTGGGTACGGTTTGGGTTTAAGTTTGGGTTTTAGACATTTTTTAAAACATATTTTGTAATATTTGTTGCATTTTTTAATATATTTCCACTAATTTTTTAAATATTTTTCTATATTTTGTTTGTATTTTAGCTAACATTTATTTTATTGTATATATAGCAATGCATAATCATGAATAGGTATATAATATATCTATAATTAATAAATAATAGATAATAGGCAAATATTCAAAAACCGAGCAACGCCGGGTCGGGTACGGCTAGTATATATATATATATATATATATATATATATATATATATATATATATATATATCCTATATATTCAATTCGCGCGATTGTTCTGTTAATTCTTTAGATATTTTAAAAGCTTTGGAAAAGTTATTTAATCATTCTTCAGAGAAATTATGATTTACCTACCCTTACATACTTGTAATACATTTGTAATTGGTAATTTAACATTTCTACCTGCATTAGATAATAAGGGATGCACCCAGTTATATCTAACAGTGCATACTACGGCCTGTGTGGCTCAGTTGGCTAAGGCGTCAGACACACAAGCAATATGACATGGGTTCGAGCCTCGTCCGCACCATTAACATTGGTCTTACAATATTATTTAGAAGTGATCTTATATAAGTTTGTATACATAAATGATAGTCTATCGTTAAAACCATTGTTGCCTTAACATGAGAGCTGATTCGAAGGGACATTAGAGCCATGGCATATATGCATATATGGTGAAAACTTCATATAATTTCCTGTATGGGATGAAAGGACTCTAAATATATATATATATATATATATAAACTAAAACTGCACTGGTACTACGGATTCAAAATATTACCCGATTGTCAAATAGTCCTTCAATTAACTTACAATTTTTCTATCTCTTGTTCTATATCTGTATCTTATTATTTCCTTGCAGATAGTCTTGTTTCGATTTATATGTTTAATTTTTAATATGTTAAATATCGTTCGATATAAAATGTGGTAAATATATGTCGGTTAACCGATAATTATCAGTTATATATACCTAATAACTTATGGGATACAGTGTCGCGCTACGAATTGGCCTGCAAAATCTGTTATAACACTATTGGTTTTTTTTATCTGGTATTGATATCGCTTCTTCATAGTTGGTACTAGGTATAAATGTTGCTATAAAATGCACAGAAATTAATGATATGGTATGATGCGATTGATATATCGCCAATTGTATATCTTTCTGGCATACCTACCGCAAATTTATCAATTTGTATTTGTATATAAGTTGTCATACCTATACATATTTCTGCTGCGAGTTACTTACTTGTCATGACTAGTCGTGCATATTCTACCATACTAGTAGATAGAGTTTTGTAACACTATAATACATCATCTATGATTACGTATTCTTCTTCTACTTCTACTCCGAGTTCCCATAATGTTGGAACTCTACACTTTGTTTACTTCCTATTAATCTTAGATTCACGTCTTCATATATACTACGTAGCTTCACCACTGCACTTATTATCTCACATTCCTCTACCGCTGGAGTATCTATTGCCGATATATTTTTTATATTTTTTATTCTAGACCTAAAATCAACTCTCTGATTTACCGATCTTTTTTATACCCAATTTCTTAATCCAATTCTTCTAATTCGATAGCCCAACTCTGTATTTTCATATTTGTCATGTCCTTAATGAATAATGACTGCTGGAAGGGTTTATTAACGTTTTTTATATCATTATATAAAGTATTGATAATATTGTGATTAAAAATTAAAGATTATAATGTGAGTTTTACTAATACTCGCTACTAATATTAAATTTTCTACATTATTAACAAATTATTAAATTATTTTTAAAATTGACGCAAAAAAGATTATATCTGACTCTAAAGATATCCGGACCCCCCTATTTATAAATGGGGGGGGGGGTACGGACACCCACGAACCCCCTGTTCATGCGACCCTATATATATATGTAAATAAAATATGCATATATGCATAAAATATATTTTATAAAATATACATGTATAAATGGTTAATGATTTTAAATAATATATATTATTAATATATTATATTATATTTCAATAATAAGTCCATTGAATTAAACGTATTTATTTAATGTATCACACATACTTATATATATATATATATATATATATATATATATATATATAAGATACATTCTATAGAATATATTATATTGTAAGATTCAGAGTTATTCTACAAGTAACCGTCATATATATTCACAATATTATTGAATTAAGAATCAATAATCAAGCAAAGAATTATCAAGACTGGATTCAAAGAATAGTATGGTTTACTTGTGAACGAAGTTCTTACGGTGAGAGATTATTATTAATCGTTATTATAATTAATAAAACAGGTTTAGTTATGTTGCATAGTTATATGAGTAAACAAGGTTGGTTGATAAATATAATAACGAATTTGGTAATCGGCACCAAATAATAATTGTGGATCAACTCACGTTTAATAGGAGGTGCGATTCTTTTTACGTTATATATAACTATAGTTAACGGAGCTCGGTCTTCTACTTCGGATATGAACGGCATATCTGCGTGTGTCGTCGAGCGGTGGGAGAGAGACTGCTGATGATTAACTTCTTCTTCTTCTTTTATATGTTATAAGGTAGAAACAGGTAAAGTAATAGGCTCTCACAAGCACTTACATTGATATATCTATTTATACATCTTATACACGCATTACTCGTGCATGCCTTAGTCCAGGCATCGCACGCCCGCACTTGACGACCAATTAGAGAAGCGCGCGCTATCCCAATCAACCAATTAGCGAACATCACTTACGACGGTGCTACACACATATACGATAACCGTCATTCGTTTCCATACTAGACAATATATACCTGCCATATTCATATTTGTATTGTTTATGTTATATATTCGTTATGTATTACACGTCTAAGTATATGTATTATTAATAAAGGTTCATCTTGAGGAATAATTGACCTGGATTAATTACTACAAGTCTACACGACTACATATATAATGGGTTACAAATTATGTATCCTGATTGGCCAGAACCGGTTACATGCTTTTCCTTTGTTACTTTGAGAAACAGGTGTTCGCTTATCTTCGTCGACTATAGGGCAGCGAGTTGCTATCGCTCCTCAGGGGGCCTCCGTTAGATTAACTTCACGTAAAGAACATCATTATCCGAATCCACATTGCTGTATTGGAAATCGTCTTTCGGACTTTGGATGCATCTGGTTTTCCCATTTCAAAATATATATATAATCAATTATCATTGATTTTAACCTTTGTAAAGTATTAACTTTACATTTGTCCTTCCCATTATACAAAAATTAAATTTGTATCGCAATTTAATTTTAAAACAACAATATGAGAGTACAATAAATTTCTTTTGATTTTTTTTTACAATGTATTTAATGCTTATAATAAACTAATAGTAATTCCTTATTATAATTTCGCAATATTTAAATAATATATATTTGTCATACTACTAGTATGAAAATAGTCTAACTAATTGGTAAATATATATATATATATATCTATATATTTATTGTTTTCCTTCTTCGGCTTTCTGAGGTCTCTTGGTCATTTCCACAATATTAAATTCCTGCCTCATCTTCGTTGGAATTGGACTCTTCTTCCTTCCTGGTGTTGGTATCATCGAAGTTAAGTCGACCATCGACTCAGCGTTACACTTGTATTTACGCGTAGTATCTAGTTTCCTAGTCCTAGTTTCGCAAGAGTAAAATTGCAATGGTCTTTTAATAATGTAGATAGTTAAATATAGTATGAAAATTTTTAATATTAAATTGAAAATCATATTTCCAGCATGAAATATACTCATTTTCTCATTATCCAAGTTCGTTTTTTCATCGATATTATCTAAACTTACCCAGCTTATCCTTGCCAGCTATTTATACTCGAACACCCTTAATAGTTTATTTATGTGTTCGGTATGGAAGGTGTTCATAGTTTCAATATTACTAATTATAACATTCTCACTTGTTATATTAAGTTTAATTTAATTTTCTACTATATATTTGAAACGGAATTCATTACCCGTTATCCAACTATTTTTGCAATGAGGATTTTGTATACGCCATCCTCAATTGTCATCGAGATGATCTTTTCATTTCCGCTATGAAAATAAATATTTCCTCCTATAGTAGAAACTAGAGTTATATGATGATGAAATATACATATATGATATATATATATATATATATATATATATATATATATATACTATTATGATATATACTACTACATGTTAAAATCAGCTTTCATCACGATTGTTCACTTGTTGTTCATCTTTTTTAACAATCATCCTCTTCTTAATTTGTGGTTTCCTAAAATAACCGAAGGTTCGCAGATGAATCTTATGTTGTAATGAATGTTGTCATCGCATATCATAGGGTATTTCCCGATACACAATACAGGTGATGTTATATAATTATTTTTAGTACTGACGGCTATGAGATTCTCGACTTCAATTTCCATCGTAATTCTTCATTTTCAGTTAAGGATACAGTTTCGATTACTCCGTATTCGTAATACCATTCAGGACTTGCACAAGACAGGCCTAGGTCATTTGCTTTATCCAGAATTTCTATTAGCCTATCTATTGGTAGCATCTTCTCCGTCAGATGACCAAGTTGTAGAGCAGCTCTATGTTGTTCATAATTATCTAAGTATTTCTAAAAATTACTATATTAAATTTGTATAACATTTAAATGATTTTATAAGATTTCAATCATTACTAACCCCTGGGTTGCGCTGGCTATTACCATAACTTTCGTCTCTAATATTTCCATTTTATTAGCGAACATTTTGGTGTAACTCTCAAGTGAGTCAAGGTGCTTCCTATTTTGTGCTACGTAGTCCATCGTTATAATCAACAATCGTGCACGATTGGTCACCTATTTACCACATGAATAATTGTCGAGTTTCTCGCTCGATTCTCAATTACTAACATGGTAATGACCTTACAATTTAGTTTTCTTTTATCCTTCATGATGTCTCGGACCTTACCAGTAACTGGTATATCTGTACTTAGTCCGAATAGAGTGTCATGATCTGCTCAATTCGCGGTAATACGTGAGTCATTTGTTGTACGTGTACAACTGGTTACGTATTATTCTAACGTTTGCGGAACCCCAGTTGACATTTGGGTTTACAAGTCTAACCTTTTTCCGGTTGACTTTCTTTTCTTTATGTGTTAACTGATTCACAATTATCAAAGTTTTCCCATACTTTGTTTTTACGATCCAATGTGGATCCCATCTAAAGGCGAATGTTATTATCAAATGTTATTATCTTCTAATAACATTACCGTATCGCCAACTGATACGTCCTTATTACGTGCTATTGCTGCTATCCCTATTACATTTTCTAGAATTAATTGTTTATTATTTTGCGGTTATAAAAGCTTTATCTAAATTATCGATTCTATCTTCAAATAGCACAATGAATGGCAGTTTTACATTTCTACCATATATTAGATAAAGGTGTGAATCACGTCGTATACGATATATCGGACAATGCTGACCTATAGGCTAGTATTGCACTTGATAACACTGATTCCCATATATCCACTACATTATTAACTAGTTTGTTAATCATTTATTTGAGGGTTCGTTTGAATCTCTCTTATCCTTTCGAGAATATGGATACTATTTGTTTATGATCGCAATAAACAATACATTTCTCGTCGTATAAATAGGTTATGAGTTTCCTAAAATAATGTATAATAGTAATTTTTCGATTTTAGGTCATCCTGTTATAAATCCTATGTAATGCTTTAGATAAATATTAGATAACTCTTTCAATATTGAACTATCTACGCATACTAATATACTGCCAATACTATGATCACATGAATCTGTATATATGTATATATATATATATATATATATATATATATATATATATATTAAATAGTGATACTATAAAATACAATATTTCCAAGAATACCTCTATCGCAAACATAGACACTATATTACATACTACCATCCAAGTCGATGCATCTGGCATCTAGCTCAGCGAGGTTCTCTAACAAAACAACAAACCTATGTTTGTATTCGATAACTCTCACCGATACCGACAAAGATATGTGAATATAGATCGCAAATTATTGGACGTAGTATATAGATGTTAACGCTTTCATCACTATGTATTTAGGTATAATATTTACTATAGAGAGTGACCACCGCCCACTCGAAATTATCAAACTCAAGAATACTAAAAAATGATACTATAGTAAATGAATTCTCGAGAAGCCCCGAACACCAAAACCAAAACGATAATAACCTCAATATCAACTTAAAAGACTTCACTCCTAAAACCGAAGATATAATAACGCTAGATTTAATCGAAGATATCTAACACAAAGAACTGAGGAAAATCTTGGGATATGGTTTACCTAAAGTCACCGACATTTCACTAAATATCTAAGATAATACTGGACTTTCCGAGATGAACTATACGATGATGAAAACTACACCACGAAAGAAAATACTGTTCTAGTTCCATTTCGTGCCAGAGACTACTTAACTAGAGCCTTCACGAAATAAATCAATGTCTATCAAATATATTATTTTATGCTAAAGACAATGAATTTTGGCCTCGCTATAGCGACATATATGTACCAATACGTTACCATCATAGCCACATAATGCAAAAGGTGTCAAACGTTTGCCAAAAGTTTACCACTCCACACCCCCACGAGAATTACCGACACGAACATGTCAATAATTGCTACAGACCGTTATCAACTAGATAAATCAACTGGTAAAATATACATATTAACGATAGATATATTTTCGAAATACCCCATTATCCACCAACTACGAAATACAAGCAAAATTGAAATTATCGTCTGTCCGAATAATTCTTCATGATCGGTGTTCCAGAACGGTTATACTCTGACAATGGTTCTCAATATAATTCTCCAGAATTTGCAAAAATTTCATCTTTCTTGTATTTCCAAAATGTGACTTCAATTCCACATTACAAAACAGCCGAAAGCTTACTGAACGCACTCTTAAGCTTGCGTAATACCCCAGTCGATAAATAAACACCATGCATTATATATATATATATATATATATATATATATATATATATATATATATATATATATATATATATATTGATATATATATATTAACACACCAGAACCAAGATATCCTCTGAAAAGTAATAAACCAACAACAACTAAATAGTGAAGCTCAATCTGTAGATTAACGGTAGGGAGGAAACTAAGAGAGGCGCCACAACTTCCACCAAACCAAACTTTCACTCTCTGCATATCCAAATCAGATAAATGGGAACCTAATGATAATATGTAAGATGTCAGAGCCAAACTCATATGATTTCAATACAACAAGTGGAATAGTCCGAAGATCCCGCTTCAGATCAGAACAATAGAACCAATACATATATATATATACCATAATATTCCCCACACAAACGTATACTACTCCCATCTACTTTACATAATAATCATATTACTCTCTCCATAATACCAGTAACTAATGTAGATCCCATCATATATCACTACAATACTCCACCCAACACCAACATAAACCATCTATACGCACCCCACATCAGAAACATACACCACCTTATACTACAATTAACACCATATCACACTTAACCTCACCGTGCACCTCAATCAATATAGAATATCCATCACCACCGCACACTTATCATAATACCTAATTGTCTAATCGCTAACCACTATTTACGACACGGATGCTGTAATATACAGAAGTAGCTCGAGACATCGTCGGTCACCATATTGTTATATACCCTAACCATAGGGCACAATCGGATCCATGACATATAGGAAGAATGGCACAATCGCACAATCAGGTTGCGTCGTGGAATCCGTTGACCTATCTGACTCTAACGATCTCCAGCTCTATTCATCGTTCTTCTCCAACCGGGGGAATAAGGGATGTGATGCTATAATTATTCAATATAACACCCCCATCCGTAAACACGAATAATGGATCGTTCCATTATGTTCATCTATAGTATTATTCGATATAACTCCCCCATTTGTAAACACGTATAAGTTTATTGGTATGCGTTATATAGTTCGTCACGCATCATTGTATATCAGTGTCGATCTATATAACGGCCTCAGTATCGATGATACATCAGTGTAATTAATAAACGTACAAAAGCCTTGACCCTCTGTACAATAACTTGAATGAAATATGCATATGTTTGGGGACCCATTTTATAATTCTAGATATATACATAATTTTTCCTAGATTTTTACTTTTAATATTTATATTATTTATATGAAGCATTTACGTGTTAGAAACGAAATAGAAACATTTTAGAAAATGATAAGAAAGAAGAAGTAATAAATGTTTATTTAAATTAAATTAAATATATAGTTTATTACCATAATATATACACAGAAATTATATAACGAGCTTGGTTATGTTTTTTACATAAAACACAAATGATTTATTGCTTTACTTGTAAGATTTTTAGTAGAAATTTAGACATTACATCAATTGATACAATGATTGGAAACATGTACATGACCATGTTTCAATACACGACAATTGTGATAATCATCTGAAGATCAGCGCTTAATTAAACAAATAGAAAGTAAAACACGATACTGGCGAGATATGCGAATTATAGAAGTTATTTCTTTCATATGTGAGCGAGATTTAGCAATTAGAGTATCCGATCTAGATATTGGTTCAAATCATAATGGAAATTATTTGGGTATACTAGAATTAGTATCGATCGATACTAATTCAAAGTATTATCCTCTCTTTGTCTACATATAGAGATGAGTACGATACTAAAGGTTTGTATATTACTAAATATAAATTATATTATATAGAATATAATTATATACTTTTCAAAATTGCATTAAATTGTCTAAATAATCTAATAATGTATACATATTTATATGATATCTAACTAATTTGATTCTTACAGGTAAATGTCGTATTAATTACTTATATAAAACTAAATGTGGTGAAATAATTATAATACTCTCTGATCAAGTTAAATCAACTAGAATAAAATAAATTAAGAATTCAAAATAGTTCATTATCAATTCCTATATCAATTGATTCCACGTCCGATATTTCCCATTCTGATCAATTTACAATAATATATATATATATATTTAAAATATGGTAGAATAGTGGGAAGATCCATTACATTTGTAGAACTATATTCCCACACTGGTTTAGACTTGACAAATGTATTATTAAAATTCAACAGTAATTATAAGATTAATATAAAGAATTGTCATGATACGATAACCCCAGTAACACGAATGGAAGATACACTGGGATTTAAGCCCATATACAAAATCATAATCCATTAGAAATGTGGATACCATATACTACCCATTCTTTAAAGTTAATTGGTCATTATGCTGTGGAGTTATATACAACTGTATCATAATATTTTGCATTTATACAAATACTTTATAATTTCTTCAGTATACATACAACATAGAATGTATTAAGTTTAATATTAAATTAAGTTGGGCACGTTGTAATAAAGAGATTGTGTGGTACACGATAGTCTTCATATAACGATGAATTAAGCACATTTTAAGATGGACATTCACTCATTTTAGATGCAATAAGCAAGGTGAAAACAGATAATATTAATGCGTTATTATGTGAAGATGTATTTTCTATATAAGAGAATGAAAGCATTTGAAAATGTTTTGCCATGTAGGTGTTTATGCCTACCTACAATTTATAATCTCTGCTATGTAGAATAAATGCAGTAACTAAATAGTACAGTCTAATTCAATCGAGTTGATGGTAACCGTCAATAATTTATTAGCTGTATCGAATTACAAAGATGAACAAATAAATAATTATGAGGATGTCATGCCTTAGGCTGAACTTATATAGAAGGCAAAAGACGAATGCAAATAGCAAAGAAACACGTCAATGATGAACCATTGAATATATAGACATTAGAGTGAGTTATCAATAATTAATATCTATGATTGAATATCAATGAGAGTGAATATTACACCAAATACAGATTCAAATGTGAATGTTTTCTACCTATATTTGATAATTTAATTGGTAACTATATATTATTTATGTATATTTATAATGATTATTTGAGAAACAATATATTTATATATTTATGATAATTATAATAAATATTTAAAATATAGTTGCATAAATGCTGAAGATTGATGCATATGATGAAGTGGCTAACATTTTCGGATTTCTAAAGAATCTGAGTACTATTAGCGAATCAGAAATAACTGTAAACTTTTCACGGAGAAAATCCTGCGGATATCAATGCTGAATGTATAAACGAGACCCTACATTTATCTAAATATTTAATGAACCTGATAGATGTAATATACAATGACCACAAAATAGTACTATCCGATTATAAATATTTACATTATTCGAGAAATTATTGATGTTTATCCAAATATTACATTTTTTTTAAATTATTCCCAAATGTATCTTAATATTTAAAATATATTTATAAATATACATCAAAATAATATAATATAATATAATATTCGATTATTCAATTTTTAAATTATAGATAAATATGAGTTAATTCATAAATATGAGTTAATTCACATTTAAACTCGGTTTCATTTTATTATGGGTGAAATCATATTATATTAAAATATTAAATATGTTATATGTATAAATTACATTAATTTTATTGAATATATAAACCCTTATAGGTGGAGAATAAGTAAATGCATTATACAAGCTAAAAAAACTAAAGTGTAATTATATTTCTATTGATTCTATGAATTATTTTTTCAAAAATATATATATATATAATTTGAAGCCGATATATTGATAATATAATATTTAGGATAGAGTATACACTGTATACTACACACTGTATGATAACATATCGGCATCATTTACATCCCTAGTGTACACTGTATAGTATACAGTGTACACTAGGGATGTAAATGATGCCGAGATTTTGATGCCGAGCCGAGACTATTGGTTTTTGATGCCGAGCCGAGGCTTTCATTTTCGGAAAAAAAATGAGCCCAGGCCGAGCCGAGACTCTAGCCATACGAGCCCGAGCCGAACAGATACTCTAGCTAAACGATCCCGAGCCGAGTTGAGACTTTAGGCAATACCTCCTATAACCTCGGTTATAGGTTATAGGAGGTCTTGCTTTAGGTAACTGAGACTGAGACTGCACCATGCTTTAGATTTGACTGGCATCATTTACATTACTAGTGTACACCCATAAACATGTAAACGAAATATATATGTTTATTAGTTATCTAACTAGTAAACCTATACATCATACAGTATGAGTCATACATGTGTATCGAGTGGGGCTTCACGTTAAAATCTATAATTAAATATATTTACATGGGTCGACGTCTATGCTATATAAGTTATATTTATAGATATACATATATGTATTCGCTAGATGCATATGATAAACTATCATATATTTTATTTATATATCCCAATTGGGATTAAATTAAATAAGTTATTTGCTTGGACACTAGAGACCACACTCAATATCTATGGTTATTTGCCTTGATTTATTGTGTTATTTGCATAGAGCTAGATAGAAAGATTTCCCTCTAGATCTATGGTTATTTGCAAACTATAAATAAATATTTTCCGAAGGAAAATTTACTTTGGAAAATCCTGCTATAAATATATGTAAAATAGTATGATTTATGTCTTTGTACAAAGATTTTATAAGTAGTATTCTGGGAAAATCCAGGGGAAAATGATTGATTATTTTATTTATTTGTATATTGTTTACAATATTATTTTTAAATAAATTGTATTATAATTTAATATGACAACGTTATGTGGATCTGTAGCTTAACCGAATACATGTGTACATGAAGTTATTGATAGAGAAAAGGTAAACATTCATATATTTGGTTTAAACTTTGTATTTTTATAATATTATGGTCAAAAGCTACGCGATTTATATGCGATTTGAACCCCCGAAAACTTGTTTATTCGAATTAGTTATTTTTATAATAGAGTATGATTTTCCATTATAATTAGCGTATGTCTATTTATTATAAACATTGGAGTGAGGTAGACTGTGATTCGATATATCAAAATCGTAACAATTTGAAAACTACTGGCGCCATTACATAAAACTATTTTTAAAATATTAAAAAAATTATATTATTTTTATATTTTTTTGAATACAATTATCTGCTGGGGGAATACGGACGGTAGGCAAAAATAAATAACTATAAATAGCAAAGTTCATTTTATGCATTACGCAAATTTATGATACGCTCTAATGCTCACGAAAATAAAATCTAAATGAAAAAATGTATAAATGGAATAATGATTTTATAAAAATATACATATACACCATTCATTTTAATTGATTAATTAATATTTGCCTATTGATATTTTTGGTTGTTTGATTTATTTGGTTTAGTTTTATTCTTCAGTTTTTTAGCTGCTTTATATACCGAAGTGAACCTATACAAAGTGATTAGTAACTACGAATAATATATTAGCGCGAAGCACGCATTGAGAGACATACATGAACTTTGTTATTTATTATAAATTTTATAGTTATTTAATTTTTGCCTAACGTCCGACGGACTGCGTCCGTACTATCCATCTGCTATTGTGTAATTAATTTTCATAACTCTCATAAAAACAAACCTAAATAAATTGCCTTTCACAAGTACATTAATTATATTATGCTTATATTATATATAATATTTTCTTATATTATTATAATAAATATATAAATAAGTTATTAAATTAGGTTGTGGCTCATAACCGGCGCCAAAAATCTATAACTATTAGTTTATTCAATATCGTAGCGCGCGCTTTCGGAATTGAAACGCCCGCCTCTAGATATAGGCGTGTCATAATATATATACTCCGCCTATATATATATATATATATACCAAGGTATATGTGTATATATGTGTGTGTATATAAAGGATGTATATCTAACATAAAATGAATATATAACAACAAACAATTTTAATAAAATAAACAAAAAAATAGACGAACATAATCTAACATTTATACATCTAAATATACGAAGTCTTAATCACAACTTTGAATACTTGACAGATTTTTTAAATTTATTAACAAAAAAACCAGAAATAATTTGCCTTTCAGAAACCTGGCTAAATAACATAAATAATAATAACTTAAATATACCTAATTATAAACAGGTAATAAATAATAGACATTGTCAAGATAAGAGACGAGGAGGGGGAGTATGCATATACGTAACTAACAACCTAACATATAACATAGTAAATGAACTAACATTTAATATAATAGATTATCTAGAAATAGTAACAATAGAAATAATACAAGAAAGTGATAATAAAAATATAACAGTATCATGTATCTATAATAGTCCATTTAACAAAATAGAAGAGTTTAATACAATATTTTATGATAAATTTCATAAATTCATCAACAAAAAACTTATAATAATGGGGGATTTCAATATAGACACGACGAATAATATAAATTCAAAAATAAACCAACTAATGCACCAATTAGGACTAACACCACTTATACATTCTAATACAAGACCAATATACAATACAAATACAAACTTAATAATTGACCAAATCTACACTAATATAGATACAAATTTCATAGGAAAAAGTGGTATAATACAAGAACAAATAACAGACCATCTTCCAATATATGCAAACTTTAACTTAAATAACAGATTACTGAAAAATAAAACATTAATAACAACAAGAAAAATTAAAAACAATAATATTGTAACATTTATTAAAAATCTATTACAAATAAAATGGGACACTGTATATAATAACAATAATGCAGAAGATGCCTATAATATTTTCTACACTCAATATATAAATATAATAAACAAACACTTTCCCATAATCACTTCAAAAGTATCATCACAAATATTCTCTAAAAACTGGATAACAAATAACATAAAAAGAAAAATAAATAAAAAACAAAAACTATTTAACTCATATCTACAAAGTAAATCAGAATTAGATTTATACGTTTATAAATCTTATAGAAATAATTTACAAAACACAATAAAACAAGCAAAACAAAAATACATTAACAAACAAATAAACGATAACATAACATCGAAAGAACATTGGAAAACAGTAAATAATATCATTAATACAAATGTAAATAAACACAATATTACATACATTAAAGATAAAAATAATAAAAACACATTTGACTCAAGTAAAATAGCAAATATATTTAATGAACAATTTATTAATAATGCACAAATTATAAATGATCAATTTAAAAATCAAAATATAATAAATCCTGTAGAAATACCAAATATAAATAATTCTATATTCATAGAACCAACCAATAAACAAGAAATAACTTCAATAATAAAAAATAGTAAATTAAAAACCTCATTAGATATAAACCTAATTAACATGAAAATTGTAAAAATATCAATAGATTATATTTCATCACCACTAACACATATTTTTAATTTATGTATTAGTGAAGGTATATTTCCACAAAAAATGAAAAATTCCATAATAAAACCCATATATAAAAATAAAAACCAATACGAACCATGCAACTACAGGCCCATATCAATACTATGTCAAATTTCAAAAATATTTGAAAAAATAATACATCAGAGATTTACTTCATTTTTTCAAAAAAACCTAATTATATCTAATACACAATACGGATATACTAAAAAGCATAACACAACACATGCTATTTTAGATTTATATAACCATATATTAATAAACAAAGAACAAAATAAATCAATAAATACTCTATTCCTTGATCTAAGCAAAGCATTTGACACGCTAGATCACAACATATTAATAGATAAATTATATAAATATGGAATAAGAAGCAATTCGCTACAACTTATCAAAAGCTACCTAAGTAATCGAAAACAAGTTGTTTTGATAAATGATAAAAAATCACAAATATTATGTAATAATATTGGGGTACCACAAGGATCAATACTTGGTCCTCTCCTATTTATAATATACACAAATGACCTATCATTACTATTCAATAATAACCAACAAGTAAAACTTATAGTATATGCTGATGATACAGCAATAACATTTACAAGTGAAAACAATGAAAAATTAAAATATACCATAGATAATATGATTACAAAAATAGAAAAATGGTATACATTTAATAAACTTAAAATAAATATCAATAAAACTAAAATAGTCAATTTTAACTCGAGAAAATACAGTAACATACATCTACAAATAAATAACATATCAATACAAAATGAAATAGAATATAAATATCTAGGAATAATAATTGACAAAGATATAAACTTTAAAAATCATATATTTAATCTTAATAATAAATTATCGAAAATACTTTACTCAATAAGCAGATTATCAAAATACATTAAGACAAAACCAATGATTATCATATATAACAGCCTATTCCTGCCACACATAATGTATGGAAATATAATATGGGGTAATATTTATAAAAGTAATCTTACAAATTTAATTCTCACACAAAAAAAAATCATAAGAATAATAAACAAAACCAAATATTTCAGAGAACATACAAATTTGCTATTTGAAAGGAATAATATATTAAAACTCAATAGTTTAATAAAATATAACACGCTAATATACATGCATGACCATCACAATAATAATCTACCACAAAATATTTATAACATACATAAAAAACACGAAAATAAAAATAAAAATAAATTAAGGAAATCACCTATCTACAAAATACCTTATACAAAAAAAAGTCAACTAATAAATAGTATCCTAACCATGGGACCTAAGTTATGGAATAATCTAAATGGAGATATCCAAATTATAAAAAACAAAAATTCATATAAAAAAAAAATAAAAAATCAACTCATTGAGATACAAAAAAAAATTAAAAATTAAAAAAAATAAATTATATAAAAAAATTATTATTATTATTATTATTATTATTATTATTATTATTATTATTATTATTATTATTATTATTATTTTGATGTTTATGTTTTTAAATGATAATAAAATATCTTATAAAACATAAGAAGAAAACGAAATGAAAAAAAGTAAAGTAATTCAACAAAAAAAAAACGTTCCGGTGATGGTGATGCAGGCGACAGCATAGAAAAGATAATTATCTTCATCTGAAGCCTTTTAGAGGAAACAATAATATAAAGAATTTAATAATTCACATGATATATATATATATATATATACAACTTTCTTCTAATAAATATTATTATTATTATTATTATTATTATCTGTCAATATATATAGAGAGAGAGATATATGTGTATGTGTATATAAAGTTTATATATTAGATATACATATATATATATATATATATATATATATATATATATATATATATATATTGACAGAGATACATCCTTTATATACACACACATACATACACATATACATTCAAACACACGAACATACACACACATCTATACACATGTATTTGTGTATATGTTTATATAATGTATATCTCTATATATATTATATACTACGTGTACACGTAATATACTTATATATATATATATAAGTATATCAAAGATTTGTCTAAGGTTCGCAAAATCTTTGAGTATATTACGTGTACACGTAGTAAATACAAGGACATACGACGTATGTCATACGTGTCCTTGGTATATATCTATTATGACATGCCTATATCTAGAGGCGGGAGTTACAATTCCGAAAGCGAGCGTTCCGATATCTAATAAACTATTAGTCACAGATATTTGGCGCCGGTTATGAACGTGTTCAATTAAATTATATATATTATTATGAATATATTATTATAATAATTATAATTATTATAATATTATATATTAAATATATAAATTATATATTATACTTACTTAATTTTGTTTGTTCATGGACTGCATCAGTGCGTGAGCAATCAGCCGTCTGTATAATCATTATTATATAATTATTAAATAATTACATAAAATATCGATATATACAATAGCGATATTTTTAAGAGCCGCTCTTTGTTTTTGAATGTATAGAAGAATATTTTTTTAAATATAATCTTTATATTTTATCACGCCATTAGTATAATGATTATAATAATGGCGTGAGTCTTAAGTATTCATAAAAGGATAGTAAAATGGCGTATACATTTTATATATTTATAATTATTAGTATTTGACTGTCAACCATTTACAGTAATATAATAATTATTATTTACATTATAGATAGCTATATCTATATCTATAGTATATATTAAATAAATGCCAATAGACATTTATTTATAATTTAAAATATACATAATTATTCTGTATTCTAAGAATACATTAATGTACACAAAATTATAAAAATTATTATAATTATAAAAAACACATTTCTAGAATATATATTATATATATATATAATAAATATAAATAATTTGATAGCGCAAAATATATAAGTTTATTAATATACTTGTTCAAATTAAAGTTGTTGGGTACACCAAATTTATTGTTTACATACAATTTAAATAAAAGTTAATGAAATAGTTTGGTTGTAATAGTACTCAAAATATTTCCAAAAAGTGAGACGGGTGTCGAGAGAGTTTATTCATTTGTATATAAAGATTATATGCTTGTATACAAATATTTATGTATACATATATGTTATGCCCTACTACTTATATTATATAAATAATATAGACGAGACCATACAAGTTCCAGGTATCTTTATTCAAGTTATATTCTACAACTACGTTAGATAATTCTTCGGCGCGTTCGCTTCGACTTCGAGTGATAAAAAGCCTAGAACACAATCGGTCTCGCTATGCCCACGATATCTTTAGGGTCGTAAACTATACAATTACGCATGAATTCTACTTAGTATACGGAAGTAATTTAGACTTAATGCATTAAGACACTTAATGCGTATGAGGCTAGCTAGGCTATATCCAAAAGAGATGCTTGATGCGTATGATGCTGGTATCCGAGGATGGCTAGGCTATATACAAGGGAGGTGCCTGATTAACTATTGCCAAGAGCACCAAGTATATAGGTGTAGTCACTGTAAGCATGTTATAGATTTACCCGCTCATGCAGTAATATCAGTGTGTGGATCTGTGCACGCAATCGATAATACTGAACTTAATAAACTATAAAAACGGCATTCGCTTGTCTCGTCTCCTTCCTTGACTTCAAAGTCCTCCATTGTATCATATATATATATATATATATATATCATATTAAAAGATAATTATTAATCTTATATGAAAATATTATTAATATATTTAAAATATGTTAAAAATATTTATTTTATTAATTTATTGCTATATTAAATTAATTATTCAATAATTAATTTATTACATTTTTAATAATATTCTATATGTTTTACCAAACAATTAATTATAAAACTGATACAAATTATAATTATAATAGTTATCGTATCTTTTAGTTTCATCAGTTTCATTATTTTCATAACTAGTGAAATTAAGACGCAGTCGTATTTACCTCTTAGTCATCAGATAAATATACAGATTAAGGAGTTCTCGGCCTTTGATGCATACAACGTATTAAGATAGGAGATATTTATTTTTGTATGTATTTAAACAAAATGTTCAGCACCTAGCGTTTTGTTCCGATTTCAATTCTGTAAATTGCATATTGTTAATCAATATAATGTTAATAAAGTTGACCTAATTTAAAAAAAATGGTTAATTGAAAACTCAAAATATTTTGAGGAAAAATATGATGCTAAATTAAATTTGTTTGTAATTGTTTAATTTTATATATGTTATACTATGTGTAATACATTTCTTTTAAGTGACCTTTATACATATAATAATAAAAATACTGTGCAAATGTCATACAATTTGGATAATTATTGCAAGGGCTAAAATTTCTAAGATTTAATATAAATTAAATTTAATATTCTGAGTAAATCGAGTTTAAAGTTTGACTACATTTATTTATGGTAATATATGATTATTATTTGTATCATTGACAATATTTCTAGTATTATAATATTATAGAATACCATACTAACATATCCATAAAGTTTCATATATGTATTCTCTACACAAATATGTATATGAACGTTATAGTATAAATATATATTTACTATTTTTATTGTATATTATAATACTAAAATTATTTATACCAGATTATTTTAGGGGGTCTGTAATAGGAGAAGGGGGTCGGTATTTGGCATATGTATCCGATTACCGACCGCCTGTTTATTTTTGTAAATATAATTATATCAAAAATGTTAAATAGCTACATTATTCATTGCCATAATATTACTCTAATTACAAAATTTCAAATAAATATATTTAATATTGAATAAGTTATTACAAATAATCATTTAGGGGTCGGTAATCGGAGACTTTCCCCTAATACATTAGCTTGAAAATAATATAATTTGATATTTATAAAAGTAATATTTCATATGATAAATTTTAAAATATTTAGAAATAGATTAATAAATTATAAGCCTGTTAAGAATAGGTGGCCCTGAAAAGAGCCGATTTGTATGATATCTAATGTAAGCCACCACAGTTTAAGATACGATACATGGAATGGGAGGTTGTCGTCACAATACTAGAGTGTAGAATTTCTTCTCGTAGGAAATTATCTGTAATATATGTTGTGATATTAAAATGTTTAGAGTGACTTGGTCCACTGGTCATTTCATCTGTCACTTGGTCAGCAAAATGTGGTCACCTGGTCCGAAATAAATGGTTAATTTTCGGACGAAATGACTATATTTCGGATGAAGTGTCTAAGGCTGCGGTTTTGAAAGCAAAAGGGGATTTGTCACGTGACAAGGGACTTCGTACTGAGGTTTTGTAGCACTATATAAGTTGCATTTGATTTGTTAACTTGGTAAACAAATAGCAATGATCCTTGCAAACATATTAAATTGACATTTTACAATTATTTTAATTAAATACTTTTATTTTTATTTAATCTGCGTATATTCGATACATACAAGATGGATACAAGGTAATTATGTTTATTATAAATGTATTTTTTTAATTATTTACTATAAATCTTATTATATATAATATATTTATCTTTAAAATTGATATATAAATGAAACAAAGAACTATTTTATTTAATTTTTAAATTAATCATTAATAAGTTTTTAATAATAACGAATTTCAGACATTCACTTATTATAAATATACAAAATGCATACTCATATTAATAATAGGCTACTATAAAATATAATTATTAAAATAATACTATAAAATATATCTTTAAAATTGATATTTAAATGAAACAAATAAATATTTTTATAATTTTAAAATGAATGATTAATAAACTTTTAATAATAACGAATAACATACATTTACTAATTACATATATACGAAAACTCAATCTTATATTAATAATATGTTAATGTAAAATATAATTATTATAATAATAATATAAAATATATCTTTAAAATTGATATTAAAATGAAACAAATAACTATTTTTGTATTTATAAATTTAATCATTAATAAGTTTTTAAAAATAACGAATTCTAGACATTCACTAATTACATATATACGAAAACTCATACTTACATTAATAATAGGCTACTATAAAATATAATTATTTAAATAATACTATAAAATATATCTTTACAATTGAATTTAAATGAAACAAATAAATATTATTTTAATTGTATTAAAAACTGATCAGTACTATACAATATATATTATTATAAACATTTGATAATAATGCTAATTGTATTTTTAATATTAGCAATGGTAATCAAATTTATTATACATATTTTGATTGCATTATAATTGTATCTACTAGATATTTTTTTTAGAAAAAACTAATAAAATAAATAAAAACGCAATCTGAACAAATATTTCTATTTATATTAAATACATAAATACATCGGTAAATAACACATACTCATTAATTACACTTTCATAATAAATACATTACTAAATATTAATATTTAAATTTCTTGGTTAATTATTATCTGTTATATTATATTTATAAAATTAATTACAGAATGAAGAAAGGCTCGCAATGTAAGGGGAGGAATCGTTTCTTGCCTTACCAAGGCTCGTAAAACCATTTCAAGGATCAAATGTGTCAGAAGAAGAAGACAATGTCAGTAGTAGGCATCACGAGTGCGAGAATGGCAAGTCAGCGTCATTTGGATTTCTCAAGACAAGATATCTGATATTATTAAAACGATAAGATACAGAGTTCCATATTCTACACTTGCATTGTTGTTTGATTTATATTAAATAATATATATATATATATATATATATATATATAATTATGATGACAATGTTCTATTATGACATGTAAGATCTAATAATGATATTATATATAATATAATCGAGAGATATGAAGTAGATTTAAGAAATATAAATATCAATATGATAGATTTTATTTAAAATAAATAATGATAAATGATATTTTTTATTTAAAAAAATATAAATTTATATATAAAAAATTAACTATATATCAAATACATTATTTCAACAAATGATCATTAATTATAAAGTAATTTTATATGCATCGTATACAATTATTCATCTAATAGTTTTCGTTAGATAAGCTTTTCTGCTATTCTTCCAATCTGTTATACATATATTATAATAACAAATAGAATATGTAATAAATAAAATATGATTATTTTCTTTCTATTAAATAAATATACTTTGATTACCTTTCTAATTATGGGGGAACAGTTATAGGAAAAGGGTTTGTTGTGGAAGAGTAGTTGGATTTAATAATGGTTTAGATATGTCAGAGTTGTAAGGAAGTCTAGCCGTAGTAAGGGATATATGAGTGAATGGTAGTATAGGATTTGTTAAAGTAGTAGTAGTTACTATAAAGGTTATTCGTTCAATTTATATAATTTAAATAATAATTAAAATGTAGTTTTAATTATAGATGTTAGTTAATTTAAATACATTTATTTGAAATATTGGAGTTATATTAAGGTTTATTTTTCTAATCAATTTAATAATAATAAAATATTAGTATTTAATGATAATATTACCTTTACATGATAATTAGGTGTTGATAGCTTTGATTTGTTTTTGCAAGTCCCTAGTTCCACATGATATCCATGTATTATTTCATTATAGGGGGTCCATGGTTTGCTGACTCCTCATCGCATCTACTTTTTATTAAGATGTGTCTTTCTCTAAATATAATTTGAATACATTAATTATAATGTATAATTGAATAATAATCATAATACTGTAGTTTAGAATTAAATTAAAAAATTGCTCCTATTAAATTTCTGTTTTATATATATTAACAATTGATAATGTGCATATTGATAAATGAACAAAATAATACTTAATAAATATAAATGTAATTATTAGCTTTATATTAAAATATATAATTGTATTATAACATATTATATCATATTGTAATTATATATATAACATGTATAACTACATTGAATATTGTTATTCTATATGTATTTATTATTCTAATATATATCAAAATTGTATACAAATATTAATATATAATAATATGTTACATAACATATCTGAATTCAATGAATTACATTTAATATATTTATTTATGTTATATTATAATTTTAATACTCTACATGTATATGTATTTACTAAATTATATTTTAATACTGTAATATTTATTAGAATTATAGAATGATATATGTTCATTATATAAACTATTATTCTTATAAATGTGAATTGTATTAAAATGCAATGCTAATTATGTAATTAGAATGTATTCTATTAATCTTTTAATAGTCTGAATATACTGGTCAGTGTTACTAAATAGCTATATGTAAATTAATTTTACTTTGATATTTTATTTTGAATATACTGGTCTAAAACAATGATATCAAAGTATAGAGAAAAAATCAATATAGTAATAAATTTTACATTATGACTAATATTCTTTATCTTATTTTTCCAGTATACCATATTTACTTTTCATATTTCAATTTTTATATAAGAGTGAAATACATTTAATAATAAAATATATTATTAATCTATATTTTAAGAATGTATATATACATAATAGTATTTGACATATCATATCGACTTGTAACAACCTTGTTATTGCAAGCTATAGACCCTGACACTTTTCAGGGCAGGAATATGTCCTCCACATGCACCACCATTGGCTGAGAGATTGACTATAAGCCACGCCCCCTAAGCGTATATATATAACAGTATGCCACTATACGTTGTTCCCAGACCTTGTCCCTATACTTCATGCTACATGCTATTGCTATACTTGCACTAACAGTAAACTTTGATACTAGACCCTTTGTCTCTATACATTTTGAAAGCTGCGGGATAGACACATAACTGACCATATTCTATTATACACAGATTAACATAACACATTGTACCCACTCGTATCAGGCAGAACAGCAGTCCCCCAGCAGTGGAGGTTTCGACACCCGCGTGATGAACTAGATGTGGCTGAACATCAAGCTTCTGTCCTGTAACCAGAGGTCAAGGTCAGCGTATGACCTCTTCAGGAGGATACATCATAATCAGTGAAAGGGTACGCATTATCTCATCCTTCTTCCCTCTAACCTAATCCTCGTGTCTGATCCTCCAACTCCTCATACTCCTCCTGCTCACCATCCCCCTCTCCCACTGCCAAATCCTCATACCTCCACTCTCTCCTCTCCACAATTACCCCTCAACCTCAGATGTTACCCCTCACCTCTCATCACCCTATAATCAGTATATCCTGATGGCGGAGACTGTGGAGTAAGATCTATGTGAAGTTCGCAGAGATATTAGTATTTATTCTCTCAATAACCTTAACCTCATCCTAACCCTCATATCAAACTTATATTTAAACATATATATAATATTATGAGTGAATACCTACAATATAATTTTTTTTAAATATTGTTGTTATTAAAATATTAAATTTAATTGATTGACACACATACACATATACACAGACATACATAGATGTATATGGTATACATTATATGTATTACTAGGCTTCTATATATATTATTACAGTTCACTAAGATACACATAATGGGTAAATTTAATGACATATCAAAATACATTTCTAGAAAATCAATACTTAAATTTAATTCTAATTAGGTCAAAATAAGTATGAATATTACAATATTCAAATATTTAAATATAATAATATATATATAAATATATATATATATATATATATATATATATATATATATAACTCAGAAGGGTGTAAAAATAAAAAATATATGGAATATTAAAAATGAATTTTTCGACCTCTTCATCATTGTATTGAGTCAAACTAAATAAAATATAATAAATGCAAATTAATAATAAAAATATGAATAAAATATTAAAATAAAACTGAATAAAATATAATAAATGCAAAATAATATTAAAAAAATGAATAAAATATTAAAATAAAATAAATTAACTATAAAATTCAACTATCGGGCTTCTTGAAATAATCATATTGGCATTTCCTCGGTGCATGGCTACAGAAAGCTTTTGATAAATCCAGTTTAGCGATTTATCTCTATTTTCCATATGCTTATCAGCCCATCGTTTAGAAATATAGTTAATTATATCTTTAGCAATTTGACCCCAAGTACCAAATGTTTCAGCAACGAAAGATAGAAAAATAATACCTGCATCATGACAATTATTAACATTTTTCTCATCTTTAGATTTTTCCCGCTCACCAGCTGCAAAACCAGCCTCAATTGCCGCACTTAAAATAGTATTGTTCTGCAGCGGAGAGGTGATTGATACATCGATGGCAGCTGATTTTCCTAAAGACCAGTTTGTTACTGAAACATCTCCAGGTCTTCGAATATTACCTGGGATCAAATTAGCTGTTTCTAAAGATGGGGATAAATCTGCTGAATTCATTATATGGTATAGAGTATCTCGTACATAATTATGCCTATTAGTTCGTTCGCTCCCAGCTCCACATATCAGGCTATGGTCTCCATAAATATCAAGTAGTGCTTTGTTGCAAGCTGGACATGTACGAGATATGCTATAGAGAGGTAGGCCCAACATGTGTCTAAGAAGTACTTTAAATTCAGTGGAATTAAAATACAGTCCCATTGAGGGATTTGGGACGTCTAGTAACCATGCACCTGCATGATCTCCCGATAGCGAAAGTAATCTAGCTTTATTTCGAGTAGTGGAGCGGTTGAGTAGGTTACCTTTACTTTTTAAATAAATAGGAGTACATAATTTCTTCTGTAAGCAAATTCGTTCATCTAGAATTTCCTTAGCATTTAAACAACCCAAAGATGTAATCTTAGAAATTGAATCCTTCAAAATACCATCTATGTCTAATGAAATTGATAAATTTGAAATAAAAGGTATCGCTTGGCTTACAGAAGATAGATACGCTGCTGGAGCTATGTTGCATGCAGAAATAATCCCTAGACCACCTTCACGGATTGGAAGAGTAGCCTGACACCACGAGTCATCATCCAAGCTAGATTGGCAAATTTCTTCAAATATATATATATTTAGTATGTAAACTTTATATGTTCTACTATATATATATATATGTGTGCTTGTAATATTATACATGCATTTTAAATAGATTTATAATAACTATTATACACCTATCATCATCTAGTACTGCTATCATGTGATATCCACCTGTGTGACCCCGACTACCTCCTCCATACGCAGCATGACAACCAACGAGAAGACTACCAGCCACAGTTCTACAGCCATCGCCGGGCATTCCTGGAGCCAGTGCTCGAGTGTCTTCGCTTCCACGTCACAATGGGAACAGTGTGAGGAGAAGTTTGTCTCTACTATGCTCCTGTAAGCAGTGAGTTTCCTGCAGTGACTACTTCTCAGGTGAGCAATTAGCACTTCGTCACGTCGAGAGAGGGGTTCTAGGTCGCAGGTCAAACACCGCTTTCATCCTTTCATGAGTCGTCGGAGGGTCCACTAATTCCCTCCCTATCAAATCTTTAGCCGTCTTATAAGTGATAGCTTGCTGTTGATCTTGGGGGGGGGGGTAACAGTTGTTGCTGCTTCTCCTGCAGCGACGTCTGCCCATTCATTGCCGATCAGCCCGCAATGGTCTGGTACCCACTTTAGGAGAATGTGCCTGTTCGACTGGGCTAAGTTGCTGCGGACCACCGCGAGACCTCTTCCATCACTCATGCCGCAGTCAGCGCCGATTGGCTGTCCGACCATATCACGGTGAAGCCTCCTTGGTCCGCTAACCACTCCGTAGCTAATTGCAGCGCCGCCATAACTTCCGTCTCTAATGATGAAGTCCACTCGTTCCCTTTCCTTGAGGGAGGAGTGAACGAGGATTGGCTCCGAGGCCTGTCCCGTAGTCGCACTACCGCCATTTGTGAGGCCACTTTCTGCGCATCCATCTGTGTATATGGCATACTCGTAGATTGCTGCTTCTGCGATGGTGTTGATTGCGTCCGTCAGGAATTCCTCGTTGCTGTTACGCTTGTGGCTCGTTCCGTATTATCAACCCCATCCCATCCCCATTCCAACAGTAGTTCTGCACTCATATTAAAGTGAAAGCCGAAAATACGTAAAGTAGTGCGTTCCAACCATCGATATAAAGAAAGTGGATAAGCAATTGACGCACGCAATGCATGTAAAAGATAGACACGTGAATGACACTTTTATCGATAAATTAACAAAATGGTATCAGTGATTTTGATTGGATATTAGTCATATTATATATGTCAAATATTGAAACAGTAGTCTTTTCGTCGAAATAGATTGAAGTGACTTCTATCTATTTCAATGGATTTAAATTATAAATATCAATAAAATCAATAAAATAGTATTATAACTTCAATTTAAATACACAAAATTACGAGGAATGTTGATATTATGTATTTTAAAAATATAATTTTATTTTTAGTATAGATAGTACATTAAAATTGGTAGTGATTATCAATATATATATGATAAATACATATTATTATAAATAAAAAGTAGTGGGCCAGATAGTGGGTTTCGACTGCAGCGCTCGTAGCGGATAGTGCCATAAACTACATTCAATTGCTTATCCACTTTCTTTATATCGATGGTTCCAACGCGTACATGATGATTCACCACTTCAGTGACTCATCGTGTATTCAGTGACTCATCGCGTATTCAGTGACTCATCGCGTATTCAGTGACTCATCGCGTATCCAGCCTCATTCGCAGTGGGTAAGTGGTGTATTAACATTACAATCACCTGTACATTCCTTACTATTATTGATTGATTGATCATTTATTTAAGAAAATACATAGTCGAAAATATAATCTAAAGTATACAGTATAAATATTTGCCAACGATGACATATGTTATAGAAATAAACAATGAATAATACGAAATTAAAAAATTAAAGAAATGAAAACATTTTACAGTTACCGTAAATATAATCGAAAGTAGAAATAAATTATATAGTACAAATTATCGAAATAGAAATAAAAATTATTAGTAATAACATAAAGCAGAAAAAAGTTAGTATCTTAAATAGTGAAGTATTAAATTAAATATCATACAAATCGGCCCTTTTCAGGGCCACTTATTCTTAACAGGCTTATAATTTATTAATATATTTCCTAAAGATAATAATAATAACGTTCATAATTTTAAATATTATTTTTATAAATGTATACAATTTATAAAATAACATTGTTTTCAAAGAAAAGTATAACTTAATTCATATATTAATACTATCTTTTAATCGACAAATATCAAATATTTTATCTCTATAAACTTTCAATCTAAACCATAACTTCATCTCATTAAGTGTATCCATAACTCTTACCTCATCTGTTATATTAACTATTTTCGATTACAGTAATATTCGCCTTTTATCTTTACCACATTAAGGGCTGCATATATAAACATTCCTGTTGTTGTAGAGCACCTTGCCATTTTGTATATTTTTCATATTTAGTAGTATGTATTTTCAAATAAGCATTTTTATATGAAATATTAATTTTTAACATTACAAGTTATATTTATTTTAAAGATAATAAAATACACTAAGAATATCTAATAAGTTTTAAATATAGTTCAATATCCAATGATATATTTAACAATCAATGTTTTTTTTTTTAATTGAACAAAATGAATGTCAATAGTAATCATTTTATTTAAAAAGTGTAATTTTATAATATATATATATTTAATAAGTTATAGTAATTATATTACTTAATAATAATCTATAAGAAATATTGTATTTGATCAATTATTCAATAAGTTTTCTACAATATAGTATTTCAATATTTTAACATATTTGTGTATTTTATATATTATTTACATTTAGCAGTATACATTTTTAAATACTAAATTCTACATGAAATATTGATTTCTTAACATTACAAGTTATGTTTATTTTAAAGATAATAAAATACTCTTTAAGAATATCTAATATTTTTAAATATAATTCAATATCCAATGATATATATTACAATAAAGGTGTATTTTTTTAATAAAAAAAATAAATTAAAATATATATTTTATAATTATTAAATGTTTATTTAAAAACTTAATATTATTGAATAAGTAACATTTTATAAAACAATCATATTTAATAAGATATATAACTAATATACTTAATAATAATCTCTCTAAAATATTATATTATATCAAATATTCAATAAGTTATACCTAATATAAAAGTGTAACAATTCTTATAAAATAAGTGAAATTTTACATTTATTTTTATACATTTATCTATATAATTATTATTTTATTAATCTTAATATGGTATGTTAAATGGAATAACGTATACTATTTAATATAATGTTTTGTAAATAATCTAATTTGTATTATTTTTTTCTGATATAAACTTTGTATTATAATTAGATAATTAATTAAACAATAAAAAACACTAATCAATTTAAATTTAGAATACAATATTTTATTACATACACAATTATAATATCATATGGTTATTGAAATAAATATATATATATATATAATACAATGAAGAGTATTTAAAAGCCGGAGGAGTATAATCAAGAAGATGGTTTCACAATGTACATAAACACGTATGTAACATAGGTATCCAGAAAACAGGGGTTACGCATTTGCTTATAGGTATGATTTCGTTAACGCCCCTTTTTGGTGGGCGGTTTGAAGGCTGATAGCATTCACGATCTACAGAAAAGCTCGACACGACAGACGACCTCTTTAGAAACTCGCGGCACCTATTTAGTAGATTGGTACGACAGGCGACTTCTTTAGCAGTTAGACATGACAGTAATCCCTTGATGTTGTGGCATTTCTTCTATCCATCCATGAGGAAGTTATCGTTCCTAATATGAAATTATATAGATTTAAAAAGTGGATAAGCTTGTCTGAAACTGTTTCCGTTATTTCAGACAGGTTATGAGCATGGGTAAACATTTAAATATAAAGCTTTTACACTTAAATTTACTAATATGTATGTCTAATATTGTATTATTAATAGATATATAGAAATTATCATTGCCACCATTATTTGAATATTTATGTAAACAATATAAAAATTAGAAATTCTTGTTTACATATATATATATTTTGTTCTATGATATATCACATTAGAACAGTGTATGTTTCATACAGTATATATTATAATACATTATTATCAATTACATAATATACATGAATGTATTCAGTTTATATTTATATAGACTAATTAGTAATTATAATGTGTCATATAATGCATGCATTGACATGGGAACTTTTGAAGGCATGATTTATTTACAAAGTACCAAACACATGTCGCTCATAATCTTTTTGGAAACATTTATATATACAATTACCATTATATACACATTTTGGATTATGGTTAAAAGCTTCACTATTTTAAAAATTAGTAATAATGATTGTATAAAGTTATATATAAATGGTATACATATGTAGTATTCATTTTATTATATATTTAATATAATATAATATTATAAGATTAATCGTGTATCATACTTGTATATCCATATTAATTTTTAATATTATTATAATTGCTAAATGTATACAATATTACACGTTATTTTAATTTAAAAAATATTTATGACACATATTCTCGTGATTGAGATATCTATATATATAATATATTTATGTAGAGTTACGCTATTATAAAATCACTAATTAGAATAATTATAACAATTTTGTCGTCATTTAAATTGCGAAACTTTTGACCAGGTATCTACATTTTATACACACATAAATTATTTAAATTTTTAATTATTAATTATGATACTAACACTGGGAGTTATAAATAGATTATGAATAGAAATTATAATTAATATTGGTACTTATTTCATATGGTAATTTTTAAATATTATACGTAACAATATTGCATATTACACTAATATATATATATATATATATAATATATAAAATCATGTATATTATTTAAGCCATATTTATTAGGTCTGGATGGGGTTTAACTAAACCCTACAGAAGGTGTATATGAAGACTTAGCCTGCTGAGCTACCCTAAGTTTATATATACAAGGATATTTACTAACAGTTTTCTGTATCTCGGAGACTTCTGAAGATGGCTGATCCCACATTTCTTTAGGGAAAGCCACTTCTACATTCACACCTAGGGGATTAAGTTAGTGTATAATAACAGTGATGTACTATTGCATTCTTGGTAATACACTATATAACATCGATAATATCATCTGTGAGGTATCGTAACGACTAAATAACTTATTTCACTACGATATGTGTGATCTGTAATATAATAATTCTCATTACGCAATAAAAGTATTCTCATTTATAATTAAATAATAAGTTGTGATATATTAATAATAAATAAAGTGCACTATTAATTCTTAAAAGGACTTATGATATCTTATTCATCTCAATAATTAGTTATAAATTGATGTATTTAATGTAGTATAATGATATGACATCTTCAAATAACCTCGCATGTGTTAAGACTGCTGTGTTTGAGATATCTTTCATCATTACTGGAATCTGGTGGCAGCCTTTAGCCAACTTTGAGAATATCTTCTTGTTTCTAAGATTTAATGAACATCTTTCATATGATGAATTGTGTATGTGAGTTTAACAATTTGATTATTTAATATTCAATAATCACCAGCTGGATGAACTTACCTCATTGTTAGTGGACCATATGAAGGGGTGATTACAGAGTGCTAGCTTCTGATTATCTTCTGCAGTTGTTGTAGGTTACTGAACTGCTCGTGTGCTATTTTAAGCTTCTCTGTGGATAGTCTTCTTACTTTGCAGTAGAATGAAGGTCACTTGTCTCTGTGTAATTAGTTATGTAGTGTTTATGCATGTTTCTGTTGCAATGTTAATATTTCAGGGAATTCATGTATAGTATCATTGAATGGTGTATTATCATAGTGTGATAGGGAAGTGATATACAATGTATTCATTATTATAATCATAATATATCAAATAATTAACTATTTTAATCGTACAATATCAAATAAGTATAAAAAGATGTAACAAATGTAATGACAATAACAAACAGTGATAGTGTAGGTGCGTGAGATAGACTAATAGTGTATTATAGGTAAAGCTGATATATTATAAGGTAAACCTATATAAGTTATCTGAAGAGCTTCCTTTAGTGGCTGTTCCCATGCAATCATCGCATGTTGTTTAACAGATCAGTGTGTCTACAGTGTTCAAGGTCAGATATGTTCAATAAAGTAAGAGCTCTTTCATGAGGTCAAGGTTCCCGCTGTTATTAGAGATGTTCATATCTTTATTCTGTGGATTACTGAGTATTTGTAGGAACATAAATGTTATAGCCTTATTTATAGAAGTGACAATATGATGATATTAGGTTGTATGGTTTGTAATACATGCATTATTAAACTGTGATTCTATTATTACAAAACCTGCAGCAGTGTTGTTCTCGCAGAGAGAAGGCAATGTTATGTCCACAGTGCAAATATTCGGTAGTCTATTTCTTATCCATCTCTCTTATTATTCACACTCATATACAGGTCACAGATGTAGGATCAAATGTACTATCATACTTAATGAACATGCATAACTCTTTGTTATTTCTCAATGTACAGGTGAATTATATTTAGATTATATGATAATAATAATATATTCAGAAGATATTTAAAATAATGGAACAAATCTATTAAACTTTCATAATACAACAATCTGCTCTAGAAAGGATTGACCTATATAATTAAGATGTGATTATTACATATTATTTATAGAATTATTAAATAATAGTTATTAATAAGTTAAATACATATCATATGATATTAAGAGTTAATCTTGTATTAAAATAATCAGCAATTTAATAATGTAATGGATAAAGATAAGCATATTATGAAATCTGAAATATAATTAAATTTACATTATAATACTGAATATTTATATCTGGAACAAGAAATTTAATAATTAACTATATATTATGTACTGAATAGTTTATATTAAAACAATACATGTTTATATTATATTCATTATGTAATGTATCTATTGTGTTTATAATTGTGATATTGTATAATTAATTAATTAAATAAAAAGGGTATTCATATTTATTATAATAATACACATTGATATGATGTGATAAATAAACAATAGTAAATATAATTAATTCACAAATTCATAAGAATTAAACAATAATCAGATATATTAACACCACTATATAATAATGTTTTATCATTGTTATCTAAACATATAGAATATATATTATTATTAGAAGACATGTAAATTACACTGTCATCATAAACACTATTATATGATCCTACATCATTAAATATATCTGTATTAAGAGATGTCCATACATTTGTTGTAATGTTATAACATTCAGACTTAACATAACCATCACCACCATTACCATATACATAAATACAGTTATCTCTTACTAAAGCAACATGATAATACCTCGCATGTAATAAAGGTGCTAATGTATTCCATTCACCATCTCTATAACGTATTACTTTATCATCACTATCATCACCACCAATAACATAAATATCCTCATCTACTACAACTGTGGCATGACTACGTACACCATAAGGTAAAGATTTACCTGCTGACCATGAATCTGAATTTATATTATAAATATTCACTTTACATGAACAATACAAATTATTACTCCATCCACCAATAGTGATCAAATCACCATCTGTCGTTACATTAACAGTTGGAGCGTTGCCACTTACAAATAAATAATCACGAGGGTAACTACAACGGGTTACATCATTAGTTATAGTATTAAATCTTAACATTTTACCTTTAGTAAAATTAATAATTAATAAATTACTATTAATATAAATAACTTTATTATCATCACCAAAATTATATTGAAATATTCTGTTATTATTATTAATATCATAAATACCATCATTTGCTACTTTATATAGAGATAACTGTTTTTTAGTATTGGTAGTTGATTCTTCATAAGACGGAATGCTAAAACTATCAATAGAGTTTAGTTTATAATAGTTCAATAATTCTAGAGTAGATTTATCATTTAATACAGAAATATTAATATGTAATTGCTGAATGATTAGATCTAATTTACAGTTTCCTGTATTAATTAGTTTATTTTTTAACATTATATTTTTATTACATACTCTACAATTAATTAAACTAAATAAAGATTTGGCATTATCAAATCTACTATCTAAATCGTATGTCAACCATAACACAATACCTTTAACAAAATAATATTCATTTGAACTATGAAAAGCTCGTTGTTTTAAAAATTCATGTAAATCATTAGGGCTTAATTTTAAGAAAACATATTTTTCTATTGTTTCTATAAAAATAATATTAAAATCACTTTTTATCTTCTGAAGATACATATTAACAGAAGTCATGTTATAACTATACATTATATCCAACAGATTACTTGAAGGATGCTCAGGGAGATATTCTGCCAGAAAACTGTCACACTTTTCAATCAAAGACTTTACCTTGGGAATAATTAAATTAACATTAGTTAGGATTAATAAGATACAAAAAGATACAAAATAACTGTCATAATATATATATATATATATCAGATAATATACATATAATATATATTATATTAATTAACATTTTTTATTTTAATATTATTATTATTCAATATTAATAAATTGATTTAATTAACCAGTATATATTAAATTTAATTAAATAAAATAGACCAATTATTATACAAATTAAAAACTTGTAGATAAGAAGAAATTTCGGTCAATTCTTCAACATTTTTTTCATCAATGCATACCTCTCCTGAATATATATACTGTATCAAAGATTCCATGCCGTTCTGGCTAAAGTTGAAGCTGACTTTAGACTGGTTGTTTTCCTTCATATCAGAGTTAAAGAGACATTTGAAGTAATCACTGGCTCCCGCCAATATTACCTTATGCACCTGGTCATTAATTATTATATTAAATAATGATTAATTTATAAATACTATTTATATTATTATCACTGTAAAGTTATTTTTATAGAAGTAGTGAAAATAAATATAATGTTAAAATAATCATTGATATACATATTACGAGTATATTTTAATTATAATAAACTATATAGGGGTTTATAATTTGTAGTAATAGTTTGTATCCTACATGTAAATTTAGTGTAAAATACATAAGGAAATATACATATATTGTAAAATATATAATGGAGATATTTAACTTTTAATAGCTAAATATTATGATAGTATTTAATATTTTTATTATTTCTATAAATTAAAATTAATATAACATTTAAAGGAATTTAAATATATTACCTCCCTAATATATAACCCTATATTCAATAGAATCACTGATAATTGAGAAGTTGGTCAGGATGTCTTGATTTCTGAGGGAATTCATGTTGGAGACTAAGCCAATGCAATACGAATCCATTGAATAACTGTTATGGATTTTATAAATAATTTTTATTAATGTATTGATATATATACAACTATTTACTGAATAAATATATTAATTTTAATGTAATAATCTCTGTATCTAATTGGTTATAATTGAATATGGAATATATATATATATTTTGTTATCAACAAATATTTATAAATACATAATTGTATATAAAAGAAATTAAATTAAAAATAATATTATAGCATAATAATTATATAGATTCAATAACATTTAATTAATTTCGTTATATGTAATAATTATTACTGCAGTTAACTGCCTGCGTGGCTCAGTGGCTAAGGCGTCAGACACACAAGCAGTAGGACACGGGTTCGAGCCTCGTCCGGACCATTAATTAATTTTATAAAATGGGTCTTAAAATATTATTTAGAAGTGATCTTATATAATTGTGTATAAATAAATGATCGGCTCTCGTTAAAACCATGGATGCCTTAACATGAGGGCGGTTCGAAGGGACATTAGAGCCATATATGGTTATAAGTGAAAACTTCATCTAAGTTCCTGGATGGGATGAAAGGACTCCACCAAATAAAAATAACAATATATAGATACATATACTTAATATATGGAATTAATTAACACAACAAGGTATGAATAATCAATATATAAATAGTAAAATATGTGATCAATGATTGCAGGTGGCAGATATGATTTTGGTATAAAAGTGGAGTGATATTGGAACATTGAAAATAAGTAATAATTGTGCATTTTCTAATTATACTGTAATATGATAAAGGTAAATGAAAATAATAATTTAATATAATTAAGATCAGCTTATATATATAACAAGTTATGGCTTGTTTAATTGTATCATAATAGTTATATTATAGTAGAGTTATATTATTTAATTTTATATTATAAGCCACTTCTCATATCAAGTAGATTGAGATTTAACATGGGCTATATATAGATGCATGAATTAGCATTTCCAATTGAAAAGTCTAGTATCACATTAAGGGGTGTCTTCTTATCTAATAATGGGATATAATATGCACAGTAAGCCGGAGTGGCTCGGTAATTTTTTTTTGAAAATTGCTGCACATTTTTTTATATTAACTAGATAACATATTAAATTGAATACAAAAAAAAAATTAAAAAAATTAATTATTGGAGGTGCGCCACCTCATTAAAGTTTAACATGAAGAGATAGGAAGTTTAACATGGAGGAGATAGGAAATATTTGAAACTTCGATTTAACATCATTACAATTTTTTTTTTTAGTTTTATCTGCAATTATAGTTTTAATTATATATTTTTGTATAAGATAATATTTGTACAATATTTTTTTTCGATTTTCCAGGAAATTTCCAGGAAATTTTGGAAAAATACAAAATATTTTAATTTTAATTAAAAAAAAAATTATTTATAAAAAAATATAAACATAAATATATATACATAAGTATATGAGTGTACTATTACATGAAATTAATTTTAAAAAAATAATGTATAGTATAAAATATGGTTATTTATTGACTATTTTAATGTAAAAATATGATAAATTTTATATTTGAAAAAAAAAAGTTAACGCACTATTACAAAAAATTTTTTTCAATCGACTGGATTAATAATAGGGTTTTTTTAAAGAATTTAAATCGTTAGAAATTTTTTTAAATATATTTTACTTTTTATCTTATTTTTTTATAAATTTTAAATTATTAGTTTGCTCTATCATTTTTTTTCTTTTGTAAATTTGTAAAAACCAAGATACAACTTATATTATAGAATTTAAAGAGCTTTGTAAAAATATAAATTATATTAATTTTAGATAAAAAAATATTATTAAAAAAAAAAATCCCAATTTTCCCCATATTGGTCAGAAATGCTGATATTTTTTTTATTTCTATAAATATTTAGATAGCTATATTTATAATATATATATTATGTTAATTTCATTATATAATATTCATTATTGAATGAGTTATGTTATAATATGTATTATAAATAAATTAATACATTCATAATTTCTATCTACAAAATTAAACATTTTTACTAATTTTTTTTTCACAATTGTGGTCATAACTTTTTTTTAAATAAAAATTTAAAAAAACTAAGATATGACTTCTATTATAGAATTTGATATGCATTCCAACTATACAAATTTTATTATAATAGCATAAATATATAAAATCTCATTTTAGTACCAATATCCCATATTCGAATATCTTTATAGTTATTATTTATACAGTAAGATTAGCCGATTATATCCATATATGTTGTTATTTGTCATTTAGTAAATGGTTTGGGGTTATATAAAATATAAAAAGGTGTATTAGTAAGAAGGTTCGTGGTTAAAAAGTATAATAAAATGAATATAAATTTGAAAATTAGTTGTTTATAATGGTTTATAATGTAATTGTCATGTGATTTCAATATAGGTAATAGCGGTATTTTTTCTATAGAAAAATATTTATAGGTATTTTTAAAAGCTCTGGCGCACGGCGAATACTACATGTAAAAAAAAAAAAAGTATACCATTGTGACAGAAATACTCCAAACATAAAATGCTAGAAGGTGCAGCAATTTTCAACAAAAAAAGTCCGAGCCGCTCCGGCTTAATGCACAGCCTGTAAATAGATTGGGATTTCTGTATAAGTTATAATTAGATCTAGCTATAATTTCAATGTAAGTTATACTATAATTATTTTATATCAACAAACAGCAATTATACTATAAATCATAAGATTTATGTGTGTTTATGTCATACAATTATGTTGTATATTTTGATAATTATTGATCTTTTAATAATTTAATTGTATGCATAATTTTCTAATAATAATCATAGAATTTAGTTATTATCCATATACTACTAAAATTGTATTATTACATATTCACTATTGAATAATGTTTTAAAGCTGGATGAATATATCAGAATAAATACATATACTGATGAAATCAAGATCAAAGTAAATCAGTTAATTTTAATAATAAATAAATACATTTACAAATTAATATAAATATAACATAAAGCTGCGATCACATCTAGCGATTTTGCTACAAATTCACTGCAAAATCACGACGAACAAAATCTTCAGGTGTGAACACCACGACAAAATCACAGCAAAATTATGAGCAAAAAAATATTTACGGGCAAAATCTCAGCAAAATTGAAAATAAAACATATTTTCTAATTGACGAGAATTCGTGCAAAATTTTTTCAAAACGCAGACATTTCAATAATTATTGATAATCGTTATTTATTAAACAATAAACAAGCATTATTTAAAAACTATTTAAAATGTCCGATGATAATAATACATTAAGTATTATAACTTTCTACGAAGGAAACAGATGTCTGTGGGATCCTGCAAATCAGGATTATTGTAATAAAATAATAAAAAATAAGCTTCTACAGAAATTATCAATGGATTTAGCTATACCGAGTAAGTATAATGTAATTTTAAATTTTATTGTATTACAAATTTGATTAAAACTATTTTAATTTAAGTTTACTTAGTAAGTTACTAATTACTAGGGATGTAAATGAATACAAATAACGAATTTGCTAGATGTGAACATCGCGACAAAATAACGACAAAATCGTAGACGAAAATGTTTGCTAGGTGTGAACACTCCACCGAAATCGCTGCGATTTGCCGAAGATTTTGCTGCAAAATAGTATGCAAAATTCTGTCTCTTTTTCAGCACAATCGCTAGATGTAAATGGCTACTTTACAGATAAAGGAATATAAATATATATATTATTTGTATATATGAAAATATATAATACATTGAATTATAATAATTAAATAATATTTTTATATTATATATATATTAATACAATATTAATACAACTAGAATATAAAATATAATATTTTATTTAAAAGTTAATATAAATATAAAAAATACTCATACTTATACTCATACAAGGTTAATATCAAATTTGTAAATAATAAATATAATATAGAGATTGTTAAATTAATTAGTTTTTCATATTAATCAACTAATAAGAGTATTATCAATTAAGATTTAGAAAAGTATCTGAGAATTATCAAAATTTAACTTCATATCAGAGATTTTCTGAAGGATAAATCAAAAAATATTGCTTTGTGAAATGTTTTGCAAAATAGTTGTATTTTTTGAAAGTTTTCTACTATTAAATTGAATTTAAAATTCTTATATTATATATTCTTGGTTATACGATTTGTCATTTTATAAACTTTTATCCAGTTAATCCTCTATCATAATCACTTTCTTCTATATATTCATCTATACTATTTCACCTTCATTAAAATACCAAAGCTTACTTTAAATTATATAGCTTAAATTGTGATTGTTATAAAAAACTATTTAACTATATGTCTTATGGCATTGCTTATGCACTACTTTATTGTACAGTTCACTAATAATTTAATCTATTTTAAATACTTTCATATGGATAATTACTTTGAGAGAAAACTTTGTACGAAACTGTACAACTCTGTTATATAAGTAATGTTTGCATATATACAATACTATAGTACAATTGTATAATAATTTAAATTATTATATTAAATAATAAATTATTACAATATAAAGTTATATTATAATATTTAAATAAAATGTTTTATTATATAAAATTTATAATACACATGAGTTTATAATATACACTATATATATAAATATCTTAAAAAAATGATAATCTTTATATTATATATCATACTTTATATCTATGTAAATAGAATTATAATTAAATTATAAAAACATCAAAAGATTTTAATATTTTTTAACATTAATTTTAATATTAAGTTTTATAATTATATTCTATAAATAATATTGCATTATTATAATCCAATATCATTATCCAGTAATTATATATTATATTTAATCATGTATAATTTATATCATATTACAAAATATAATTGATCATTCTATACAATTTTATCAAACTATATTGACATCAGTAAATATGTTATATATTTTATCATTAATAATTTACAAAATTATATATGATGTGTCACTCCCATCTAAATATAGATTATAATTACTACTATTAATACGCTTCTCATGCAGATAAATATATATTTATGTCATACAAATTACAATATTTTCAAATTTTATCATGCTTATTTATTTGATTAATTATTAATAACATAGAAATAACATTTATATACTTCGATTTACATTAAATTTATTATATTAAAATGAACAATTATATGACCTATATTTAAATATTGAAATAGGTTAAATTACTCATAAATAAATACACAGTAAATAGTCCAATAATTTGAATTGTTAGTGTATGAGTATTTGATGATGGCTGAGTATACATTTAAAAATGTGTTAATTGGTCATGTTTTATAACTGTTGAATCAAAAGTTAATCATACATTTATATTCATACATCAAAAGTTTTGATGTATGAATATAAATTTATAAATTAAAGATGATTCTAGAGATAATTTGTTTGTCTAAATATTATAATAGATATAAATATTTCAATTATAAATATGCATTAAAAATTATTATTAATTACAATTATACATATGTATTTGTGTAGATTGATAATACATAGAATATAATACATTTAATTAAATCTATAATTTTGAATAAAAAGTTCAATTATAATTTATTTTTTATATTTGACTAAATATTCAACTTCATTATTTATGTTGTAATATAAACTATGATATAACCTATAACAAATAGTTACCCATGAAATATATAATTATTAGTTAATATAAGTTAATAGGTCACAAGTAAATATAGAGTTATATTAACCCTATTTAAAAATAAATTAAAAATTAAAAAACTATAATATACGTTCTGGTTTAACTTTTAATTTATTTATTATTTTCTCAAAATTTAAAAATTGTAAATAAAACTACAACCCTAATATTAACTATTTATATGTGGTTAATAAAAGAATGCTTTTTGTACAACATAACTTTGTATAAATGTGATGTTTAAATATCTAAGCTAAAGTGAACAAATATAGACAAAACAATCAGTATATAATTTATGTTATGACTTTTACATATGTTACAATTTTACTTTTTAATGTACTCGACTTACTTAATTGACTTGATATGAAATAATTGGTATTCTATTTATATAAATTCTATGTATTTCTCATTCAATTAATAATAATAAATTGAAATGTGTATAGATATAATGTAATATATTATTATTGCAATAACAACCTAATTAATGGATACAAACAAAGAAAAACTCATGTAATATATTCTGAGTCGACATCTGGTATATCAAAGTCTTAGAAATATTTGATTTGATAGTATAACATTATTGATAAAATATACTAAAGTACGTAATACGAAATTCAATAAAGAAGTAACATAATTTTGCAATTATTTTGAAAATATAATCTAATAGGGCGAGGTATTAAGTTCGACCCTAATCCTTCATTATTTAATTTATATATTTTAGAACCAGGGTTCGAATGATTTAAATCAAATGATTTAAATCAGCCTAAAAAAATCATATTTTTTTTGATTTAAATCAATATTTCTCAAAGTATATTATATAATTATTAGATCATGATTTTTATAATATAATAATTATATTCATGATGTCCTTCTATATCCCTATATGTATATAGGATGCTATGTTATATCATTAATATATAAATAAATGCGAATTATATATATATATATATATATCATAAATTATGATTCATAAACATCAAAGAAAAAATATATAATGTTAAAATAAATAAGAATTATGTATATCATAGACTTATTATTGGAGAAAGATATAATTTTATTTTTTTCTATGTAAAATCCAAAAAATATTGGTGCATTCAAAATTAAGAAATCGGAGTCTCGGAGTTAATAAAACTGCAAAGCTTATATTTATGTAAAAATATTTTAATATAAACTAATTTATTTAAATAATTATCAAAAACGTTTTGATTTGATTTCTTGTATTAATAATTTTAGCATCATTATTTGAATATAATTCTAGATAATAGTCAGTATTATATAAAAACACTAGTAATTAAATAATAATTATTTAATGTAGCATTATGCAACAGCATATAATATAATGTATACATTAATTTTGATAATTCAAGACATACAAAATATCACATTTTTATTATAATATAATTCTATTTATTTATATATCTTGACTTAATTTTATAGATAATTAATATTTAGATAATTTTATAAATTTATATATATCACAGTGCATAACACCCTGATTTTGAAAATAAAATATTATTTATATAATAATCACATTTAATAATTTGTCTTTAAAATGGTATATAGCACAGTGCATAACAGTACTTAAAAGTGATAAAATAAGCATTCATAAACAAGCTCGAAAAATAGTTCATATAAATATGATAATTTTTTCTAATCTCTAATTTTTAAAAGTGAATATCTCTGAATAAAATAAAAACTGTTACCATCTATGTTTGAACCACTTTCGATTATAGAAATACTTATTGAAATGACATGACATTTTTACAGTATATTAATATTATGTTACTCTTCAGATATAATTATATAAATCTAATAAATTATTCAATTATATATAATATTTTTTATATCTAATTGAAATTTCTTGCATATTTTTTTTTCTAGAAATAGGTATAGTTTAGTCCATTTTAATATAATTTTATTAATTTAATTATCATACTCGATAGTTATATGTGTAGATATATATTAGTTATATATTATATAAAAAAAATTAGTTGATATTTTGAAGTATACATAGATTGAATCTATTTTTAGTATTCCATGATTTTTCTATCTCCACCATGTTAAACTCAGGGTGTTGCACCGGGTCTTAATAGTTATTTAAATTTCTAAGTCTAGCAGTAGAAAAATGATTTATTCAATTTTTATAATTAATTAAACATCTATTTATTATATTATTTTACAATTTAAATATTATTTTTATTAAAATCAAATAAATCGATTTAAATCAAAAAAATCCGATATAAATCAAAAAAATCCGATTTTTTTCGAACCCTGTTTAGAACATAATTTCACTTATCGAGTCAAGTTATACTATCTGCAAAATTATCCGACTTTGATGTTTTTTATGCATATTTATTTATCTTATTAATATTCATTTTATTCGTAAAATATACAAAAATACAAATAATTAAAATATACATATCATTAATTAATATAAATTAGTTACATAGTTTATGATGGTTATTTAAAAATATATATATATTTTGATATTGAAATATTCTAGTAACATACATTCAAATTAGTTTTATATTTTGTATTCTTTTGTAATTTATTTTAAATGCCTGGTAATAGAATATATTAAATAGATGTATCAATTATATTGAGAACGTAATGCAGTTCTAAATGTTACAGCATTAGTATAGGATATATAATTGTATATGGCAAGAAAAAGTTATTACATATCCAATAGATATTAGCCATATAACACCATATTAATGAAATAATGCTTTTATAATGTTAAAAAAACCAAAAAACAGTTAATAAAACCGATTCAAAAATACCGACGAACCCTGATATGAATTAACCTAAATAATTGCTATTAACATTTGTTAATATAATTATTGACACTTTATATAACTAGGGTGTCACTAATATACGAAAGTATTTGGTAGATGCAATTGATTGTAGAAACATGCTCAATAATCATAAATAAATATTTATTATATTTTCATGCAGACATAAAATCTATCTTTAGTAACAGACTTTAATTTATTATTTTATATTAAATATTTTTTTATACATATTTATTTTGTAATTTGTTAAGAATATATTCACAAAATCGATTAATTGATTTAATTTTTTTATTTTATAAATTATGTAAATAAAATATAAGTATGTCAATAAAGCTTGTAAATACCCACAACTTTCGTATATGAATAAATTTAATTTGACTTGTAGTGTTTGAGATACACGGGGTGTCACTACTACACACATGTCACTATTATAAAACCTTTCCCCTATAACGTAATATATAAATATTATATTGAATAATTTAATATTATAATATTAAATTATTATAATAATATTAGTTTTAAGATCATAACGGATGGGTTGCTAATGTAAATAAGCTCCAAAAAAAAGGATGAGTTGAGTTTTTTAGGCTCACTTTGGGATGTAATGTAGCTAAATAAAAACAAATCAGAACAAAACTAAATAAATTAAACCAAATAACCCTCAAATATCAATACAAATTAAATATATATATATATATATATTTACATTCTAAACCCATTCATTATGGATATAATAATAACCCTTTTTTTTGGATACATTTTTAAGAAAAATTAACATTTATTGTCCAACATTCTCTAAATTGTGCACGTGTGAGTGATAGTTGACCTATTTGTTTACATATATTTAAATCTTATAATTTATATAATTTTTAAACTCAATTTAATAACAAGTTTAAAATATTATTCGAAACCCATGAGTACACGTGGATTACCGACTTATATTGATTTATATAAATATTATTATTCAATATTTAATGGCGAGAAAAACTCAAGAAAATATATTATAAACCTGGAATAAAGCATCACTACCAACCTCTAATAATATATTGCCATATGTTTACATTTCAATATAATTCTTATATAATACATACAAAAATATTTTTTTTTTTAATAATACAGTAAAAGCCGCTTTTATCGACATCCAGGAGATCCAAAAATATGTCGATACATCCGATTGTCGTTACATATGATGAAGGCGTGGCTAATTTTAAATTACGCAAACTTAATAGAATATGTACTTGTATTATCAAATATCAAATATATGCTATCCTTAATTTCTATTATATCGTTAATTGTGTATATTAAGTTAATACTATTAATGCGAGCGACTTCGATTACGTAATATCGAGCGCGCTCATATTCCAGAGAAGCGTGCGACGCAATAACAAGTCATGGAATTAACCCAGCGTGGTAGGGACATTCTTAATATCTACGTACGAATATACAATATTGCGTATACGCAGTATTACAATAGTATCAAACATGATATTAATATATATGTATATAGGGGTATATGCATATATATATATATATAAATGGGTATGCGTGTATATGGGTAATATATATATAACAATGTTCATAGTGTAGTGAATCTACAATAATACAAAGATTAATTCTTCATATCATCATAACTTATTTGATAATATACATATATATGTACTATATATATATACTATAGTCCATAGTTTATTAATATGCTCAACTCTATATCATACATACTATAGTATATATTGTAAAGATGTGTACTATTTTCATGTCGATACACGTGATGAAAATTTCTAAATTGTATAGTAAAATTTTGTCGATACAGCCGATTGTCGATACACGCGATATTCTCTAAAATGTATTAGATGGAAATTCTAACAAATATATTTGAAATTGTCGTTAGAACCGATATATCGATACATGTGGCTGTCGATACAAGCGGCTTTTACTGTATATAGAAAATATTCATTATATATTATTTTGTAAAATATTATTATAATATAATATACAATTATTTTACGCATGTATGTTATTTATATAAGCACAACAAAATAGTAATATAGCTATACTATTTTTGTTATCTGTTCGGTTAATTTTATATATGAAATAGTTTTAAATAATTATTCTGTGTAAATTACACTTGAAATTTCAATAATAATATTTTAACATTTAATATTTTAATTTGAGTTTTCTTATTATAGTAGGATACCTATATGTATTAATATAGCATAGATACTAATACTATATAAAAGGGTGTACACTAGGGAGCCCGTTTTTGAAAGTTTTTCTCTCTCAGTTACAGTAGGTTATACATGTCATAATAAACATATTTGGAAAGTTTCATCATAAAATATGTAATATTGGTAAAGCGAAGTGTACTTTAATGAAGAAATATTTCATTTATTAATATTTTAACATTTAATATTTTAATTTGAGTTTTCTTATTATAGTAGGATACCTATATGTATTAATATAGCATAGATACTAATACTATATAAAAGGGTGTACACTAGGGAGCCCGTTTTTGAAAGTTTTTCTCTCTCAGTTACAGTAGGTTATACATGTCATAATAAACATATTTGGAAAGTTTCATCATAAAATATGTAATATTGGTAAAGCGAAGTGTACTTTAATGAAGAAATATTTCATTTATTTTACAATGTAAATTTCTATAAATAGAAATGTTTTCTTTATACATTTGTGCAAGTGGCGTTGTCATAAAAATAAAATATTTTGCAAATACGTGTATAAATATATTATAATATTAATAAAGTAAAAAATTATTTTAAAATTTAAAATTAATTTAATTTATTTTTATTTTTTAATTAATGTAATTTATTCGACTATTTTTTTGATAAATTATTTTAATTAAGGATCAAACTTTGTTGTGAGCCTATAATTGATATTTACGAGGTATAATAAAAACAAAAAAAAATTAATTTTCTGACAAAAATTTGTTTACGACTATTTTACTCCAAAAATTAATTTTTTGAATAAATATATGCTATTTTTATAACAATACTTATAATTTTATATTCATATATTGATGATAGACGTGCAATGTATTTATATATTATATAATATATTTAGTATTATAGTTTCATATAGTATAATGTCATATTTAATTTTTCATTCAGATAAAATACAATTGAAATAAATGCGATTATAATAGCTTTCACTGATTATCTTATTCGCGACATGCATTGTTTATTAATTAATAATGCATATGCCAGTATATTTAATTATTATTAATATATATAGGTAATACTATAATATATACTCAAATAATTGTTTTATTGATATTTTTAAAAGTGGCCCGAAATTACTTCCTGTTTTTTTAAAGTTGCATGAAATTACTTCCAAAGTGGCCCGAAATTATCTAGACCGAGTTTATCTGGCCCGATATTACTGGTACCCATTGTATACACTCCTTCTTAACGGATAACACTATTTAATTATAATTATTATTAAATACACTTTATCACAAGGCATTTTATGTTTTGCATATATAAATTATATACTATAATTAAAACGAGTATATTTATTTTATATTTTTCATATATATGTTACAAGTTCATAATATGTTAAATTGTGTGTAACAGGTGGATATAATAGAATGACCAGGGTTGGGGTAAAATACACTTTATCAAATACAAATTTGTATTTATACATATAAATTGTCTTAAAGAATTAAATACAAATACATATATTTATTAAATTTGTATGCAAATATAAATACAAATATATTTTATCAAATACAAATACACAAATTTGTATTATTTAATTTGTTATTATTTTTTTACATTCATAAATCAATTGTTTAAATTCCAAATAATATTAAATTAACATATTTTTAAAAGTGTATTTGATCAAATACAAATAGATTTGAATGGTTGCAACAGACTAACGGCAGTTTTATTTAAACATGTATTATTATAATAATTTGTGTAATAATTTGTATAATAATTATACATGATGTATATGTTAACTATTAACTATTGTATTAACTAACTATTAATTCGATATTAATTAATGGTGATCATATAAATTATGTATATATTTAATTATGTTATACTATTATTATAATAGTATATTACAATATAATATAGGTATAACAGTGAGATTCAAAAAAGTTCGAAGCATCTTATTGGTCGTCGGATACGCATTCATTTATTTATTTAAATTTAAAAAAAAACGATCATTTTAAAATGTTTTACAATAATTATTAATAATTGATATCTTTGCTCCAATCATAATTAATAACAATTAGTGGAATATGATTTATTATCCTGTCATAATAATAAAAAATAAATCAAACTCACTTCCTTTAATATTTTGAAAGTCAAGGTAAGATGATGCGTTTTTTAAATATATAGTTAATTTATAAATAAATATATATTTAAATATAACTATCAGAATGAGTAGTTAGGTTATTACAATAACTATGTTATATAATACACTCTTATTATACCGATTAATAATATTATATTTATTTAATAATTAAAATTTTGTAATAAATTTTAATTATTATAATAAATATTTTAATATGTATTGCGCTATTTAATAATGTAAATTTTATTTAACACATATTTTATAGATTATACATATACACTGTTTATTATTTAATATTATAAGTATAATATTATATTTAATTACGATCTATAGTAATATGAATATGAACTTTTAAGATTAATACTATTACAAAAAAAATGAAATTTATGACGTTTTTTAAAAACGATATTTATTTTAATTGTAAAATTAACTAAGTTATCTATATTATTATTATTAAATATATACAGCACAGAGTTCTTCAAATATTGTAGATTATTATTAATATATTTTATATACTTATAAATTAATAATTAAGATAGTTGAACGTGCCAAGTAAACTTACATATTTATATTTTAATATTACAATCTGTCAATCTTAAAAAAAATGATTTTTTTTACAAAGATACAAGTAATTATAATGGTATAATGGATCTATTTAAATTCTCATAAATGTATAATAAAACTATGCATTTGCGATTTTTGTGCATTAACTTATATTTATTTTATATAATATATTAAATAGTAATTATATTGTATTTAAATAATACTAATATTAATTATAAATGTTATTAATTAATTAGTTATTTAAAGTTTATTTAATACACATTTAAAATTTGTATTTATTAAAATTTATATAAAAATATTTAAGATATGTATTGCTATTACAATGATAATTATAGTTTAAATTACATGCATGTACTTATTACAATTTTATTTGATAAATAAATAATAACTTATTGATATATTGTATGTATTATACATATATTTAATACAAAGATGTTCTTATTTTAGCTCAAATATGTCTGTTCAATTGCTTGAAAAGTATTGTACACCTGAAACTGGTGCATTTAACTCTAACTGAAACTGAAAAAGTTGGTTATATTATATATTTATTAATATGTATTTATAGTTAAATATATTTATTAAAAATTGGCATCTCTGTGACTGTAGTAATAAATTAAATTTAGATTCTAGTTTTTATATTAAAATTAAAGGATTTAATTGTAGAATTAAAGACAGTTTTAGAAACAGATAAAACTGTATTTGTGGAGTGGTGTAAAGATTATTTTTCACATTCTACAAATAATTAAATACTTATACTACATTGAATAAACTACATTGATGAGTTCACGATATAACAAGGTAACCACTGATTACTAACTACTAGTTAGTAACTAGTGATCACGTGTGGTTTGTTGATTTCGTGCTGTGTGAATTTTACTATTTATACATGATTATTTATATTAATATGTAGTATCAGTGTGCACGAGATCACTGGTAAGTATTCAACAATAAACTTATTACAATTCACTGCAAATTTATATTATTAAATGGAATGCCAGTATGTGTTTATCCAGAATATATCAATTAGAAAATTATAATAAAGTTTCATTACTAGTTAGAGTAAATAGAAACTCTTTAAATAGTAGGAAAATTTACTATATTGAGAGTTTGATTACCTAGATAAGATACTTAAAACTGTGTTTCTATTTACAAAGTAATGTATACACACTGAAAAAGTGTATAAAATATTGCCATCAATCATCATTAAAAATTGTAAACAGAAGTAAGGTAAACGAATTGAATTTTAAAATAAATAGCTTATGTTAGTGAGTATACAAATAACTAACTTAAATGCAGTAGTATACGACCACCAGTTAAAAATTATTGTCGCTGCGATTATAATGGGGGGGTGTACACATTATTTAACGTGATATTGTTAACAATAAAATTACTGAGGGATAAGGTGAATGAAGCAACTTATAATGATTGTTGATAAATTGATTTGAACATCTGTTATTGTCACTAACACCCCCTTGATATAGTAACATCCTCTATTTTATAGGTTATGTATGAACATCAGATGCATTTTGTGGCCTGCTGCTAACGCCTATAAACATTGGAAACAAAGCTGTGAAAAGATACCGGAATTATGGAATTCTTCTGTTAACACATTTAGGTTAACTCAATAGATCTCCCAAAACCATTTAATCATCTTATCTAATCATCTTTTTCGAGTATATTCCTATATAATATAATCATATAGTTTTTTAAATATTGTCCCTTATTAATTTACTGCACTTATATAATATATAGGTGATGTATGAAACTTCAGATGAATGTTGCGGCCAGCAGTAATGAAAATAAAAGATTGGAGGCTTCTAAGATAATGGAATTATGTAATTCTGCTATTGAAAAATCATTTACATTAATATTATCTCTTAAAATAAAATTTAAATAATTTCATTGTACATAAATATTATTCATTTGATTTTATAAATACATATACATAAATATTCTATTTAAGATGAGAATATAGAATATGGCTCCTGTAGGTTTTGCTAACAATTTACGGGTTTAGATGTAACATATTTTATATATCGATAGATAATTTAAAATAATACAAATGTATCTGATATTATATACCATATTTTCATTCTTACTATTTATTATGATATAAACTAGTGTGAAAAAACTTAAACGATTATTTTAACCCACTATATTAGTAATCAAAAAATACGCTTGCTATATTGGATGCAGACCATTTAAAATGGAAATTTAAATACATAAATTATAGATAACTATTATTCAATTAATTGTATATATACATATTAATTAGGTTATTTTTAATGGAAATAATGCTAGAAAATTTAAAATATTTTGCAAAAGTAATATAATTTTTTTAATATATTTTATAACTAATAATTTATAATTTAAACTATAATTTATAAGTGAAAAAATTTATTTAAAAAAAAATATTAAAAATTATATTAAAAAATAAATGGCCAGTTGAAAATTGAGCCTTATATGACCATTTTGAAAAAATAAAATAAATTTTATAAATCTATATAGTAGAATATATTTAAAAGAACAATGTGTGAAAAAATGTATGTATAATATTAATTAACAAGTTATGTACATTAAATTTTGTTTTCATGACCAAACAATTTGTATACTTTACATGTAAATATTGGCTAATTTTTAGCTCATAAATTTACCAGTTTTTGATCTATAACTTTTTATTTAGTTATCTGATTACAAAATTAATATATGACTCTTATATTACTTTTTCATGCTCTTTCCAATGGTACTAATTATTTTAAACTAGCATCACTAGAAAAAATCTCATTGTTATACCTATATAATAATTATATTGTTAAACATTTTTAATATATTATATATTATAATAATCATATAAATTATATATTCAATGAATAATATTCATCCATAGTTATATATATATATTTCAACTGTTAATATCATTATGATAATCATATTAAATATGTGTTAAAATATATATTTTAATAAATAAATACAAGAATATAATCTACTATTGATAATTATCAATTATAATTGAATAACTTATACTATCATACTAGTACCTAACTATATTATAAATTTTCAGAATTAAAATTAGTTTTTTTCTGAAATAAAATTACCGTTAGTACGTATACACTGTATAATACAGCATTTGAAATACATCACTGAATAATTATTCAAATACAAATAAAAATACACCAAATAAGGGTATTTAAATACAAATACACCTGGAAAAATTATACAAATACAAATACAATCAATTTAATGTGTAATTCATTTAATTTTAAATACAAAAACAATCCACATACCTGATCCAAATTAATTTTTAAATAAAATTGAGAAATTTGTAAATAGTAATTATAGACAAATTATTATAATTATTATTACAATTAAAATGTTTTATAATAAATTAAATAATCTAATTAATAATAATATATAACTAACGATGATAGGACTTTAGTAAAGATGAAAATAATAAGATTAATCTCAAATACAACAATAAATTTAATTATTGAAAGTAGAAAGGAAGTGGTCGTATTTATAATATAATAAATATCCGGAAAAATATATCTATTTTAACTACAACAGGGAAAAGTCTTTGATACAACTATGGAGCCATAGAGATTCGTTAAGATATAGCATAGATATAGAGTACCCTATATCTATAATACCCTATCTCTATATCGATAATACTCTATATCTATGAGATATGGATTACATTTATAAATCAAGGAAAATAATTAAATATCAAAAATACATATACATACTATGTACCACACTTAAATAAACACACATATATTAATATACATATATATATATATATATATATATATATTTATCAAAATATTAGGGAAGGTTCCAGGTGACTGAGACTAGAACTCTAGGACTCCACAACCTTAAACCAGGCTCATAGTTTAAAACATTTATAACAATATATATTCATAGACATATTTAAGTGATCATAACATGATATTGAATATATACTACTTAATTGTTATGTTGAACTCCTCTTGAGTGACAGTTACGTCAACACATTAGTTAAGTTATCATTAGACAGTTACTTACTTTTACTTTGTTGGTTTATGGACTGCATCAATGCGTGAGTAATCGGCGTCGATGGGAGGGAAAGCAATGGAGAAGTAATAAGTCTTAAGGTGGCTTTTCAATGAGGGAGTTGATTTGTTTGTTCATAGGTGATTGGGTAGGGAGTTCCGGTGGTAAGAGGCAGAGAGGGCAAAGGAGCGTATATTGGACGAGTAGAGTTTGTGTAGATGGGGAGTGGTAAGGATAAAGGTGTTGGAGGAACAGGTATGGAGTTGAGTGATGGGTGTATGTAGATGTAGGAGGGAGGCAAGGTAGTCAGGGGAGTTGTGGTGAATAGCTTTGTGGATGGTCGGGGAGAGGTTGTACTTTATGGGGTAGGGGACTGGCAGCCAGTGTAGTTGTTTTAGGAGAGATGTAATGGAGTCAGTATAACGACGGGGAAGTACATGGACGCAGAGAACTGCAGCGTTTTGGAGTCGATGTAGTTTGATGAGTTTGTATTCAGGGAAGTTAAAGAGTAGGGAGTTGCAATAGTCGAATATGGGGATGATGTAGGAGGAGGCAATGGTAATAGAGATGGGGAGGGGAATGTAGCATCGGATTAAGCGGAGGCAGTGTAGGTGGTAGTTGATGGATTTTGCATATGTATAAGATGGGAGTCAATGGAAAGGGTGGTATCAAGATGGAAGCCAAGGTTTCGGACGTGTTGAGAGTAGGGTAGTGAGGTGTTGTTGAGTGAGATGGGAGTGGTTCAGGGAGGGTGGAGGAGCGTAGGGGTAAGTGAAGAAAGATAGCTTCAGTTTTAGTGGGTTTAAGTTTAGTGGGGTCCCCCCTCCCGTGTCTACGGGCCTGACCCACACTCATATGAAGTCATAGGACCAACATGTATCCTAAGATGAACACGACACCACATTCGCCCAAGACCACCTGAGTCAACCCTATCAACTGTTACTGCCAACTATAACTTTACAACACCCCTGACTAGAACACCCTGCATGCCCGATGTAAATGAGCCCCAAGACAGCGATACCTTACCTATTACCCCACGACGTAGTAAGCGCATAAGAAATACCCCAAATAGATATTCACCCTAACTCACCCAATTATTATATAGATAATACCATGTCTTGCTAATATATACAAATCAACAATATTGCAGGTATTCAGCCATATATGATCACAAGTCGTCCCGCAGGAGCTCTAGACCGTGTCGCTTACCTAACGGGTATATATCAAATTGATATTATCAATAACATATGGATTCTGACAATTAGGCTGAATGGCACAAGCGCCGCAAGAAGGTTTCGTCGTCCGATCCGTTGACATAACTGGCTCGAATGATCTCCATCTATCTGCATCGTTCTTATCCAACCGGGATAAGGAGGGATGTTATGTTAACCACTATATGTGATATTACTCCCCTTTTGTAAATACTCATAATGGACCATTCCATTATATATGTATTGATTATGCTATTCATAATCCGTTACGCATCACTGTACGTTAGCGTCGGCTATATAAAGGCGAACGTTTCATCTATTCAGCAGTCTAATAAATACGGTACTAAAGCCTTGACTCTCTTCGTAATATATACTTAACAATGGAATTGATAGATATGGTTATATCACTACGCTTACAATGTATACTAACAGATCCTCGTTATATAGAATTGAATTTCTTCATACATTTTTATGGATGTTAATACAAAGTAAATTACTGTATTACAATACCTATTTAAGTCGGGTAATGACTAATGAATGTAATAGTGATTTAGTTGTGAGAATGTTAGCTATGAGCAGCCCTTGAAAGGGGAATTCCTATATTATAAAGGACACCATTTACAAAACGGGTAGTGTTAGATATGTAGGGGAAAGTAACCGCGGTCCGTATTGAGAATACGGACAGTGCCCTTATACGCACACTCTCGGTATCTCAGAAACCATAAATCCTACAAAAAAATGTTTAATGAATAAAATATTTATAAATATATAAATAGTCTAATAAAGTATTTTTTATTTTTTAATTATTAAAAATATTGCTGATATATCCAATAAACTAATTTTATTATTACGTTTTTAAATTTATGACATAAAAATTCAACTTAAAACCTTCTCAATAATATACAAATGTATCGATATAAAATATAATACTATATTATTAAAAAATAAAGCATTCTAAAATTATATATATAATTTCTATATTTGATATTAAATATGTATTACGTTATACGTATATATCTATAGATATAGAGGTCTCCTCTATAGAGGTCATATAAGTTCCTAATACAGACACTCTATAGAGTGTCATCTATAGATGTCTTAATACGGACACCCTATAGGGTGTATACAAAGATTTTCCGAAGGAAAGATATAACACTTACTCGAAATCGTGTAATTCGAATTTGTATACAAAATACCCCAGTGCCACCTATAGCGGGTTACTTTTAGGAACTATGTGTTGTTTATAATGTCAATTCGTATTTAACTATACACTTTTAAAATGTTAAATAATATGCTTTATATTAATATTTATATGATGCAAACTAAGTGTTCATTACTAATATATAACAAACAAATATGATATGTATGTTTTAAATGCTATAAGTATATATTTAGTGAGTAAAACCTAATTTATATTGCATGTAATTTAATAGAGCAATGAAAACATTGTTGTATGCAAACAGAGCCGAACCTAAATCTATTTCAGTGATTTCGATACTACTGCTAGCAGCGGTTAGGGATATTACTAAATTACGTTGCATGCATATATGCTCCCTATAGGGAGTGTTATATCTTTGCTTCGCAAAATCTTTGGTGTATATATAACCAATCAGCGCGCATCGTATGAACTATTCTGATTTTCTAAAAATCGCGTGCGTTTAAATATTAATACAACCTAAAAATCTAAATTTAAAATTTTTATTATTTTGATACTTAAATTGTCTTATTAATTAAATTAATTAAATTAATTAATTAAAAAAATATTAAAAATAAATAAAATATTAACTAATTAAATTATAATAAATTGTTCATAAAATTAATTATAAATAATGTATTTATAATCTGTCTGATTGATTCATCAATAATATATAGTTTATCTAGTGTTATATAGGGTGTCCGTATTATAATACAGGGTGTCAGTATTCGGACATGGGTACCGAAATCGGACACCCCCGTTATCTATGGATTTAAAAGATTAAATAAAAATTTTAAATCACAATAAAATCTATAATCATATAATATTAATATAGTGTAATTTTTGAATAAAAATAATGAGTCATAAAATGTTAATACAATGTATTGTTAAAGTGTCAGTATTAGGTTACTTTCCCCTATAATGAATAACCAAGTTTATTATGAATAGTAAGAACGATAGTAGTGGTAGTGTGCGAGATAGGAAGTGAGCTAAGGAATGTATTAAGTTATAATAGTAGGATCTATGTCAATTGAAATATAGTAAAATAAAAGCTTCAAAATTAATTCGAACGATATTGAAAATATTATTATATACATATATAGTATATATTATATACTATACAGCATAATAATATCTAATATATTGTATTATGTATTAATAACTAATACCGGAGAGCCAATACTAATACTAATTATTAATAAAATATATTGGAGGGAAGGGATTGTCGCATATGCTGGTATTATGGCCGATAATGATATTTAAAAAAATATTATAGCTTTCAAAAAATTATATAGGATATTTAATATGAATTATTGATTTTCGATTAGAAAATAATGTTTGTAATTGTTATCGAAAAAACGTAAGGTTTACTTTATTTTACTGACAAATTATTTTATAAAATTATGTATTTAAAAAATATTCAGTAAATATAATACATTTACTTTCAAATTATATTAATCTTACATATTGTAATACATGACGCGAACCTATTGGAATTTCAGAAATACCAGAAATATATTTGATATAGGTAGAACTATTTAATATATATATATATATATATATATATATATATATATAATTATTATATATTTATAATTTAACTTATTTTCTTTAATCTAACTCATATATTAAATAAACTATAATGTTACACTACAATGGCCGATAACGAATGGCCAACACGGTCTACCGGTAACAACTACACGCATCAACCGTAACAGCTGTACGAATATCGTAGTCGACATGTTCACCCTTAATGTATAACTCTAACAGGGTGACTCGTTATAGAAATCACAGTATAGGCAGATCAGAACATTTAGAACAATAGCTAAAAGTAACACACTAGTGTTGTATGGAACTATAGTTTATTATAACTCTTTAAAGTATTAGTTTACTCCTATTGGGGTAGTCTATAGTTTGCATTAACCTTACACCCATATATGTATTAACCTTTATTTATTAGTGTGTCGCATAATATAATAGACTATTGAATTATATTTTATTTAAATATCTTTGAATAATTATATTAGTATAGTTTTACAAGCACTCATTGTAGTTAGTTATATACGTTATTCAATCATATTGTAAAGTAACGACTTTGCGAAAGTAAAACATATAATAATTGATTACATATGTTGGGAAATGGGAAATGTGGGGTCATCCAAAGTCCTAACGATGTATATACTTAGGTGGTGATATTCTTATCGCAAGTTAGAACAATGGAAGTCACTCGCTGATTGAAGGCGACCCGCTGTTCGACATCGATTAGCGAACATCTGTTTTCTCAAAGTAACAAATCATTATCACGTGATCGGTGTTGACCAATCACGAGAGACTATTTAAAACAACTTCTATACAATAAGAAGGAACTAATCAACGGTCAGTCTCCCTTGCACGGTTAGATGACACACGCGGATTGTAGTACACATTCCACAGTAGAACACATATCTCCGTCAACACTAACGTTAACAGCAGCCTGCCTAACAACTAAACGTGAGGTTATCCACAACTAATATATGGTATCCATTACTCATTCATTATTATATTATATTAACCATGGTTGCAACCATTCATTAAATATGCAAAATAGCTAAACTGATTTTATTAATTATAATAACGAATACATACTTATGTCTAACCGTAAGAAATCAGTTCATATACTAGAATGTAATATTTTTTAAATGTATTCTTAATATTATTTGGTTGATTATCTATTCTTAAATTTAATAGTTAATTAAATTAATAGTTTTTGAATGTATCTATGTATGTATGTATGTAAATATATATATATATATATATATATATATATATATATATATATATATATATATACATTGACATATAAGTATCTATATATAACATCTTTGTGATTGTGTTAATATATTTATAATAGTATTTATATAAGGATACACTAAATATATAATATATGAACACTACACTTGGTAAGGCACTCCTTAAAGAGCTATTTAAATACTGTATTTAGTAGTGACATCGAGTGGAAGTAACGTACAGGATATATGTATTATAACTCTATAGAATGCACGGAGACTCCAATAAGTATATTCATCTAAAATAATAATCACACAGATAATTTATAATCTAATTATATTTTATTTTATAAAATACTTTATCAATACGCTAAAAAATTATTCGCTAAAAACTCTAAAAATTTTAGTTCGTATGGTGTTATATAGTAATATGAAAACAGTGAAGGTATAGAATATTTGTATGTATATTACAATTTAAGTATCATACGATATATGTGGTGTTTTATAGCTATAGTGGAACAATGCCTTGTGTAATCGACGCGGGTCGATCATGCGTGACGGTATTAGTAGTGTAACCATGCGTGACGGCTAGTGATGTATCAGGTATGAGTCATACCTACATCGTACATGTATCACGTGTGTGTATACTAGAGTTAGCTGTCAACAGTTGTAGCTACGTTATATACTAAATAACACACACTCTCTCTGCGCTTGAACGATATCACATGGTCACACGTTTTCTGCTATCTAATTAATCGTATATGTCATATATACATTGTACATGGAATATACTGATTATATAATACTTTATTATCATTATTATAATAATAATTAAGTATTAATATATAACATAGTTATATTTTAAAAATATTAATTAAGTATTGCAATATATGGATTATTTTTAATTATAATTATTATTGAATATTGTAATAGAATGTTTAATATATTATATAATGATATATGTATTATATATATATATAATATAGAAATAAATATTCATATATTATAATACATATATGTATTCATTATATTACAATAAAATATATTTTCATTATACATATTAATTATATAAGTAAGTAATATATTTATAATATTAATTTAATAATTAATAACTATATTCAATACACATGATTACTTCACATAACATAATACGCATTTTTAATATATTATAATATATTAAAAATGCGTATGAATTCATGTGAAATAGAGGAAAGTAACCTAATACGGACACTTTAACAATAAGTGGTCTTAACAATTTATGACTCAATATTTTTATTCAAAAATTAAAATATAATAATATTATATGAGTATAGATATTATTGGGATTTTAAAATGTTATTTAATATTGTTAATAGATAACGGGAGTGTCCGTATTCATACCCATGTCCGAATACGGACACCCTGTGTTATAATACGGACACCCTATACATGTAGTGGTGCACCACAATATATACTAGGTATGTACCTATTATTTAAGAATAAATAATATAAATTACAATTACATTATTTATCATTTTTATGAACAATTTAATAATATTTAATTAGTAATTAGTTTATTAATTTTTATTATTTTATTAATTAATAATACAAGTTAAGTATCTAAATAATAACAATGTTATATTTAGCTTCAGTGGTGATAATAATATGATAACGTACGCGATTTTTATGAAAATCAGAACAGTTCACACGATGCGCGCTGATTGGTTATAGGGCGTCAGTATTAAAACATATAGATTTTCCGTATTCGGGATTAATATGACCTACAAAATATAGCAATTATTTATATAATGTTTATTAATTATATATAATATTTAGAATACTTTACTTTTTAATATTATATTGTTATTTTTTATATTGAATCTTTTGTATATACATGAGAAGGTTTTAAGTTGAATTTTTCTTAAATTTAAAAACGTGATAACAAATCAGTTTATTGGATACACCAGTACTATTTTAAATAATTACAAAAATACTTATTTAGTCTATTTATATAATTATATATATTTTATTCATTACATTTTTTTGTAGTATTTATGGTTTATGATATACCTTATATCCGTATTCGGGCACTGTCCATATTCGGTTACTTCTCCCTAATCATATTAATTGAATATTTTATGACAACAATATGTCAATTATGACTTGTCTTGTATATATATACTACTATTAACTATTAGTATTATATTATATTAGACTATATAATATAAATTATAATACCAATATTCACATAGGTTGCCTACTAAATATATTGAGCAATATTATGAATATTATATATGTATACTTGCCTTCCTTATTAATTATAATTCTGACATATTACAAAATAGTATAAATATAACATATTAATATATTAAATATTAATATAAATAGTGTATATATTAATTAATGAATATAATATTATTTTATTTTCAATATAATTTAATTATAATTTAAATGATAAGTTTAATATATATATATAACATAGTATTATTAACTATCATATAACTAATATCATAATATTCACTTATACATTTATAAGTATACGTAACCCAACGAAGAATCTATTTAAATACATGTAAGTTGATAGGTATTAAATAGAAATATTTATAATTTAATATATTATCTGTAATGAAACTTAGCCAACAAATGGCAATTCCTCAAATATAATATTACGTATATTTAATAAATACAGTATTATATTTGTCTGTATTTATAACCAAATTATTAATATCGAAATCCCTCTCAATAATATATTGTTACAGATATCGACAGTGCAAACATCCGCCATATGGAAATATTATTCATGATAAATATCTACCAGATTTCTACCCCATCTTCAGAATGCCGTTCCATTTTGATGTTGGTAGTGTATTTTATGTTATGTGTGTCATAATGTAAGTTACGTATATTACATTATCATTACCTTACTAAATCACACTGCAGCAGGTCTATCATTAGTAACCCCTTATTCTCTAATGTGTCTAGTCTATTTGCAAATAGGTTCATCTTATTTAAGAATGCATTGATATATAATGCTAGGTTACTTAGGTATTCTCTGTTCTTTATTACGAATAATCTTGTCTGGTTTACAATCGCGCTCATTTTTACAATCATTTCTCATTAATTTTTCTTTCCATTTTTTATGTTGTCTTACTAAGCTTTTAATCATCTTTACTTCGGAGTCCACTTCCATCCCGAATTGTGATTTTTATAGTTTACATATATGTAATAAGTATACTACATTAAAGAGTTATCTTTTCTTTCTCTGTATAGGTATGATATTCATTCTCTATTTATTCACGAATAGTTTTACTAATTTACTTATTCTAGCTTACATTTAAGGTTAATTACTTATTTTACTTTATTCCCTTCACTCGCGAATCGTAGGGGAAATCAATGAGCTGGTTGTTACACAATGCCGTCGACATCATTTCGGTCGTGTGGCTTTACCATTAAGTCGGACTGATTCAACTTCGGCATTACCATTATTTGATGTCATCAATCCATTTTCTTTTTGGTCTGCCAAAATTTAATTAGTGGTTCATTATCCGAATATATACATACAATGATTACTGATTCTCTCACATTCACTACTCGATATATTTATCATTTTCTTTCTATGACTATCTCACACTAACTCACATCTTGATCTTATATGCTTTCTACAAGTTATTAACTGACTGATGTATGTTATCAGCCGATGCTGAATTTATTTCCCTTTAAATATAGCTTTATGACCCGTTATATTCATTAGGAACATATTATCTCATCGTTTTAACTGATTTAATTGTAATTTTTGGGTTATCATATTGGCTTCATCGTAATTTACATGTGGATTTCCCAGTCTCAAATTCTCCCGTCTAACTATTTTTGTTTTCTGTGACTTATCATGAACAATTACTAGCGCTTTCCCGAATACCTTCGTTACTGTCCAATACAGATTCCATATCGATGCGAAAGTGGCCCTCAACACAAAGAATGACTGGATCACCTATCATTATTATTTTAGTATGCACTTTCATTTTTAACTTATATATATATATATATATATATATATGTGTATGGGTATATATCCATATATATTCATATATATATATATATATATATATATATATATATATATATCCTATATATTCAATTCGCGCGATTGTTCTGTTAATTCTTTAGATATTTTAAAAGCTTTGGAAAAGTTATTTAATCATTCTTCAGAGAAATTATGATTTACCTACCCTTACATACGTGTAATACATTTGTAATTGGTAATTTAACATTTCTACCTGCATTAGATAATAAGGGATGCACCCAGTTATATCTAACAGTGCATACTACGGCCTGTGTGGCTCAGTTGGCTAAGGCGTCTGGGGCCGGTTGCTGGGACATTTGATAATTTTAGCGTACGCAACGCGCTAGCAAAATTGGCCTGCGCCATGTCCTTAGCCATATGCAAATCGAGTTGTTCCGACAATTAAAATAAATGTCCTAGCCTAGCTAATTCTAGCGCGTATTATCTCGGCGACTGTCCGACTATGCGTATCGTATAGAATAAAAAAGAATTTTTTATGAAACTTTAAATCCAAAATAAATAAAATATGCTTATGTTATATTCAAAACAGTGTGAAATAACTTAATACAATAATATATATTAAAATAATTAATTATTAATAATTATATTATTATAATTCAAGTAATAAATAGTAACTATTTAAATATACAACATATGCGCACTCACTATTTTTAGTTAATATAAAGTAGCGCCACCTATAAAATTATTTTAATGTGTCACTCAAATCTAAAAATAGAATATAGTTATAATTATAATTGAAATATATAACAATAATACGCGCATATAATGTATATAAATTTCAACTTAAAACATTCTCAATCATATACAAGTGTATAAATAGAAAACATATATATTATTAACTATAGTTTGAAGACTAAACAAGCTTGATTATTCCTCTACCTATGCATTTATGCCAAACTCTGAAATTATTTTATATATATATATCTGAATATACACCTATATAATTAGGTCATACAAATTATGATATTTTCAAGTTTTAATATATATATATATAAATATGTATATTAGTTTGATTAATTAATAACATTAAATACATATATTATGTTATTATTATTAATGATATGTTAAGTGAATATGTATATGTACATTATATAATATAGAAACAATATTTATATATGTGGATTCACATTAAATTTATAATATTAAAATGAACAATTTATTTTAACACAGCCTTATTTATTTCGATTAATAGGATCGATTAATCGATTAATATATGTCTTAAATATAAATTTATATTTATACTTTAATATAAGTACAGTATATATAGTATATTAATTAATTTTATTGAAATTATTGAAGTTTATATTGAATATAATATTCTGAATATATTGTAATTATTTTAAAGATAGATTCTATAGTTTTGTATATTATATTGGGTTATACTCGATAATATTTGTAATTATATTATTATAATAATTATATATTTATATAATTATTATAATTGTATATCCAATACATACTACAATACAATTAAATTGGGAATAAAATGGGAAATAAGCAAAACATTTTATTTAATATTTAGCTAACGCCAGCTATTAGTTGTCCTTAATAAATGGGTAAAATAAACGCTGCGTGTTTAATTTATATGTCGGAACAACTCGATGACTTTAGCTTAGCATTTTTATCATTTTTACGCGCTAGAACATCGGAACAACCGATCGCTAGCAAGCGCTAAGGCGAATTTGTTCGCCTTAATGACGCGCGCCTACGCTATTTATTTTTCATCCGAACAACTCAATATCGTAAAATAAGCGTAGGATAAGCGTAGGCCAATTTTATTTTATCGGAGCAACTGGCCCCTGACACACAAGCAATAGGACATGGGTTCGAGCCTCGTCCGCACCATTAACATAGGTCTTACAATAATATTTAGAATTGATCTTATATAAGTTTGTATACATAAATGATAGTCTATCGTTAAAACCATTGTTGCCTTAACATGAGAGCTGCTTCGAAGGGACATTAGAGCCATGGCATATATGCATATATGGTGAAAACTTCATATAATTTTCTGTATGGGATGAAAGGACTCTAAATATATATATATATATAAACTAAAACTGCACTGGTACTACGGATTCAAAATATTACCCGATTGTCAAATAGTCCTTCAATTAACTTACAATTTTTCTATCTCTTGTTCTATATCTGTATCTTATTATTTCCTTGCAGATAGTCTTGTTTCGATTTATATGTTTAATTTTTAATATGTTAAATATCGTTCGATATAAAATGTGGTAAATATATGTCGGTTAACCGATAATTATCAGTTATATATACCTAATAACTTATGGGATACAGTGTCGCGCTACGAATTGGCCTGCAAAATCTGTTATAACACTATAGCTTTTTTATTTGGTATTGATATCGCTTCTTCATAGTTGGTACTAGGTATAAATGTTGCTATAAAATGCACAGAAATTAATGATATGGTATGATGCGATTGATATATCGCCAATTGTATATCTTTCTGGCATACCTACCGCAAATTTATCAATTTGTATTTGTATATAAGTTGTCATACCTATACATATTTCTGCTGCGAGTTACTTACTTGTCATGACTAGTCGTGCATATTCTACCATACTAGTAGATAGAGTTTTGTAACACTATAATACATCATCTGTGATTACGTATTCTTCTTCTACTTCTACTCCGAGTTCCCATAATGTTGGAACTCTACACTTTGTTTACTTCCTATTAATCTTAGATTCACGTCTTCATATATACTACGTAGCTTCACCACTGCACTTATTATCTCACATTCCTCTACCGCTGGAGTATCTATTGCCGATATATTTATTATATTTTTTATTCTAGACCTAAAATCAACTCTCTGATTTACCGATCTTTTTTATACCCAATTTCTTAATCCAATTCTTCTAATTCGATAGCCCAACTCTGTATTTTCATATTTGTCATGTCCTTAATGAATAATGACTGCTGGAAGGGTTTATTAACGTTTTTTATATCATTATATAAAGTATTGATAATATTGTGATTAAAAATTAAAGATTATAATGTGTGTTTTACTAATACTCGCTACTAATATTAAATTTTCTACATTATTAACAAATTATTAAATTATTTTTAAAATTGACGCAAAAAAGATTATATCTGACTCTAAAGATATCCGGACCCCCCTATTTATAAATGGGGGGGGGGGGGGGTACGGACACCCACGAACCCCCTGTTCATGCGACCCTATATATATATGTAAATAAAATATGCATATATGCATAAAATATATTTTATAAAATATACATGTATAAATGGTTAATGATTTTAAATAATATATATTATTAATATATTATATTATATTTCAATAATAAGTCCATTGAATTAAACGTATTTATTTAATGTATCACACATACTTATATATATATATATATATATATATAAGATACATTCTATAGAATATATTATATCGTAAGATTCAGAGTTATTCTACAAGTAACCGTCATATATATTCACAATATTATTGAATTAAGAATCAATAATCAAGCAAAGAATTATCAAGACTGGATTCAAAGAATAGTATGTTTTACTTGTGAACGAAGTTCTTACGGTGAGAGATTATTATTAATCGTTATTATAATTAATAAAACAGGTTTAGTTATGTTGCATAGTTATATGAGTAAACAAGGTTGGTTGATAAATATAATAACGAATTTGGTAATCGGCACCAAATAATAATTATGGATCAACTCACGTTTAATAGGAGGTGCGATTCTTTTTACGTTATATATAACTATAGTTAACGGAGCTCGGTCTTCTACTTCGGATATGAACGGCATATATGCGTGTGTCGTCGAGCGGTGGGAGAGAGACTGCTGATGATTAACTTCTTCTTCTTCTTTTATATGTTATAAGGTAGAAATAGGTAAAGTAATAGGCTCTCACAAGCACTTACATTGATATATCTATTTATACATCTTATACACGCATTACTCGTGCATGCCTTAGTCCAGGCATCGCACGCCCGCACTTGACGACCAATTAGAGAAGCGCGCGCTATCCCAATCAACCAATTAGCGAACATCACTTACGACGGTGCTACACACATATACGATAACCGTCATTCGTTTCCATACTAGACAATATATACCTGCCATATTCATATTTGTATTGTTTATGTTATATATTCGTTATGTATTACACGTCTAAGTATATGTATTATTAATAAAGGTTCATCTTGAGGAATAATTGACCTGGATTAATTACTACAAGTCTACACGACTACATATATAATGGGTTACAAATTATGTATCCTGATTGGCCAGAACCGGTTACATGCTTTTCCTTTGTTACTTTGAGAAACAGGTGTTCGCTTATCTTCGTCGACTATAGGGCAGCGAGTTGCTATCGCTCCTCAGGGGGCCTCCGTTAGCTTAACTTCACGATAAGAACATCATTACCCGAATCCACATTGCTGTATTGGAAATCGTCTTTCGGACTTTGGATGCATCTGGTTTTCCCATTTCCAAATATATATATAATCAATTATCATTGATTTTAACGTTCGTAAAGTATTAACTTTACATTTGTCCTTCCCATTATACAAAAATTAAATTTGTATCGCAATTTAATTTTAAAACAACTATATGAGAGTACAATAAATTTCTTTTGATTTTTTTTTACAATGTATTTAATGCTTATAATAAACTAATAGTAATTCCTTATTATAATTTCGCAATATTTAAATAATATATATTTGTCATACTACTAGTATGAAAATAGTCTAACTAATTGGTAAATATATATATATATATATATCTATATATTTATTGTTTTCCTTCTTCGGCTTTCTGAGGTCTCTTGGTCATTTCCACAATATTAAATTCCTGCCTCATCTTCGTTGGAATTGGACTCTTCTTCCTTCCTGGTGTTGGTATCGTCGAAGTTAAGTCGACCATCGACTCAGCGTTACACTTGTATTTACGCGTAGTTTCTAGTTTCCTAGTCCTAGTTTCGCAAGAGTAAAATTTCAATGGTCTTTTAATAATGTAGATAGTTAAATATAGTATGAAAATTGTTAATATTAAATTGAAAATCATATTTCCAGCATGAAATATACTCATTTTCTCATTATCCAAGTTCGTTTTTTCATCGATATTATCTAAACTTACCCAGCTATCCTTGCCAGCTATTTATACTCGAACACCCTTAATAGTTTATTTATGATTCGGTATGGAAGGTGTTCATAGTTTCAATATTACTAATTATAACATTCTCACTTGTTATATTAATTTTAATTTAATTTTCTACTATATATTTGAAACGGAATTCATTACCCGTTATCCAACTATTTTTGCAATGAGAATTTTGTATACGCCATCCTCAATTGTCATCGAGATGATCTTTTCATTTCCGCTATGAAAATAAATATTTCCTCCTATAGTAGAAACTAGAGTTATATGATGATGAAATATACATATATGATATATATATATATATACTATTATGATATATACTACTACATGTTAAAATCAGCTTTCATCACGATTGTTCACTTGTTGTTCATCTTTTTTAACAATCATCCTCTTCTTAATTTGTGGTTTCCTAAAATAACCGAAGGTTCGCAGATGAATCTTCTGTTGTAATAAATGTTGTCATCGCATATCATAGGGTATTTCCCGATACACAATACAGGTGATGTTATATAATTATTTTTAGTACTGACGGCTATGAGATTCTCGACTTCAATTTCCATCGTAATTCTTCATTTTCAGTTAAGGATACAGTTTCGATTACTCCGTATTCGTAATACCATTCAGGACTTGCACAAGACAGGCCTAGGTCATTTGCTTTATCCAGAATTTCTATTAGCCTATCTATTGGTAGCATCTTCTCCGTCAGATGACCAAGTTGTAGAGCAGCTCTATGTTGTTCATAATTATCTAAGTATTTCTAAAAATTACTATATTAAATTTGTATAACACTTAAATGATTTTATAAGATTTCAATCATTACTAACCCCTGGGTTGCGCTGGCTATTACCATAACTTTCGACTCTAATATTTCCATTTTATTAGCGAACATTTTGGTGTAACTCTCAAGTGAGTCAAGGTGCTTCCTATTTTGTGCTACGTAGTCCATCGTTGTAATCAACAATCGTGCACGATTGGTCACCTATTTACCACATGAATAATTGTCGAGTTTCTCGCTCGATTCTCAATTACTAACATGGTAATGACCTTACAATTTAGTTGTCTTTTATCCTTCATGATGTCTCGGACCTTACCAGTAACTGGTATATCTGTACTTAGTCCGAATAGAGTGTCATGATCTGCTCAATTCGCGGTAATACGTGAGTCATTTGTTGTACGTGTACAACTGGTTACGTATTATTCTAACGTTGCGGAACCCCAGTTGACATTTGGGTTTACAAGTCTAACCTTTTTCCGGTTGACTTTCTTTTCTTTATGTGTTAACTGATTCACAATTATCAAAGTTTTCCCATACTTTGTTTTTACGATCCAATGTGGATCCCATCTAAAGGCGAATGTTATTATCAAATGTTATTATCTTCTAATAACATTACCGTATCGCCAACTGATACGTCCTTATTACGCGCTATTGCTGCTATCCCTATTACATTTTCTAGAATTAATTGTTTATTATTTTGCGGTTATAAAAGCTTTATCTAAATTATCGATTCTATCTTCAAATAGCACAATGAATGGCAGTTTTACATTTCTACCATATATTAGATAAAGGTGTGAATCACGTCGTATACGATATATCGGACAATGCTGACCTATAGGCTAGTATTGCACTTGATAACACTGATTCCCATATATCCACTACATTATTAACTAGTTTGTTAATCATTTATTTGAGGGTTCGTTTGAATCTCTCTTATCCTTTCGAGAATATGGATACTATTTGTTTATGATCGCAATAAACAATACATTTCTCGTCGTATAAATAGATTATGAGTTTCCTAAAATAATGTATAATAGTAATTTTTCGATTTTAGGTCATCCTGTTATAAATCCTATGTAATGCTTTAGATAAATATTAGATAACTCTTTCAATATTGAACTATCTACGCATACTAATATACTGCCAATACTATGATCACATGAATCTGTATATATGTATATATGTATATATATATATATATATATATATATATATTAAATAGTGATACTATTAAATACAATATTTCCAAGAATACCTCTATCGCAAACATAGACACTATATTACATACTACCATCCAAGTCGATGCATCTGGCATCTAGCTCAGCGAGGTTCTCTAACAAAACAACAAACCTATGTTTGTATTCGATAACTCTCACCGATACCGACAAAGATATGTGAATATAGATCGCGAATTATTGGACGTAGTATATAGATGTTAACGCTTTCATCACTATGTATTTAGGTATAATATTTACTATAGAGAGTGACCACCGCCCACTCGAAATTATCAAACTCAAGAATACTAAAAAATGATACTATAGTAAATGAATTCTCGAGAAGCCCCGAACACCAAAACCAAAACGATAATAACCTCAATATCAACTTAAAAGACTTCACTCCTAAAACCGAAGATATAATAACGCTAGATTTAATCGAAGATATCTAACACAAAGAACTGAGGAAAATCTTGGGATATGGTTGACCTAAAGTCACCGACATTTCACTAAATATCTAAGATAATACTGGACTTTCCGAGATGAACTATACGATGATGAAAACTACACCACGAAAGAAAATACTGTTCTAGTTCCATTTCGTGCCAGAGACTACTTAACTAGAGCCTTCACGAAATAAATCAATGTCTATCAAATATATTATTTTATGCTAAAGACAATGAATTTTGGCCTCGCTATAGCGACATATATGTACCAATACGTTACCATCATAGCCACATAATGCAAAAGGTGTCAAACGTTTGCCAAAAGTTTACCACTCCACACCCCCACGAGAATTACCGACACGAACATGTCAATAATTGCTACAGACCGTTATCAACTAGATAAATCAACTGGTAAAATATACATATTAACGATAGATATATTTTCGAAATACCCCATTATCCACCAACTACGAAATACAAGCAAAATTGAAATTATCGTCTGTCCGAATAATTCTTCATGATCGGTGTTCCAGAACGGTTATACTCTGACAATGGTTCTCAATATAATTCTCCAGAATTTGCAAAAATTTCATCTTTCTTGTATTTCCAAAATGTGACTTCAATTCCACATTACAAAACAGCCGAAAGCTTACTGAACGCACTCTTAAGCTTGCGTAATACCCCAGTCGATAAATAAACACCATGCATTATATATATATATATATATATATATATATATATATATATATATATATTGATATATATATATATTAACACACCAGAACCAAGATATCCTCTGAAAAGTAATAAACCAACAACAACTAAATAGTGAAGCTCAATCTGTAGATTAACGGTAGGGAGGAAACTAAGATAGGCGCCACAACTTCCACTAAACCAAACTTTCACTCTCTGCATATCCAAATCAGATAAATGGGAACCTAATGATAATATGTAAAATGTCAGAGCCAAACTCATATGATTTCAATACAACAAGTGGAATAGTCCGAAGATCCCGCTTCAGATCAGAACAATAGAACCAATACATATATATATATATACCATAATATTCCCCACACAAACGTATACTACTCCCATCTACTTTACATAATAATCATATTACTCTCTCCATAATATCAGTAACTAATGTAGATCCCATCATATATCACTACAATACTCCACCCAACACCAACATAAACCATCTATACGCACCCCACATCAGAAACATACACCACCTTATACTACAATTAACACCATATCACACTTAACCTCACCGTGCACCTCAATCAATATAGAATATCCATCACCACCGCACACTTATCATAATACCTAATTGTCTAATCGCTAACCACTATTTACGACACGGATGCTGTAATATACAGAAGTAGCTCGAGACATCGTCGGTCACCATATTGTTATATACCCTAACCATAGGGCACAATCGGATCCATGGCATATAGGAAGAATGGCACAATCGCACAATCAGGTTGCGTCGTGGAATCCGTTGACCTATCTGACTCGAACGATCTCCAGCTCTATTCATCGTTCTTCTCCAACCGGGGGAATAAGGGATGTGATGCTATAATTATTCAATATAACACCCCCATCCGTAAACACGAATAATGGATCGTTCCATTATGTTCATCTATAGTATTATTCGATATAACTCCCCCATTTGTAAACACGTATACGTTTATTGGTATGCGTTATATAGTTCGTCACGCATCATTGTATATCAGTGTCGATCTATATAACGGCCTCAGTATCGATGATACATCAGTGTAATTAATAAACGTACAAAAGCCTTGACCCTCTGTACAATAACTTGAATGAAATATGCATATGTTTGGGGACCCATTTTATAATTCTAGATATATACATAATTTTTCCTAGATTTTTACTTTTAATATTTATATTATTTATATGAAGCATTTACGTGTTAGAAACGAAATAGAAACATTTTAGAAAATGATAAGAAAGAAGAAGTAATAAATGTTTATTTAAATTAAATTAAATATATAGTTTATTACCATAATATATACACAGAAATTATATAACGAGCTTGGTTATGTTTTTCACATAAAACACAAATGATTTATTGCTTTACTTGTAAGATTTTTAGTAGAAATTTAGACATTACATCAATTGATACAATGATTGGAAACATGTACATGACCATGTTTCAATACACGAAAATTGTGATAATCATCTGAAGATCAGCGCTTAATTAAAAAAATAGAAAGTAAAACACGATACTGGCGAGATATGCGAATTATAGAAGTTATTTCTTTCATATGTGAGCGAGGTTTAGCAATTAGAGTATCCGATCTAGATATTGGTTCAAATCATAATGGAAATTATTTGGGTATACTAGAATTAGTATCGATCGATACTAATTCAAAGTATTATCCTCTCTTTGTCTACATATAGAGATGAGTACGATACTAAAGGTTTGTATATTACTAAATATAAATTATATTATATAGAATATAATTATATACTTTTCAAAATTGCATTAAATTGTCTAAATAATCTAATAATGTATACATATTTATATGATATCTAACTAATTTGATTCTTACAGGTAAATGTCGTATTAATTACTTATATAAAACTAAATGTGGTGAAATAATTATAATACTCTCTGATCAAGTTAAATCAACTAGAATAAAATAAATTAAGAATTCAAAATAGTTCATTATCAATTCCTATATCAATTGATTCCACGTCCGATATTTCCCATTCTGATCAATTTACAATAATATATATATATATATTTAAAATATGGTAGAATAGTGGGAAGATCCATTACATTTGTAGAACTATATTCCCACACTGGTTTAGACTTGACAAATGTATTATTAAAATTCAACAGTAATTATAAGATTAATATAAAGAATTGTCATGATACGATAACCCCAGTAACACGAATGGAAGATACACTGGGATTTAAGCCCATATACAAAATCATAATCCATTAGAAATGTGGATACCATATACTACCCATTCTTTAAAGTTAATTGGTCATTATGCTGTGGAGTTATATACAACTGTATCATAATATTTTGCATTTATACAAATACTTTATAATTTCTTCAGTATACATACAACATAGAATGTATTAAGTTTAATATTAAATTAAGTTGGGCACGTTGTAATAAAGAGATTGTGTGGTACACGATAGTCTTCATATAACGATGAATTAAGCACATTTTAAGATGGACATTCACTCATTTTAGATGCAATAAGCAAGGTGAAAACAGATAATATTAATGCGTTATTATGTGAAGATGTATTTTCTATATAAGAGAATGAAAGCATTTGAAAATGTTTTGCCATGTAGGTGTTTATGCCTACCTACAATTTATAATCTCTGCTATGTAGAATAAATGCAGTAACTAAATAGTACAGTCTAATTCAATCGAGTTGATGGTAACCGTCAATAATTTATTAGCTGTATCGAATTACAAAGATGAACAAATAAATAATTATGAGGATGTCATGCCTTAGGCTGAACTTATATAGAAGGCAAAAGACGAATGCAAATAGCAAAGAAACACGTCAATGATGAACCATTGAATATATAGACATTAGAGTGAGTTATCAATAATTAATATCTATGATTGAATATCAATGAGAGTGAATATTACACCAAAGACAGATTCAAATGTGAATGTTTTCTACCTATATTTGATAATTTAATTGGTAACTATATATTATTTATGTATATTTATAATGATTATTTGAGAAACAATATATTTATATATTTATGATAATTATAATAAATATTTAAAATATAGTTGCATAAATGCTGAAGATTGATGCATATGATGAAGTGGCTAACATTTTCGGATTTCTAAAGAATCTGAGTACTATTAGCGAATCAGAAATAACTGTAAACTTTTCACGGAGAAAATCCTGCGGATATCAATGCTGAATGTATAAACGAGACCCTACATTTATCTAAATATTTAATGAACCTGATAGATGTAATATACAATGACCACAAAATAGTACTATCCGATTATAAATATTTACATTATTCGAGAAATTATTGATGTTTATCCAAATATTACATTTTTTTTAAATTATTCCCAAATGTATCTTAATATTTAAAATATATTTATAAATATACATCAAAATAATATAATATAATATAATATTCGATTATTCAATTTTTAAATTATAGATAAATATGAGTTAATTCATAAATATGAGTTAATTCACATTTAAACTCGGTTTCATTTTATTATGGGTGAAATCATATTATATTAAAATATTAAATATGTTATATGTATAAATTACATTAATTTTATTGAATATATAAACCCTTATAGGTGGAGAATAAGTAAATGCATTATACAAGCTAAAAAACTAAAGTGTAATTATATTTCTATTGATTCTATGAATTATTTTTTCAAAAATATATATATATAATTTGAAGCCGATATATTTCTCTGAAGAATGATTAAATAACTTTTCCAAAGCTTTTAAAATATCTAAAGAATTAACAGAACAATCGCGCGAATTGAATATATAGGATATATATATATATATATATATATATATATATATATATATGAATATATATGGATATATACCCATACACATATATATATATATATATATATATATATATAAGTTAAAAATGAAAGTGCATACTAAAATAATAATGATAGGTGATCCAGTCATTCTTTGTGTTGAGGGCCACTTTCGCATCGATATGGAATCTGTATTGGACAGTAACGAAGGTATTCGGGAAAGCGCTAGTAATTGTTCATGATAAGTCACAGAAAACAAAAATAGTTAGACGGGAGAATTTGAGACTGGGAAATCCACATGTAAATTACGATGAAGCCAATATGATAACCCAAAAATTACAATTAAATCAGTTAAAACGATGAGATAATATGTTCCTAATGAATATAACGGGTCATAAAGCTATATTTAAAGGGAAATAAATTCAGCATCGGCTGATAACATACATCAGTCAGTTAATAACTTGTAGAAAGCATATAAGATCAAGATGTGAGTTAGTGTGAGATAGTCATAGAAAGAAAATGATAAATATATCGAGTAGTGAATGTGAGAGAATCAGTAATCATTGTATGTATATATTCGGATAATGAACCACTAATTAAATTTTGGCAGACCAAAAAGAAAATGGATTGATGACATCAAATAATGGTAAAGCCGAAGTTGAATCAGTCCGACTTAATGGTAAAGCCACACGCCCGAAATGATGTCGACGGCATTGTGTAACAACCAGCTCATTGATTTCCCCTACGATTCGCGAGTGAAGGGAATAAAGTAAAATAAGTAATTAACCTTAAATGTAAGCTAGAATAAGTAAATTAGTAAAACTATTCGTGAATAAATAGAGAATGAATATCATACCTATACAGAGAAAGAAAAGATAACTCTTTAATGTAGTATACTTATTACATATATGTAAACTATAAAAATCACAATTCGGGATGGAAGTGGACTCCGAAGTAAAGATGATTAAAAGCTTAGTAAGACAACATAAAAAATGGAAAGAAAAATTAATGAGAAATGATTGTAAAAATGAGCGCGATTGTAAACCAGACAAGATTATTCGTAATAAAGAACAGAGAATACCTAAGTAACCTAGCATTATATATCAATGCATTCTTAAATAAGATGAACCTATTTGCAAATAGACTAGACACATTAGAGAATAAGGGGTTACTAATGATAGACCTGCTGCAGTGTGATTTAGTAAGGTAATGATAATGTAATATACGTAACTTACATTATGACACACATAACATAAAATACACTACCAACATCAAAATGGAACGGCATTCTGAAGATGGGGTAGAAATCTGGTAGATATTTATCATGAATAATATTTCCATATGGCGGATGTTTGCACTGTCGATATCTGTAACAATATATTATTGAGAGGGATTTCGATATTAATAATTTGGTTATAAATACAGACAAATATAATACTGTATTTATTAAATATACGTAATATTATATTTGAGGAATTGCCATTTGTTGGCTAAGTTTCATTACAGATAATATATTAAATTATAAATATTTCTATTTAATACCTATCAACTTACATGTATTTAAATAGATTCTTCGTTGGGTTACGTATACTTATAAATGTATAAGTGAATATTATGATATTAGTTATATGATAGTTAATAATACTATGTTATATATATATATTAAACTTATCATTTAAATTATAATTAAATTATATTGAAAATAAAATAATATTATATTCATTAATTAATATATACACTATTTATATTAATATTTAATATATTAATATGTTATATTTATACTATTTTGTAATATGTCAGAATTATAATTAATAAGGAAGGCAAGTATACATATATAATATTCATAATATTGCTCAATATATTTAGTAGGCAACCTATGTGAATATTGGTATTATAATTTATATTATATAGTCTAATATAATATAATACTAATAGTTAATAGTAGTATATATATACAAGACAAGTCATAATTGACATATTGTTGTCATAAAATATTCAATTAATATGATTAGGGGGAAGTAACCGAATATGGACAGTGCCCGAATACGGATATAAGGTATATCATAAACCATAAATACTACAAAAAAATGTAATGAATAAAATATATATAATTATATAAATAGACTAAATAAGTATTTTTGTAATTATTTAAAATAGTACTGGTGTATCCAATAAACTGATTTGTTATCACGTTTTTAAATTTAAGAAAAATTCAACTTAAAACCTTCTCATGTATATACAAAAGATTCAATATAAAAAATAACAATATAATATTAAAAAGTAAAGTATTCTAAATATTATATATAATTAATAAACATTATATAAATAATTGCTATATTTTGTAGGTCATATTAATCCCGAATACGGAAAATCTATATGTTTTAATACTGACGCCCTATAACCAATCAGCGCGCATCGTGTGAACTGTTCTGATTTTCATAAAAATCGCGTACGTTATCATATTATTATCACCACTGAAGCTAAATATAACATTTTTATTATTTAGATACTTAACTTGTATTATTAATTAATAAAATAATAAAAATTAATAAACTAATTACTAATTAAATATTATTAAATTATTCATAAAAATGATAAATAATGTAATTGTAATTTATATTATTTATTCTTAAATAATAGGTACATACCTAGTATATATTGTGGTGCACCACTACATGTATAGGGTGTCCGTATTATAACACAGGGTGTCCGTATTCGGACATGGGTATGAATACGGACACCCCCGTTATCTATTAACAATATTAAATAACATTTTAAAATCCCAATAATATCTATACTCATATAATATTATTATATTTTAATTTTTGAATAAAAATATTGAGTCATAAATTGTTAAGACCACTTATTGTTAAAGTGTCCGTATTAGGTTACTTTCCTCTATTTCACATGAATTCATACGCATTTTTAATATATTATAATATATTAAAAATGCGTATTATTTTATGTGAAGTAATCATGTGTATTGAATATAGTTATTAATTATTAAATTAATATTATAAATATATTACTTACTTATATAATTAATATGTATAATGAAAATATATTTTATTATAATATAATGAATACATATATGTATTATAATATATGAATATTTATTTCTATATTATATATATATAATACATATATCATTATATAATATATTAAACATTCTATTACAATATTCAATAATAATTATAATTAAAAATAATCCATATATTGCAATACTTAATTAATATTTTTAAAATATAACTATGTTATATATTAATATTTAATTATTATTATAATAATGATAATAAAGTATTATATAATCAGTATATTCCATGTACAATGTATATATGACATATACGATTAATTAGATAGCAGAAAACGTGTGACCATGTGATATCGTTCAAGCGCAGAGAGAGTGTGTGTTATTTAGTATGTAACGTAGCTACAACTGTTGACAGCTAACTCTAGTATACACACGCGTGATACATGTACGATGTAGGTATGACTCATACCTGATACATCACTAGCCGTCACGCATGGTTACACTACTAATACCGTCACGCATGATCGACCCGCGTCGATTACACAAGGCATTGTTCCACTATAGCTATAAAACACCACATATATCGTATGATACTTAAATTGTAATATACATACAAATATTCTATACCTTCACTGTTTTCATATTACTATATAACACCATACGAACTAAAATTTTTAGAGTTTTTAGCGAATAATTTTTTAGCGTATTGATAAAGTATTTTATAAAATAAAATATAATTAGATTATAAATTATCTGTGTGATTATTATTTTAGATGAATATACTTATTGGAGTCTCCGTGCATTCTATAGAGTTATAATACATATATCCTGTACGTTACTTCCACTCGATGTCACTACTAAATACAGTATTTAAATAGCTCTTTAAGGAGTGCCTTACCAAGTGTAGTGTTCATATATTATATATTTAGTGTATCCTTATATAAATACTATTATAAATATATTAACACAATCACAAAGATGTTATATATAGATACTTATATGTCAATGTATATATATATATATATATATATATATATATATATATATAGATACATTCAAAAACTATTAATTTAATTAACTATTAAATTTAAGAATAGATAATCAACCAAATAATATTAAGAATACATTTAAAAAATATTACATTCTAGTATATGAACTGATTTCTTACGGTTAGACATAAGTATGTATTCGTTATTATAATTAATAAAATCAGTTTAGCTATTTTGCATATTTAATGAATGGTTGCAACCATGGTTAATATAATATAATAATGAATGAGTAATGGATACCATATATTAGTTGTGGATAACCTCACGTTTAGTTGTTAGGCAGGCTGCTGTTAACGTTAGTGTTGACGGAGATATGTGTTCTACTGTGGAATGTGTACTACAATCTGCGTGTGTCATCTAACCGTGCAAGGGAGACTGACCGTTGATTAGTTCCTTCTTATTGTATAGAAGTTGTTTTAAATAGTCTCTCGTGATTGGTCAACACCGATCACGTGATAATGATTTGTTACTTTGAGAAAACAGATGTTCGCTAATCGATGTCGAACAGCGGGTCGCCTTCAATCAGCGAGTGACTTCCATTGTTCTAACTTGCGATAAGAATATCACCACCTAAGTATATACATCGTTAGGACTTTGGATGACCCCACATTTCCCATTTCCCAACATATGTAATCAATTATTATATGTTTTACTTTCGTAAAGTCGTTACTTTACAATATGATTGAATAACGTATATAACTAACTACAATGAGTGCTTGTAAAACTATACTAATATAATTATTCAAAGATATTTAAATAAAATATAATTCAATAGTCTATTATATTATGCGACACACTAATAAATAAAGGTTAATACATATATGGGTGTAAGGTTAATGCAAACTATAGACTACCCCAATAGGAGTAAACTAATACTTTAAAGAGTTATAATAAACTATAGTTCCATACAACACTAGTGTGTTACTTGTAGCTATTGTTCTAAATGTTCTGATCTGCCTATACTGTGATTTCTATAACGAGTCACCCTGTTAGAGTTATACATTAAGGGTGAACATGTCCACTACGATATTCGTACAGCTGTTACGGTTGATGCGTGTAGTTGTTACCGGTAGACCGTGTTGGCCATTCGTTATCGGCCATTGCAGTGTAACATTATAGTTTATTTAATATATGAGTTAGATTAAAGAAAATAAGTTAAATTATAAATATATAATAATTATATATATATATATATATATATATATATATATATATTAAATAGTTCTACCTATATCAAATATATTTCTGGTATTTCTGAAATTCCAATAGGTTCGCGTCATGTATTACAATATGTAAGATTAATATAATTTGAAAGTAAATGTATTATATTTACTGAATATTTTTTAAATACATAATTTTATAAAATAATTTGTCAGTAAAATAAAGTAAACCTTACGTTTTTTCGATAACAATTACAAACATTATTTTCTAATCGAAAATCAATAATTCATATTAAATATCCTATATAATTTTTTGAAAGCTATAATATTTTTTTAAATATCATTATCGGCCATAATACCAGCATATGCGACAATCCCTTCCCTCCAATATATATTATTAATAATTAGTATTAGTATTGGCTCTCCGGTATTAGTTATTAATACATAATACAATATATTAGATATTATTATGCTGTATAGTATATAATATATACTATATATGTATATAATAATATTTTCAATATCGTTCGAATTAATTTTGAAGCTTTTATTTTACTATATTTCAATTGACATAGATCCTACTATTATAACTTAATACATTCCTTAGCTCACTTCCTATCTCGCACACTACCACTACTATCGTTCTTACTATTCATAATAAACTTGGTTATTCATTATAGGGGAAAGTAACCTAATACTGACACTTTAACAATACATTGTATTAACATTTTATGACTCATTATTTTTATTCAAAAATTACACTATATTAATATTATATGATTATAGATTTTATTGTGATTTAAAATTTTTATTTAATCTTTTAAATCCATAGATAACGGGGGTGTCCGATTTCGGTACCCATGTCCGAATACTGACACCCTGTATTATAATACGGACACCCTATATAACACTAGATAAACTATATATTATTGATGAATCAATCAGACAGATTATAAATACATTATTTATAATTAATTTTATGAACAATTTATTATAATTTAATTAGTTAATATTTTATTTATTTTTAATATTTTTTTAATTAATTAATTTAATTAATTTAATTAATAAGACAATTTAAGTATCAAAATAATAAAAATTTTAAATTTAGATTTTTAGGTTGTATTAATATTTAAACGCACGCGATTTTTAGAAAATCAGAATAGTTCATACGATGCGCGCTGATTGGTTATATATACACCAAAGATTTTGCGAAGCAAAGATATAACACTCCCTATAGGGAGCATATATGCATGCAACGTAATTTAGTAATATCCCTAACCGCTGCTAGCAGTAGTATCGAAATCACTGAAATAGATTTAGGTTCGGCTCTGTTTGCATACAACAATGTTTTCATTGCTCTATTAAATTACATGCAATATAAATTAGGTTTTACTCACTAAATATATACTTATAGCATTTAAAACATACATATCATATTTGTTTGTTATATATTAGTAATGAACACTTAGTTTGCATCATATAAATATTAATATAAAGCATATTATTTAACATTTTAAAAGTGTATAGTTAAATACGAATTGACATTATAAACAACACATAGTTCCTAAAAGTAACCCGCTATAGGTGGCACTGGGGTATTTTGTATACAAATTCGAATTACACGATTTCGCGTAAGTGTTATATCTTTCCTTCGGAAAATCTTTGTATACACCCTATAGGGTGTCCGTATTAAGACATCTATAGATGACACTCTATAGAGTGTCTGTATTAGGAACTTATATGACCTCTATAGAGGAGACCTCTATATCTATAGATATATACGTATAACGTAATACATATTTAATATCAAATATAGAAATTATATATATAATTTTAGAATGCTTTATTTTTTAATAATATAGTATTATATTTTATATCGATACATTTGTATATTATTGAGAAGGTTTTAAGTTGAATTTGTATGTCATAAATTTAAAAACGTAATAATAAAATTAGTTTATTGGATATATCAGCAATATTTTTAATAATTAAAAAATAAAAAATACTTTATTAGACTATTTATATATTTATAAATATTTTATTCATTAAACATTTTTTTGTAGGATTTATGGTTTCTGAGATACCGAGAGTGTGCGTATAAGGGCACTGTCCGTATTCTCAATACGGACCGCGGTTACTTTCCCCTACATATCTAACACTACCCGTTTTGTAAATGGTGTCCTTTATAATATAGGAATTCCCCTTTCAAGGGCTGCTCATAGCTAACATTCTCACAACTAAATCACTATTACATTCATTAGTCATTACCCGACTTAAATAGGTATTGTAATACAGTAATTTACTTTGTATTAACATCCATAAAAATGTATGAAGAAATTCAATTCTATATAACGAGGATCTGTTAGTATACATTGTAAGCGTAGTGATATAACCATATCTATCAATTCCATTGTTAAGTATATATTACGAAGAGAGTCAAGGCTTTAGTACCGTATTTATTAAACTGCTGAATAGATGAAACGTTCGCCTTTATATAGCCGACGCTAACGTACAGTGATGCGTAACGGATTATGAATAGCATAATCAATACATATATAATGGAATGGTCCATTATGAGTGTTTTCAAAAGGGGAGTAATATCACATATAGTGGTTAACATAACATCCCTCCTTATCCCGGTTGGATAAGAACGATGCAGATAGATGGAGATCATTCGAGCCAGTTATGTCAACGGATCGGACGACGAAACCTTCTTGCGGCGCTTGTGCCATTCAGCCTAATTGTCAGAATCCATATGTTATTGATAATATCAATTTGATATATACCCGTTAGGTAAGCGACACGGTCTCGAGCTCCTGCGGGGCGACTTGTGATCATATATGGCTGAATACCTGCAATATTGTTGATTTGTATATATTAGCAAGACATGGTATTATCTATATAATAATTGGGTGAGTTAGGGTGAATATCTATTTGGGGTATTTCTTATGCGCTTACTACGTCGTGGGGTAATAGGTAAGGTATCGCTGTCTTGGGGCTCATTTACATCGGGCATGCAGGGTGTTCTAGTCAGGGGTGTTGTAAAGTTATAGTTGGCAGTAACAGTTGATAGGGTTGACTCAGGTGGTCTTGGGCGAATGTGGTGTCGTGTTCATCTTAGGATACATGTTGGTCCTATGACTTCATATGAGTGTGGGTCAGGCCCGTAGACACGGGAGGGGGGACCCCACTAAACTTAAACCCACTAAAACGGAAACTATCTTTCTTCACTTACCCCTACGCTCCTCCACCCTCCCTGAACCACTCCCATCTCACTCAACAACACCTCACTACCCTACTCTCAACACGTCCGAAACCTTGGCTTCCATCTTGATACCACCCTTTCCATTGACTCCCATCGTATACATATGCAAAATCCATCAACTACCACCTACACTGCCTCCGCTTAATCCGATGCTACATTCCCCTCCCCATCTCTATTACCATTGCCTCCTCCTACATCATCCCCATATTCGACTATTGCAACTCCCTACTCTTTAACTTCCCTGAATACAAACTCATCAAACTACATCGAATCCAAAACGCTGCAGTTCTCTGCGTCCATGTACTTCCCCGTCGTTATACTGACTCCATTACATCTCTCCTAAAACAACTACACTGGCTGCCAGTCCCCTACCCCATAAAGTACAACCTCTCCCCGACCATCCACAAAGCTATTCACCACAACTCCCCTGACTACCTTGCCTCCCTCCTACATCTACATACACCCATCACTCAACTCCATACCTGTTCCTCCAACACCTTTATCCTTACCACTCCCCATCTACACAAACTCTACTCGTCCAATATACGCTCCTTTGCCCTCTCTGCCTCTTACCACCGGAACTCCCTACCCAATCACCTATGAACAAACAAATCAACTCCCTCATTTAAAAGCCACCTTAAGACTTATTACTTCTCCATTGCTTTCCCTCCCATCGACGCCGATTACTCACGCATTGATGCAGTCCATAAACCAACAAAGTAAAAGTAAGTAACTGTCTAATGATAACTTAACTAATGTGTTGACGTAACTGTCACTCAAGAGGAGTTCAACATAACAATTAAGTAGTATATATTCAATATCATGTTATGATCACTTAAATATGTCTATGAATATATATTGTTATAAATGTTTTAAACTATGAGCCTGGTTTAAGGTTGTGGAGTCCTAGAGTTCTAGTCTCAGTCACCTGGAACCTTCCCTAATATTTTGATAAATATATATATATATATATATATGTATATTAATATATGTGTATTTATTTAAGTGTGGTACATAGTATGTATATGTATTTTTGATATTTAATTATTTTCCTTGATTTATAAATGTAATCCATATCTCATAGATATAGAGTATTATCGATATAGAGATAGGGTATTATAGATATAGGGTACTCTATATCTATGCTATATCTTAACGAATCTCTATGGCTCCATAGTTGTATCAAAGACTTTTCCCTGTTGTAGTTAAAATCCGGGTTAAAATAGATATATTTTTCCGGATATTTATTATATTATAAATACGCCCACTTCCTTTCTACTTTCAATAATTAAATTTATTGTTGTATTTGAGATTAATCTTATTATTTTCATCTTTACTAAAGTCCTATCATCGTTAGTTATATATTATTATTAATTAGATTATTTAATTTATTATAAAACATTTTAATTGTAATAATAATTATAATAATTTGTCTATAATTACTATTTACAAATTTCTCAATTTTATTTAAAAATTAATTTGGATCAGGTATGTGGATTGTTTTTGTATTTAAAATTAAATGAATTACACATTAAATTGATTGTATTTGTATTTGTATAATTTTTCCAGGTGTATTTGTATTTAAATACCCTTATTTGGTGTATTTTTATTTGTATTTGAATAATTATTCAGTGATGTATTTCAAATGCTGTATTATACAGTCACTGTATAATAAACACTGTAACAGTGTATACGTACTAACGGTAATTTTATTTCAGAAAAAAACTAATTTTAATTCTGAAAATTTATAATATAGTTAGGTACTAGTATGATAGTATAAGTTATTCAATTATAATTGATAATTATCAATAGTAGATTATATTCTTGTATTTATTTATTAAAATATATATTTTAACACATATTTAATATGATTATCATAATGATATTAACAGTTGAAATATATATATATAACTATGGATGAATATTATTCATTGAATATATAATTTATATGATTATTATAATATATAATATATTAAAAATGTTTAACAATATAATTATTATATAGGTATAACAATGAGATTTTTTCTAGTGATGCTAGTTTAAAATAATTAGTACCATTGGAAAGAGCATGAAAAAGTAATATAAGAGTCATATATTAATTTTGTAATCAGATAACTAAATAAAAAGTTATAGATCAAAAACTGGTAAATTTATGAGCTAAAAATTAGCCAATATTTACATGTAAAGTATACAAATTGTTTGGTCATGAAAACAAAATTTAATGTACATAACTTGTTAATTAATATTATACATACATTTTTTCACACATTGTTCTTTTAAATATATTCTACTATATAGATTTATAAAATTTATTTTATTTTTTCAAAATGGTCATATAAGGCTCAATTTTCAACTGGCCATTTATTTTTTAATATAATTTTTAATATTTTTTTTTAAATAAATTTTTTCACTTATAAATTATAGTTTAAATTATAAATTATTAGTTATAAAATATATTAAAAAAATTATATTACTTTTGCAAAATATTTTAAATTTTCTAGCATTATTTCCATTAAAAATAACCTAATTAATATGTATATACAATTAATTGAATAATAGTTATCTATAATTTATGTATTTAAATTTCCATTTTAAATGGTCTGCATCCAATATAGCAAGCGTATTTTTTGATTACTAATATAGTGGGTTAAAATAATCGTTTAAGTTTTTTCACACTAGTTTATATCATAATAAATAGTAAGAATGAAAATATGGTATATAATATCAGATACATTTGTATTATTTTAAATTATCTATCGATATATAAAATATGTTACATCTAAACCCGTAAATTGTTAGCAAAACCTACAGGAGCCATATTCTATATTCTCATCTTAAATAGAATATTTATGTATATGTATTTATAAAATCAAATGAATAATATTTATGTACAATGAAATTATTTAAATTTTATTTTAAGAGATAATATTAATGTAAATGATTTTTCAATAGCAGAATTACATAATTCCATTATCTTAGAAGCCTCCAATCTTTTATTTTCATTACTGCTGGCCGCAACATTCATCTGAAGTTTCATACATCACCTATATATTATATAAGTGCAGTAAATTAATAAGGGACAATATTTAAAAAACTATATGATTATATTATATAGGAATATACTCGAAAAAGATGATTAGATAAGATGATTAAATGGTTTTGGGAGATCTATTGAGTTAACCTAAATGTGTTAACAGAAGAATTCCATAATTCCGGTATCTTTTCACAGCTTTGTTTCCAATGTTTATAGGCGTTAGCAGCAGGCCACAAAATGCATCTGATGTTCATACATAACCTATAAAATAGAGGATGTTACTATATCAAGGGGGTGTTAGTGACAATAACAGATGTTCAAATCAATTTATCAACAATCATTATAAGTTGCTTCATTCACCTTATCCCTCAGTAATTTTATTGTTAACAATATCACGTTAAATAATGTGTACACCCCCCCATTATAATCGCAGCGACAATAATTTTTAACTGGTGGTCGTATACTACTGCATTTAAGTTAGTTATTTGTATACTCACTAACATAAGCTATTTATTTTAAAATTCAATTCGTTTACCTTACTTCTGTTTACAATTTTTAATGATGATTGATGGCAATATTTTATACACTTTTTCAGTGTGTATACATTACTTTGTAAATAGAAACACAGTTTTAAGTATCTTATCTAGGTAATCAAACTCTCAATATAGTAAATTTTCCTACTATTTAAAGAGTTTCTATTTACTCTAACTAGTAATGAAACTTTATTATAATTTTCTAATTGATATATTCTGGATAAACACATACTGGCATTCCATTTAATAATATAAATTTGCAGTGAATTGTAATAAGTTTATTGTTGAATACTTACCAGTGATCTCGTGCACACTGATACTACATATTAATATAAATAATCATGTATAAATAGTAAAATTCACACAGCACGAAATCAACAAACCACACGTGATCACTAGTTACTAACTAGTAGTTAGTAATCAGTGGTTACCTTGTTATATCGTGAACTCATCAATGTAGTTTATTCAATGTAGTATAAGTATTTAATTATTTGTAGAATGTGAAAAATAATCTTTACACCACTCCACAAATACAGTTTTATCTGTTTCTAAAACTGTCTTTAATTCTACAATTAAATCCTTTAATTTTAATATAAAAACTAGAATCTAAATTTAATTTATTACTACAGTCACAGAGATGCCAATTTTTAATAAATATATTTAACTATAAATACATATTAATAAATATATAATATAACCAACTTTTTCAGTTTCAGTTAGAGTTAAATGCACCAGTTTCAGGTGTACAATACTTTTCAAGCAATTGAACAGACATATTTGAGCTAAAATAAGAACATCTTTGTATTAAATATATGTATAATACATACAATATATCAATAAGTTATTATTTATTTATCAAATAAAATTGTAATAAGTACATGCATGTAATTTAAACTATAATTATCATTGTAATAGCAATAGCAATAGCAATTGTACATATCTTAAATATTTTTATATAAATTTTAATAAATACAAATTTTAAATGTGTATTAAATAAACTTTAAATAACTAATTAATTAATAACATTTATAATTAATATTAGTATTATTTAAATACAATATAATTACTATTTAATATATTATATAAAATAAATATAAGTTAATGCACAAAAATCGCAAATGCATAGTTTTATTATACATTTATGAGAATTTAAATAGATCCATTATACCATTATAATTACTTGTATCTTTGTAAAAAAAATCATTTTTTTTAAGATTGACAGATTGTAATATTAAAATATAAATATGTAAGTTTACTTGGCACGTTCAACTATCTTAATTATTAATTTATAAGTATATAAAATATATTAATAATAATCTACAATATTTGAAGAACTCTGTGCTGTATATATTTAATAATAATAATATAGATAACTTAGTTAATTTTACAATTAAAATAAATATCGTTTTTAAAAAACGTCATAAATTTCATTTTTTTTGTAATAGTATTAATCTTAAAAGTTCATATTCATATTACTATAGATCGTAATTAAATATAATATTATACTTATAATATTAAATAATAAACAGTGTATATGTATAATCTATAAAATATGTGTTAAATAAAATTTACATTATTAAATAGCGCAATACATATTAAAATATTTATTATAATAATTAAAATTTATTACAAAATTTTAATTATTAAATAAATATAATATTATTAATCGGTATAATAAGAGTGTATTATATAACATAGTTATTGTAATAACCTAACTACTCATTCTGATAGTTATATTTAAATATATATTTATTTATAAATTAACTATATATTTAAAAAACGCATCATCTTACCTTGACTTTCAAAATATTAAAGGAAGTGAGTTTGATTTATTTTTTATTATTATGACAGGATAATAAATCATATTCCACTAATTGTTATTAATTATGATTGGAGCAAAGATATCAATTATTAATAATTATTGTAAAACATTTTAAAATGATAGTTTTTTTTTAAATTTAAATAAATAAATGAATGCGTATCCGACGACCAATAAGATGCTTCGAACTTTTTTGAATCTCACTGTTATACCTATATTATATTGTAATATACTATTATAATAATAGTATAACATAATTAAATATATACATAATTTATATGATCACCATTAATTAATATCGAATTAATAGTTAGTTAATACAATAGTTAATAGTTAACATATACATCATGTATAATTATTATACAAATTATTACACAAATTATTATAATAATACATGTTTAAATAAAACTGCCGTTAGTCTGTTGCAACCATTCAAATCTATTTGTATTTGATCAAATACACTTTTAAAAATATGTTAATTTAATATTATTTGGAATTTAAACAATTGATTTATGAATGTAAAAAAATAATAACAAATTAAATAATACAAATTTGTGTATTTGTATTTGATAAAATATATTTGTATTTATATTTGCATACAAATTTAATAAATATATGTATTTGTATTTAATTCTTTAAGACAATTTATATGTATAAATACAAATTTGTATTTGATAAAGTGTATTTTACCCCAACCCTGGTCATTCTATTATATCCACCTGTTACACACAATTTAACATATTATGAACTTGTAACATATATATGAAAAATATAAAATAAATATACTCGTTTTAATTATAGTATATAATTTATATATGCAAAACATAAAATGCCTTGTGATAAAGTGTATTTAATAATAATTATAATTAAATAGTGTTATCCGTTAAGAAGGAGTGTATACAATGGGTACCAGTAATATCGGGCCAGATAAACTCGGTCTAGATAATTTCGGGCCACTTTGGAAGTAATTTCATGCAACTTTAAAAAAACAGGAAGTAATTTCGGGCCACTTTTAAAAATATCAATAAAACAATTATTTGAGTATATATTATAGTATTACCTATATATATTAATAATAATTAAATATACTGGCATATGCATTATTAATTAATAAACAATGCATGTCGCGAATAAGATAATCAGTGAAAGCTATTATAATCGCATTTATTTCAATTGTATTTTATCTGAATGAAAAATTAAATATGACATTATACTATATGAAACTATAATACTAAATATATTATATAATATATAAATACATTGCACGTCTATCATCAATATATGAATATAAAATTATAAGTATTGTTATAAAAATAGCATATATTTATTCAAAAAATTAATTTTTGGAGTAAAATAGTCGTAAACAAATTTTTGTCAGAAAATTAATTTTTTTTTGTTTTTATTATACCTCGTAAATATCAATTATAGGCTCACAACAAAGTTTGATCCTTAATTAAAATAATTTATCAAAAAAATAGTCGAATAAATTACATTAATTAAAAAATAAAAATAAATTAAATTAATTTTAAATTTTAAAATAATTTTTTACTTTATTAATATTATAATATATTTATACACGTATTTGCAAAATATTTTATTTTTATGACAACGCCACTTGCACAAATGTATAAAGAAAACATTTCTATTTATAGAAATTTACATTGTAAAATAAATGAAATATTTCTTCATTAAAGTACACTTCGCTTTACCAATATTACATATTTTATGATGAAACTTTCCAAATATGTTTATTATGACATGTATAACCTACTGTAACTGAGAGAGAAAAACTTTCAAAAACGGGCTCCCTAGTGTACACCCTTTTATATAGTATTAGTATCTATGCTATATTAATACATATAGGTATCCTACTATAATAAGAAAACTCAAATTAAAATATTAAATGTTAAAATATTAATAAATGAAATATTTCTTCATTAAAGTACACTTCGCTTTACCAATATTACATATTTTATGATGAAACTTTCCAAATATGTTTATTATGACATGTATAACCTACTGTAACTGAGAGAGAAAAACTTTCAAAAACGGGCTCCCTAGTGTACACCCTTTTATATAGTATTAGTATCTATGCTATATTAATACATATAGGTATCCTACTATAATAAGAAAACTCAAATTAAAATATTAAATGTTAAAATATTATTATTGAAATTTCAAGTGTAATTTACACAGAATAATTATTTAAAACTATTTCATATATAAAATTAACCGAACAGATAAAAAAAATAGTATAGCTATATTACTATTTTGTTGTGCTTATATAAATAACATACATGCGTAAAATAATTGTATATTATATTATAATAATATTTTACAAAATAATATATAATGAATATTTTCTATATACAGTAAAAGCCGCTTGTATCGACAGCCACATGTATCGATATATCGGTTCTAACGACAATTTCAAATATATTTGTTGGAATTTCCATCTAATACATGTTAGAGAATATCGCGTGTATCGACAATCGGCTGTATCGACAAAATTTTACTATACAATTTAGAAATTTTCATCACGTGTATCGACATGAAAATAGTACACATCTTTACAATATATACTATAGTATGTATGATATAGAGTTGAGCATATTAATAAACTATGGACTATAGTATATATATAGTACATATATATGTATATTATCAAATAAGTTATGATGATATGAAGAATTAATCTTTGTATTATTGTAGATTCACTACACTATGAACATTGTTATATATATATTACCCATATACACGCATACCCATTTATATATATATATATGCATATACCCCTATATACATATATATTAATATCATGTTTGATACTATTGTAATACTGCGTATACGCAATATTGTATATTCGTACGTAGATATTAAGAATGTCCCTACCACGCTGGGTTAATTCCATGACTTGTTATTGCGTCGCACGCTTCTCTGGAATATGAGCGCGCTCGATATTACGTAATCGAAGTCGCTCGCATTAATAGTATTAACTTAATATACACAATTAACGATATAATAGAAATTAAGGATAGCATATATTTGATATTTGATAATACAAGTACATATTCTATTAAGTTTGCGTAATTTAAAATTAGCCACGCCTTCATCATATGTAACGACAATCGGATGTATCGACATATTTTTGGATCTCCTGGATGTCGATAAAAGCGGCTTTTACTGTATTATTAAAAAAAAAAATATTTTTGTATGTATTATATAAGAATTATATTGAAATGTAAACATATGGCAATATATTATTAGAGGTTGGTAGTGATGCTTTATTCCAGGTTTATAATATATTTTCTTGAGTTTTTCTCGCCATTAAATATTGAATAATAATATTTATATAAATCAATATAAGTCGGTAATCCACGTGTACTCATGGGTTTCGAATAATATTTTAAACTTGTTATTAAATTGAGTTTAAAAATTATATAAATTATAAGATTTAAATATATGTAAACAAATAGGTCAACTATCACTCACACTTGCACAATTTAGAGAATGTTGGAAAATAAATGTTAATTTTTCTTAAAAATGTATCCAAAAAAAAGGGTTATTATTATATCCATAATGAATGGGTTTAGAATGTAAATATATATATATATATATATTTAATTTGTATTGATATTTGAGGGTTATTTGGTTTAATTTATTTAGTTTTGTTCTGATTTGTTTTTATTTAGCTACATTACATCCCAAAGTGAGCCTAAAAAACTCAACTCATCCTTTTTTTTGGAGCTTATTTACATTAGCAACCCATCCGTTATGATCTTAAAACTAATATTATTATAATAATTTAATATTATAATATTAAATTATTCAATATAATATTTATATATTACGTTATAGGGGAAAGGTTTTATAATAGTGACATGTGTGTAGTAGTGACACCCCGTGTATCTCAAACACTACAAGTCAAATTAAATTTATTCATATACGAAAGTTGTGGGTATTTACAAGCTTTATTGACATACTTATATTTTATTTACATAATTTATAAAATAAAAAAATTAAATCAATTAATCGATTTTGTGAATATATTCTTAACAAATTACAAAATAAATATGTATAAAAAAATATTTATTATAAAATAATAAATTAAAGTCTGTTACTAAAGATAGATTTTATGTCTGCATGAAAATATAATAAATATTTATTTATGATTATTGAGCATGTTTCTACAATCAATTGCATCTACCAAATACTTTCGTATATTAGTGACACCCTAGTTATATAAAGTGTCAATAATTATATTAACAAATGTTAATAGCAATTATTTAGGTTAATTCATATCAGGGTTCGTCGGTATTTTTGAATCGGTTTTATTAACTGTTTTTTGGTTTTTTTAACATTATAAAAGCATTATTTCATTAATATGGTGTTATATGGCTAATATCTATTGGATATGTAATAACTTTTTCTTGCCATATACAATTATATATCCTATACTAATGCTGTAACATTTAGAACTGCATTACGTTCTCAATATAATTGATACATCTATTTAATATATTCTATTACCAGGCATTTAAAATAAATTACAAAAGAATACAAAATATAAAACTAATTTGAATGTATGTTACTAGAATATTTCAATATCAAAATATATATATATTTTTAAATAACCATCATAAACTATGTAACTAATTTATATTAATTAATGATATGTATATTTTAATTATTTGTATTTTTGTATATTTTACGAATAAAATGAATATTAATAAGATAAATAAATATGCATAAAAAACATCAAAGTCGGATAATTTTGCAGATAGTATAACTTGACTCGATAAGTGAAATTATGTTCTAAACAGGGTTCGAAAAAAATCGGATTTTTTTGATTTATATCGGATTTTTTTGATTTAAATCGATTTATTTGATTTTAATAAAAATAATATTTAAATTGTAAAATAATATAATAAATAGATGTTTAATTAATTATAAAAATTGAATAAATCATTTTTCTACTGCTAGACTTAGAAATTTAAATAACTATTAAGACCCGGTGCAACACCCTGAGTTTAACATGGTGGAGATAGAAAAATCATGGAATACTAAAAATAGATTCAATCTATGTATACTTCAAAATATCAACTAATTTTTTTTATATAATATATAACTAATATATATCTACACATATAACTATCGAGTATGATAATTAAATTAATAAAATTATATTAAAATGGACTAAACTATACCTATTTCTAGAAAAAAAAATATGCAAGAAATTTCAATTAGATATAAAAAATATTATATATAATTGAATAATTTATTAGATTTATATAATTATATCTGAAGAGTAACATAATATTAATATACTGTAAAAATGTCATGTCATTTCAATAAGTATTTCTATAATCGAAAGTGGTTCAAACATAGATGGTAACAGTTTTTATTTTATTCAGAGATATTCACTTTTAAAAATTAGAGATTAGAAAAAATTATCATATTTATATGAACTATTTTTCGAGCTTGTTTATGAATGCTTATTTTATCACTTTTAAGTACTGTTATGCACTGTGCTATATACCATTTTAAAGACAAATTATTAAATGTGATTATTATATAAATAATATTTTATTTTCAAAATCAGGGTGTTATGCACTGTGATATATATAAATTTATAAAATTATCTAAATATTAATTATCTATAAAATTAAGTCAAGATATATAAATAAATAGAATTATATTATAATAAAAATGTGATATTTTGTATGTCTTGAATTATCAAAATTAATGTATACATTATATTATATGCTGTTGCATAATGCTACATTAAATAATTATTATTTAATTACTAGTGTTTTTATATAATACTGACTATTATCTAGAATTATATTCAAATAATGATGCTAAAATTATTAATACAAGAAATCAAATCAAAACGTTTTTGATAATTATTTAAATAAATTAGTTTATATTAAAATATTTTTACATAAATATAAGCTTTGCAGTTTTATTAACTCCGAGACTCCGATTTCTTAATTTTGAATGCGCCAATATTTTTTGGATTTTACATAGAAAAAAATAAAATTATATCTTTCTCCAATAATAAGTCTATGATATACATAATTCTTATTTATTTTAACATTATATATTTTTTCTTTGATGTTTATGAATCATAATTTATGATATATATATATATATATATAATTCGCATTTATTTATATATTAATGATATAACATAGCATCCTATATACATATAGGGATATAGAAGGACATCATGAATATAATTATTATATTATAAAAATCATGATCTAATAATTATATAATATACTTTGAGAAATATTGATTTAAATCAAAAAAAATATGATTTTTTTAGGCTGATTTAAATCATTTGATTTAAATCATTCGAACCCTGGTTCTAAAATATATAAATTAAATAATGAAGGATTAGGGTCGAACTTAATACCTCGCCATATTAGATTATATTTTCAAAATAATTGCAAAATTATGTTACTTCTTTATTGAATTTCGTATTACGTACTTTAGTATATTTTATCAATAATGTTATACTATCAAATCAAATATTTCTAAGACTTTGATATACCAGATGTCGACTCAGAATATATTACATGAGTTTTTCTTTGTTTGTATCCATTAATTAGGTTGTTATTGCAATAATAATATATTACATTATATCTATACACATTTCAATTTATTATTATTAATTGAATGAGAAATACATAGAATTTATATAAATAGAATACCAATTATTTCATATCAAGTCAATTAAGTAAGTCGAGTACATTAAAAAGTAAAATTGTAACATATGTAAAAGTCATAACATAAATTATATACTGATTGTTTTGTCTATATTTGTTCACTTTAGCTTAGATATTTAAACATCACATTTATACAAAGTTATGTTGTACAAAAAGCATTCTTTTATTAACCACATATAAATAGTTAATATTAGGGTTGTAGTTTTATTTACAATTTTTAAATTTTGAGAAAATAATAAATAAATTAAAAGTTAAACCAGAACGTATATTATAGTTTTTTAATTTTTAATTTTTTTTTAAATAGGGTTAATATAACTCTATATTTACTTGTGACCTATTAACTTATATTAACTAATAATTATATATTTCATGGGTAACTATTTGTTATAGGTTATATCATAGTTTATATTACAACATAAATAATGAAGTTGAATATTTAGTCAAATATAAAAAATAAATTATAATTGAACTTTTTATTCAAAATTATAGATTTAATTAAATGTATTATATTCTATGTATTATCAATCTACACAAATACATATGTATAATTGTAATTAATAATAATTTTTAATGCATATTTATAATTGAAATATTTATATCTATTATAATATTTAGACAAACAAATTATCTCTAGAATCATCTTTAATTTATAAATTTATATTCATACATCAAAACTTTTGATGTATGAATATAAATGTATGATTAACTTTTGATTCAACAGTTATAAAACATGACCAATTAACACATTTTTAAATGTATACTCAGCCATCATCAAATACTCATACACTAACAATTCAAATTATTGGACTATTTACTGTGTATTTATTTATGAGTAATTTAACCTATTTCAATATTTAAATATAGGTCATATAATTGTTCATTTTAATATAATAAATTTAATGTAAATCCAAGTATATAAATGTTATTTCTATGTTATTAATAATTAATCAAATAAATAAGCATGATAAAATTTGAAAATATTGTAATTTGTATGACATAAATATATATTTATCTGCATGAGAAGCGTATTAATAGTAGTAATTATAATCTATATTTAGATGGGAGTGACACATCATATATAATTTTGTAAATTATTAATGATAAAATATATAACATATTTACTGATGTCAATATAGTTTGATAAAATTGTATAGAATGATCAATTATATTTTGTAATATGATATAAATTATACATGATTAAATATAATATATAATTACTGGATAATGATATTGGATTATAATAATGCAATATTATTTATAGAATATAATTATAAAACTTAATATTAAAATTAATGTTAAAAAATATTAAAATCTTTTGATGTTTTTATAATTTAATTATAATTCTATTTACATAGATATAAAGTATGATATATAATATAAAGATTATCATTTTTTTAAGATATTTATATATATAGTGTATATTATAAACTCATGTGTATTATAAATTTTATATAATAAAACATTTTATTTAAATATTATAATATAACTTTATATTGTAATAATTTATTATTTAATATAATAATTTAAATTATTATACAATTGTACTATAGTATTGTATATATGCAAACATTACTTATATAACAGAGTTGTACAGTTTCGTACAAAGTTTTCTCTCAAAGTAATTATCCATATGAAAGTATTTAAAATAGATTAAATTATTAGTGAACTGTACAATAAAGTAGTGCATAAGCAATGCCATAAGACATATAGTTAAATAGTTTTTTATAACAATCACAATTTAAGCTATGTAATTTAAAGTAAGCTTTGGTATTTTAATGAAGGTGAAATAGTATAGATGAATATATAGAAGAAAGTGATTATGATAGAGGATTAACTGGATAAAAGTTTATAAAATGACAAATCGTATAACCAAGAATATATAATATAAGAATTTTAAATTCAATTTAATAGTAGAAAACTTTCAAAAAATACAACTATTTTGCAAAACATTTCACAAAGCAATATTTTTTGATTTATCCTTCAGAAAATCTCTGATATGAAGTTAAATTTTGATAATTCTCAGATACTTTTCTAAATCTTAATTGATAATACTCTTATTAGTTGATTAATATGAAAAACTAATTAATTTAACAATCTCTATATTATATTTATTATTTACAAATTTGATATTAACCTTGTATGAGTATAAGTATGAGTATTTTTTATATTTATATTAACTTTTAAATAAAATATTATATTTTATATTCTAGTTGTATTAATATTGTATTAATATATATATAATATAAAAATATTATTTAATTATTATAATTCAATGTATTATATATTTTCATATATACAAATAATATATATATTTATATTCCTTTATCTGTAAAGTAGCCATTTACATCTAGCGATTGTGCTGAAAAAGAGACAGAATTTTGCATACTATTTTGCAGCAAAATCTTCGGCAAATCGCAGCGATTTCGGTGGAGTGTTCACACCTAGCAAACATTTTCGTCTACGATTTTGTCGTTATTTTGTCGCGATGTTCACATCTAGCAAATTCGTTATTTGTATTCATTTACATCCCTAGTAATTAGTAACTTACTAAGTAAACTTAAATTAAAATAGTTTTAATCAAATTTGTAATACAATAAAATTTAAAATTACATTATACTTACTCGGTATAGCTAAATCCATTGATAATTTCTGTAGAAGCTTATTTTTTATTATTTTATTACAATAATCCTGATTTGCAGGATCCCACAGACATCTGTTTCCTTCGTAGAAAGTTATAATACTTAATGTATTATTATCATCGGACATTTTAAATAGTTTTTAAATAATGCTTGTTTATTGTTTAATAAATAACGATTATCAATAATTATTGAAATGTCTGCGTTTTGAAAAAATTTGCACGAATTCTCGTCAATTAGAAAATATGTTTTATTTTCAATTTTGCTGAGATTTTGCCCGTAAATATTTTTTTGCTCATAATTTTGCTGTGATTTTGTCGTGGTGTTCACACCTGAAGATTTTGTTCGTCGTGATTTTGCAGTGAATTTGTAGCAAAATCGCTAGATGTGATCGCAGCTTTATGTTATATTTATATTAATTTGTAAATGTATTTATTTATTATTAAAATTAACTGATTTACTTTGATCTTGATTTCATCAGTATATGTATTTATTCTGATATATTCATCCAGCTTTAAAACATTATTCAATAGTGAATATGTAATAATACAATTTTAGTAGTATATGGATAATAACTAAATTCTATGATTATTATTAGAAAATTATGCATACAATTAAATTATTAAAAGATCAATAATTATCAAAATATACAACATAATTGTATGACATAAACACACATAAATCTTATGATTTATAGTATAATTGCTGTTTGTTGATATAAAATAATTATAGTATAACTTACATTGAAATTATAGCTAGATCTAATTATAACTTATTCAGAAATCCCAATCTATTTACAGGCTGTGCATTAAGCCGGAGCGGCTCGGACTTTTTTTGTTGAAAATTGCTGCACCTTCTAGCATTTTATGTTTGGAGTATTTCTGTCACAATGGTATACTTTTTTTTTTTTTACATGTAGTATTCGCCGTGCGCCAGAGCTTTTAAAAATACCTATAAATATTTTTCTATAGAAAAAATACCGCTATTACCTATATTGAAATCACATGACAATTACATTATAAACCATTATAAACAACTAATTTTCAAATTTATATTCATTTTATTATACTTTTTAACCACGAACCTTCTTACTAATACACCTTTTTATATTTTATATAACCCCAAACCATTTACTAAATGACAAATAACAACATATATGGATATAATCGGCTAATCTTACTGTATAAATAATAACTATAAAGATATTCGAATATGGGATATTGGTACTAAAATGAGATTTTATATATTTATGCTATTATAATAAAATTTGTATAGTTGGAATGCATATCAAATTCTATAATAGAAGTCATATCTTAGTTTTTTTAAATTTTTATTTAAAAAAAAGTTATGACCACAATTGTGAAAAAAAAATTAGTAAAAATGTTTAATTTTGTAGATAGAAATTATGAATGTATTAATTTATTTATAATACATATTATAACATAACTCATTCAATAATGAATATTATATAATGAAATTAACATAATATATATATTATAAATATAGCTATCTAAATATTTATAGAAATAAAAAAAATATCAGCATTTCTGACCAATATGGGGAAAATTGGGATTTTTTTTTTTAATAATATTTTTTTATCTAAAATTAATATAATTTATATTTTTACAAAGCTCTTTAAATTCTATAATATAAGTTGTATCTTGGTTTTTACAAATTTACAAAAGAAAAAAAATGATAGAGCAAACTAATAATTTAAAATTTATAAAAAAATAAGATAAAAAGTAAAATATATTTAAAAAAATTTCTAACGATTTAAATTCTTTAAAAAAACCCTATTATTAATCCAGTCGATTGAAAAAATTTTTTTGTAATAGTGCGTTAACTTTTTTTTTTCAAATATAAAATTTATCATATTTTTACATTAAAATAGTCAATAAATAACCATATTTTATACTATACATTATTTTTTAAAAATTAATTTCATGTAATAGTACACTCATATACTTATGTATATATATTTATGTTTATATTTTTTTATAAATAATTTTTTTTTTAATTAAAATTAAAATATTTTGTATTTTTCCAAAATTTCCTGGAAATTTCCTGGAAAATCGAAAAAAAATATTGTACAAATATTATCTTATACAAAAATATATAATTAAAACTATAATTGCAGATAAAACTAAAAAAAAAAATTGTAATGATGTTAAATCGAAGTTTCAAATATTTCCTATCTCCTCCATGTTAAACTTCCTATCTCTTCATGTTAAACTTTAATGAGGTGGCGCACCTCCAATAATTAATTTTTTTAATTTTTTTTTTGTATTCAATTTAATATGTTATCTAGTTAATATAAAAAAATGTGCAGCAATTTTCAAAAAAAAATTACCGAGCCACTCCGGCTTACTGTGCATATTATATCCCATTATTAGATAAGAAGACACCCCTTAATGTGATACTAGACTTTTCAATTGGAAATGCTAATTCATGCATCTATATATAGCCCATGTTAAATCTCAATCTACTTGATATGAGAAGTGGCTTATAATATAAAATTAAATAATATAACTCTACTATAATATAACTATTATGATACAATTAAACAAGCCATAACTTGTTATATATATAAGCTGATCTTAATTATATTAAATTATTATTTTCATTTACCTTTATCATATTACAGTATAATTAGAAAATGCACAATTATTACTTATTTTCAATGTTCCAATATCACTCCACTTTTATACCAAAATCATATCTGCCACCTGCAATCATTGATCACATATTTTACTATTTATATATTGATTATTCATACCTTGTTGTGTTAATTAATTCCATATATTAAGTATATGTATCTATATATTGTTATTTTTATTTGTTGGAGTCCTTTCATCCCATCCAGGAACTTAGATGAAGTTTTCACTTATAACCATATATGGCTCTAATGTCCCTTCGAACCGCCCTCATGTTAAGGCATCCATGGTTTTAACGAGAGCCGATCATTTATTTATACACAATTATATAAGATCACTTCTAAATAATATTTTAAGACCCATTTTATAAAATTAATTAATGGTCCGGACGAGGCTCGAACCCGTGTCCTACTGCTTGTGTGTCTGACGCCTTAGCCACTGAGCCACGCAGGCAGTTATTACATATAACGAAATTAATTAAATGTTATTGAATCTATATAATTATTATGCTATAATATTATTTTTAATTTAATTTCTTTTATATACAATTATGTATTTATAAATATTTGTTGATAACAAAATATATATATATATTCCATATTCAATTATAACCAATTAGATACAGGGATTATTACATTAAAATTAATATATTTATTCAGTAAATAGTTGTATATATATCAATACATTAATAAAAATTATTTATAAAATCCATAACAGTTATTCAATGGATTCGTATTGCATTGGCTTAGTCTCCAACATGAATTCCCTCAGAAATCAAGACATCCTGACCAACTTCTCAATTATCAGTGATTCTATTGAATATAGGGTTATATATTAGGGAGGTAATATATTTAAATTCCTTTAAATGTTATATTAATTTTAATTTATAGAAATAATAAAAATATTAAATACTATCATAATATTTAGCTATTAAAAGTTAAATATCTCCATTATATATTTTACAATATATGTATATTTCCTCATGTATTTTACACTAAATTTACATGTAGGATACAAACTATTACTATAAATTATAAAACCCTATATAGTTTATTATAATTAAAATATACTCGTAATATGTATATCAATGATTATTTTAACATTATATTTATTTTCACTACTTCTATAAAAATAACTTTACAGTGGTAATAATATAAATAGTATTTATAAATTAATCATTATTTAATATAATAATTAATGACCAGGTGCATAAGGTAATATTGGCGGGAGCCAGTGATTACTTCAAATGTCTCTTTAACTCTGATATGAAGGAAAACAACCAGTCTAAAGTCAGCTTCAACTTTAGCCAGAACGGCATGGAATCTTTGATACAGTATATCTATTCAGGAGAGGTATGCATTGATGAAAAAAATGTTGAAGAATTGACCGAAATTTCTTCTTATCTACAAGTTTTTAATTTGTATAATAATTGGTCTATTTTATTTAATTAAATTTAATATATACTGGTTAATCAAATCAATTTATTAATATAGAATAATAATAATATTAAAATAAAAAATGTTAATTAATATAATATATATTATATGTATATTATCTGATATATATATATATATATATTATGACAGTTATTTTGTATCTTTTTGTATCTTATTAATCCTAACTAATGTTAATTTAATTATTCCCAAGGTAAAGTCTTTGATTGAAAAGTGTGACAGTTTTCTGGCAGAATATCTCCCTGAGCATCCTTCAAGTAATCTGTTGGATATAATGTATAGTTATAACATGACTTCTGTTAATATGTATCTTCAGAATATAAAAAGTGATTTTAATATTATTTTTATAGAAACAATAGAAAAATATGTTTTCTTAAAATTAAGCCCTAATGATTTACATGAATTTTTAAAACAACGAGCTTTTCATAGTTCAAATGAATATTATTTTGTTAAAGGTATTGTGTTATGGTTGACATACGATTTAGATAGTAGATTTGATAATGCCAAATCTTTATTTAGTTTAATTAATTGTAGAGTATGTAATAAAAATATAATGTTAAAAAATAAACTAATTAATACAGGAAACTGTAAATTAGATCTAATCATTCAGCAATTACATATTAATATTTCTGTATTAAATGATAAATCTACTCTAGAATTATTGAACTATTATAAACTAAACTCTATTGATAGTTTTAGCATTCCGTCTTATGAAGAATCAACTACCAATACTAAAAAACAGTTATCTCTATATAAAGTAGCAAATGATGGTATTTATGATATTAATAATAATAACAGAATATTTCAATATAATTTTGGTGATGATAATAAAGTTATTTATATTAATAGTAATTTATTAATTATTAATTTTACTAAAGGTAAAATGTTAAGATTTAATACTATAACTAATGATGTAACCCGTTGTAGTTACCCTCGTGATTATTTATTTGTAAGTGGCAACGCTCCAACTGTTAATGTAACGACAGATGGTGATTTGATCACTATTGGTGGATGGAGTAATAATTTGTATTGTTCATGTAAAGTGAATATTTATAATATAAATTCAGATTCATGGTCAGCAGGTAAATCTTTACCTTATGGTGTACGTAGTCATGCCACAGTTGTAGTAGATGAGGATATTTATGTTATTGGTGGTGATGATAGTGATGATAAAGTAATACGTTATAGAGATGGTGAATGGAATACATTAGCACCTTTATTACATGCGAGGTATTATCATGTTGCTTTAGTAAGAGATAACTGTATTTATGTATATGGTAATGGTGGTGATGGTTATGTTAAGTCTGAATGTTATAACATTACAACAAATGTATGGACATCTCTTAATACAGATATATTTAATGATGTAGGATCATATAATAGTGTTTATGATGACAGTGTAATTTACATGTCTTCTAATAATAATATATATTCTATATGTTTAGATAACAATGATAAAACATTATTATATAGTGGTGTTAATATATCTGATTATTGTTTAATTCTTATGAATTTGTGAATTAATTATATTTACTATTGTTTATTTATCACATCATATCAATGTGTATTATTATAATAAATATGAATACCCTTTTTATTTAATTAATTAATTATACAATATCACAATTATAAACACAATAGATACATTACATAATGAATATAATATAAACATGTATTGTTTTAATATAAACTATTCAGTACATAATATATAGTTAATTATTAAATTTCTTGTTCCAGATATAAATATTCAGTATTATAATGTAAATTTAATTATATTTCAGATTTCATAATATGCTTATCTTTATCCATTACATTATTAAATTGCTGATTATTTTAATACAAGATTAACTCTTAATATCATATGATATGTATTTAACTTATTAATAACTATTATTTAATAATTCTATAAATAATATGTAATAATCACATCTTAATTATATAGGTCAATCCTTTCTAGAGCAGATTGTTGTATTATGAAAGTTTAATAGATTTGTTCCATTATTTTAAATATCTTCTGAATATATTATTATTATCATATAATCTATATATAATTAACCTGTACATTGAGAAATAACAAAGAGTTATGCATGTGTATTAAGTATGATAGTACATTTGATCCTACATCGGTGACCTGTATATGAGTGTGAATAATAAGAGAGATGGATAAGAAATAGACTACCGAACATTTGCACTGTGGAAATAACATTGCCTTCTCTCTGTGAGAACAACACTGCTGCAGGTTTTGTAATAATAGAATCACAGTTTAATAATGCGTGTATTACAAACCATACAACCTAATATCATCATATTGTCACTTCTATAAATAAGGCTATAACATTTATGTTCCTACAAATACTCAGTAATCCACAGAATAAAGATATGAACATCTCTAATAACAGCGGGAACCTTGACCTCATGAAATAGCTCTTACTTTATTGAACATATCTGACCTTGAACACTGTAGACACACTGATCTGTTAAACACCATGCGATGATTGCATGGGAACAGCCACTAAAGGAAGCTCTTCAGATAACTTATATAGGTTTACCTTATAATATATCAGCTTTACCTATAATACACTATTAGTCTATCTCACACACCTACACTATCACTGTTTGTTATTGTCATTACATTTGTTACATCTTTTTATACTTATTTGATATTGTACGATTAAAATAGTTAATTATTTGATATATTATGATTATAATAATGAATACATTGTATATCACTTCCCTATCACACTATGATAATACACCATTCAATGATACTGTGAAATACATGAATTCCCTGAAATATTAACATTGCAACAGAAACATGCATAAACACTACATAACTAATTACACAGAGACAAGTGACCTTCATTCTACTGCAAAGTAAGAAGACTATCCACAGAGAAGCTTAAAATAGCACACGAGCAGTTCAGTAACCTACAACAACTGCAGAAGATAATCAGAAGCTAGCACTCTGTAATCACCCCTTCATATGGTCCACTAACAATGAGGTAAGTTCATCCAGCTGGTGATTATTGAATATTAAATAATCAAATTGTTAAACTTACATACACAATTCATCATATGAAAGATGTTCATTAAATCTGAGAAACAAGAAGATATTCTCAAAGTTGGCTAAAGGCTGCCACCAGATTCCAGTAATGATGAAAGATATCTCAAACACAGCAGTCTTAACACATGCGAGGTTATTTGAAGATGTCATATCATTATACTACATTAAATACATCAATTTATAACTAATTATTGAGATGAATAAGATATCATAAGTCCTTTTAAGAATTAATAGTGCACTTTATTTATTATTAATATATCACAACTTATTATTTAATTATAAATGAGAATACTTTTATTGCGTAATGAGAATTATTATATTACAGATCACACATATCGTAGTGAAATAAGTTATTTAGTCGTTACGATACCTCACAGATGATATTATCGATGTTATATAGTGTATTACCCAGAATGCAATAGTACATCACTGTTATTATACACTAACTTAATCCCCTAGGTGTGAATGTAGAGGTGGCTTTCCCTAAAGAAATGTGGGATCAGCCATCTTCAGAAGTCTCCGAGATACAGAAAACTGTTAGTAAATATCCTTGTATATATAAACTTAGGGTAGCTCAGCAGGCTAAGTCTTCATATACACATGCTGTAAGGTTTAGTTAAACCCCATCCAAACCTAATAAATATGGCTTAAATAATATACATGATTTTATATATTATATATATATATATATTAGTGTAATATGCAATATTGTTACGTATAATATTTAAAAATTACCATATGAAATAAGTACCAATATTAATTATAATTTCTATTCATAATCTATTTATAACTCCCTATAACGTGTTAGTATCATAATTAAAAATTTAAATAATTTATGTGTGTATAAAATGTAGATACCTGGTCAAAAGTTTCGCAATTTAAATGACGACAACATTGTTATAATTATTCTAATTAGTGATTTTATGATAGCGTAACTCTACATAAATATATTATATATATAGATATCTCAATCACGAGAATATGTGTCATAAATATTTTTTAAATTAAAATAACGTGTAATATTGTATACATTTAGCAATTATAATAATATTAAAAATTAATATGGATATACAAGTATGATACACGATTAATATTATATTATTATATTATATTAAATATATAATAAAATGAATACTAAATATGTATACCATTTATATATAACTTTATACAATCATTATTAATAATTTTTAAAATAGTGAAGCTTTTAACCATAATCCAAAATGTGTATATAATGGTAATTGTATATATAAATGTTTCCAAAAAGATTATGAGCGACATGTGTTTGGTACTTTGTAAATAAATCATGCCTTCAAAAGTTCCCATGTCAATGCATGCATTATATGACACATTATAATTACTAATTAATCTATATAAATATAAACTGAATACATTCATGTATATTATGTAATTGATAATAATGTATTATAATATATACTGTATGAAACATACACTGTTCTAATGTGATATATCATAGAACAAAATATATATATGTAAACAAGAATTTCTAATTTTTATATTGTTTACATAAATATTCAAATAATGGTGGCAATGATAATTTCTATATATCTATTAATAATACAATATTAGACATACATATTAGTAAATTTAAGTGTAAAAGCTTTATATTTAAATGTTTACCCATGCTCATAACCTGTCTGAAATAACGGAAACAGTTTCAGACAAGCTTATCCACTTTTTAAATCTATATAATTTCATATTAGGAACGATAACTTCCTCATGGATGGATAGAAGAAATGCCACAACATCAAGGGATTACTGTCATGTCTAACTGCTAAAGAAGTCGCCTGTCGTACCAATCTACTAAATAGGTGCCGCGAGTTTCTAAAGAGGTCGTCTGCCGTGTCGAGCTTTTCTGTAGATCGTGAATGCTATCAGCCTTCAAACCGCCCACCAAAAAGGGGCGTTAACGAAATCATACCTATAAGCAAATGCGTAACCCCTGTTTTCTGGATACCTATGTTACATACGTGTTTATGTACATTGTGAAACCATCTTCTTGATTATACTCCTCCGGCTTTTAAATACTCTTCATTGTATTATATATATATATATATTTATTTCAATAACCATATGATATTATAATTGTGTATGTAATAAAATATTGTATTCTAAATTTAAATTGATTAGTGTTTTTTATTGTTTAATTAATTATCTAATTATAATACAAAGTTTATATCAGAAAAAAATAATACAAATTAGATTATTTACAAAACATTATATTAAATAGTATACGTTATTCCATTTAACATACCATATTAAGATTAATAAAATAATAATTATATAGATAAATGTATAAAAATAAATGTAAAATTTCACTTATTTTATAAGAATTGTTACACTTTTATATTAGGTATAACTTATTGAATATTTGATATAATATAATATTTTAAAGAGATTATTATTAAGTATATTAGTTATATATCTTATTAAATATGATTGTTTTATAAAATGTTACTTATTCAATAATATTAAGTTTTTAAATAAACATTTAATAATTATAAAATATATATTTTAATTTATTTTTTTTATTAAAAAAATACAACTTTATTGTAATATATATCATTGGATATTGAATTATATTTAAAAATATTAGATATTCTTAAAGAGTATTTTATTATCTTTAAAATAAACATAACTTGTAATGTTAAGAAATCAATATTTCATGTAGAATTTAGTATTTAAAAATGTATACTGCTAAATGTAAATAATATATAAAATACACAAATATGTTAAAATATTGAAATACTATATTGTAGAAAACTTATTGAATAATTGATCAAATACAATATTTCTTATAGATTATTATTAAGTAATATAATTACTATAACTTATTAAATATATATATATTATAAAATTACACTTTTTAAATAAAATGATTACTATTGACATTCATTTTGTTCAATTAAAAAAAAAAACATTGATTGTTAAATATATCATTGGATATTGAACTATATTTAAAACTTATTAGATATTCTTAGTGTATTTTATTATCTGTAATGTTAAAAATTAATATTTCATATAAAAATGCTTATTTGAAAATACATACTACTAAATATGAAAAATATACAAAATGGCAAGGTGCTCTACAACAACAGGAATGTTTATATATGCAGCCCTTAATGTGGTAAAGATAAAAGGCGAATATTACTGTAATCGAAAATAGTTAATATAACAGATGAGGTAAGAGTTATGGATACACTTAATGAGATGAAGTTATGGTTTAGATTGAAAGTTTATAGAGATAAAATATTTGATATTTGTCGATTAAAAGATAGTATTAATATATGAATTAAGTTATACTTTTCTTTGAAAACAATGTTATTTTATAAATTGTATACATTTATAAAAATAATATTTAAAATTATGAACGTTATTATTATTATCTTTAGGAAATATATTAATAAATTATAAGCCTGTTAAGAATAAGTGGCCCTGAAAAGGGCCGATTTGTATGATATTTAATTTAATACTTCACTATTTAAGATACTAACTTTTTTCTGCTTTATGTTATTACTAATAATTTTTATTTCTATTTCGATAATTTGTACTATATAATTTATTTCTACTTTCGATTATATTTACGGTAACTGTAAAATGTTTTCATTTCTTTAATTTTTTAATTTCGTATTATTCATTGTTTATTTCTATAACATATGTCATCGTTGGCAAATATTTATACTGTATACTTTAGATATTATTTTCGACTATGTATTTTCTTAAATAAATGATCAATCAATCAATAATAGTAAGGAATGTACAGGTGATTGTAATGTTAATACACCACTTACCCACTGCGAATGAGGCTGGATACGCGATGAGTCACTGAATACGCGATGAGTCACTGAATACGCGATGAGTCACTGAATACACGATGAGTCACTGAAGTGGTGAATCATCATGTACGCGTTGGAACCATCGATATAAAGAAAGTGGATAAGCAATTGAATGTAGTTTATGGCACTATCCGCTACGAGCGCTGCAGTCGAAACCCACTATCTGGCCCACTACTTTTTATTTATAATAATATGTATTTATCATATATATATTGATAATCACTACCAATTTTAATGTACTATCTATACTAAAAATAAAATTATATTTTTAAAATACATAATATCAACATTCCTCGTAATTTTGTGTATTTAAATTGAAGTTATAATACTATTTTATTGATTTTATTGATATTTATAATTTAAATCCATTGAAATAGATAGAAGTCACTTCAATCTATTTCGACGAAAAGACTACTGTTTCAATATTTGACATATATAATATGACTAATATCCAATCAAAATCACGGATACCATTTTGTTAATTTATCGATAAAAGTGTCATTCACGTGTCTATCTTTTACATGCATTGCGTGCGTCAATTGCTTATCCACTTTCTTTATATCGATGGTTGGAACGCACTACTTTACGTATTTTCGGCTTTCACTTTAATATGAGTGCAGAACTACTGTTGGAATGGGGATGGGATGGGGTTGATAATACGGAACGAGCCACAAGCGTAACAGCGACAAGGAACTCCTGACGGACGCAATCAACACCATCGCAGAAGCAGCAATCTACGAGTATGCCATATACACAGATGGATGCGCAGAAAGTGGCCTCACAAATGGCGGTAGTGCGACTACGGGACAGGCCTCGGAGCCAATCCTCGTTCACTCCTCCCTCAAGGAAAGGGAACGAGTGGACTTCATCATTAGAGACGCAGGTTATGGCGGCGCTGCAATTAGCTACGGAGTGGTTAGCGGATCAAGGAGGCTTCACCGTGATATGGTCGGACAGCCAACCGGCGCTGACTGCGGTATGAGTGATGGAAGAGGTCTCGCGGTGGTCCGCAGAAACTTAGCCCAGTCGAACAGGCGCATTCCCCTACAGGGGGTGCCAGACCATTGCGGGCTGATCGGCAATGAATGGGCAGACGTCGCTGCCGGAGAAGCAGCCACAACCGTTACCCAAAATCACCAGCAGGCTATCACCTATAAGACGGCTAAAGCTTTCATAGGGCGGGAATTAGTGGACCCTCCGACGACTCACGAAAGGATGAAAGCGGTGTTTGACCGCGATCTAGAACCCCTCTCTCGACGTGACGCAGTGCTAATTGCTCACCTGAGAAGTGGTCACTGCAGGAAACTCGCTGCCTACAGGAGCATAGTAGCGACAAACTTCTCCTCACACTGTCCCCATTGTGACGTGGAAGTGGAGACACTCGAGCACTGGCTCCAGGAATGCCAGGCGACAGCTGTGAAACGTCTGCGTGTGTTTATGGGGGCGGCACCCCTACTATCAGTCTTGGTCACTTCACCCAGGACTGTCCTAGCGTTTGCACAAATGTGAACACCTGCCGCCAACAACAACAACAAACGAGTGTGGGGCACCACGGAGCATCAACAGGCACCCATTAATAACATCATACTGGTGGGTCAAATTATACGGTGAACGGTGCCCAAAATAATGCGGGGCCAGCAGTTTCGATGAAAAGATGCTTGGTGTGTGCCAGAGTGGTCAGAGCTACTACACAACCGGTAATCTGCGCAGGGTGCCAAAGAGACTGCTACAAAAGTTGCTCTAAGTTGTCCCGAGTTGAACAGGTCATGCATCTAGCGTCTGGGACGTGGAAATGCGATATATACAATAACGCCCAGACCAATAATGGGTTGGTGAATACCGGCCAGCCACAGGATAATGCAGTTAGACGAGCGGAGGTGAGGTCGAGGTCCAGTCTTAAGGTTCTACAGTGGAATGCCAATGGGATTAAATCCAACATGGTAGAACTGGAGGATAGGATCCGGCATACGGAGATCGACCTGATCATGATCCAAGAGTCCAAGCTATGCAGCAAGGACCCGAATCCGTGTCTCCCAGGTTACTCCACAATCCGTAAGGTTAGAAAGTATGGGAGAGGAGGAGGGCTGATTACTTTTATAAAGGAAGATATCCCTTTCACAGTCAAGAGTAACGAAGATGCTCAACGGGAGTCACTGCAGTAGCATTCTAGAGATGCTAAAAGTTGAGATTTGCGATGCATCTCTCCACAAGATCACCTGCGCAAACGTTTACTGCCCACCTACTAGAGGTGCACTACAAGGTCAATAATTCCAGACATCAGAACTTCCTAGTGAGGAGAACACACTGATAGGGGGTGACCTCAACGCACACTCTAACATATAGGACCAGTGGCAGCCAGAAGACGGGATGGGCGGCAAGATTGAGGATTGGCTCCTAAATAACAACTTTAGCGTAGCCAATGATGGCTCCGCTACGCGCGTTAATGTCGGAACGGGTGGTAAAAGTGCACCGGATATCACTTTGGTACATAGCAGCTGGCTGGAAAAGACGGAGTGGAGTCCTACAGACTGCATGGGTTCAGACCACCTTCTTATCCATGTCACGATAGACTGCCAAATTGAGGCGCTTAAGGACAGGCGCTGGAGTTCATCTACACCATGCTATTTATAGCTCCACCGAAAAAGTTTGGGATAAAAAATTAATAAAGATAATTGTATAATTTTTTTTTATTCAATAGATACTATCCAAATTCATCTATATAAATTAATTTCATAAATATAATTAATTTAAAAGTATGAAATAAAACAGTTTAAAAACGATGAATATTTGTTATTATAAATATATTACATAATCATACATAATCATTATTTATTTAATTAATATAAAATATAATATAACATCAAGATTTATTTATATTGGTGTATATGTTATACATTTACCGTAAAAATTTCAGATAAAAATAATAAAATTAAAAAAGTAGTATGCATTTACATGTGGTTACTAAGTGAAAATGTAAAAACTGGATAAAATGACATTCAAAGTTTTTACATAAATAATCATAGATAATATGTACAAATATGCAACTATATAAAATATACAATATAAAAACCCAGGAACCCGGATAAAAACAAATATATAACACATGATTTGTTTATTTATTTAATGCTATTTAATCTATGATCTATGCTAAAATAAATCTAGAAATTTTTAAATTAAACAATTATTCTAATAAATCGTAATATAAGATTACATATTACATAAAAGTATTTACATAAATATTAGTGGTAAAAATATCAAGTAACCAAAATATATTTATAAATTTATTACTCCTAAAACACTTTATATTGATAGAAATACTCAAAAATATTAAAAAATATTTTAGGATATTATAAATAAAATACAGAACTTGGATAATACATAATAAAAATATATTGGTAAAATTAAATTATTTAACACATTTTAACTCCAGCGCCTACCCTTAAGTTTCAACCAGTCATGGAGCTCAGGTGGAATTGGAAGAGAGCGGATATGGTAGGATTCGCCGCGAACGTGGATGATACTCTTCGCTCCATGACTGAAAACCACCCAAAGAGCTCCTTAGAGGCTAGAGCGACCCACTTAAATAGGATCATTCTAGAGTCGGCGTCATCATCCATTGGCAAAGTAAAGGTCACCTCTAACGGTAAGCAATGGCTAACGAGGGAGATATGGGATGCTAAGGCGCAACATCGCAGACAAGAGGGTTGAGTGGGTTGAAGCATGCAGGGAGGTCCACATGCTGATCCGAAATGGTAAGGAGGAGAGTTGGAAGGAATTCCTGTCAGATGCGCAAATGAGCTCTGACCCTAGCAAGATATGGGATACAATCAAATCGCTCAGCGGCAGGAATCCCGGATGCATCAGGAACGAAGTCTTTATCCATGATGGGAAACACTACTCGTCAAGCCGCGCAAAACCAGATGTCTTCATGGCTAGATATGCTGAGATCAGCCGTCCACAGATAGCTAAGTCGGATCACCGGCATAAAGCCATCCGTAAAGCACTAGGTGCTGATAGCGTAGCAGAAGATAGTTGTAATGAATTCAACTTATCGGAACTGAAGGTGGCCATAGATAGCATGAAAGCCAAAGGGGCTCCTGGTAGAGATAATATCTCCCCTAGATTTGTGAAGGCTTTGGGACCCATAGCATTGAGTTACCTTCTTGGTATTATCAATGAGTCGTGGAGTTAGGGTAGGTGCCCGTCGTCATGGAGAGAGGCAGTAATTGTCCCTCTATTAAAGAAGGGTATACCTGCCAGAAAAGTTGACTCTTTTAGGCCAGTCTCTATCATCTCGTGCATTGCGAAAACCATGGAGCGTATGGTAGCCAGTCGTTTGTCGTATCTGGCCGAAAGTAATGGGTGGTGGAGCGAGGATCAGGCGGGTTTCAGGTGCATGAGGTCGTGTGAGGACCAGGTTTTGCGACTGTCCCAGTCCATCAGCGACGCCTTTCAAGATAGTACTGCTTCCCGTACAGTACTGGCACTATTAGACTTTAGTATGGCTTACGACACGGTGTGGAGAGAGAGGCTGCTGGATATATTATTGGACAAAGGAGTGCCGATGTTAATGATCAGATGGATCAAAGGTTTCCTATCGGACCATAAAGCAAGGGTCCGTCTCGACAAAACACTAGGCAGAAGCTTCAAGCTTCATCGAAGTGTACCGCAGGGTGCTGTCCTCTCTCCGCTGCTCTTCCTGTTCTACATAGACGGGATCAGGGATGTGGCTCCGGAGGGTGTCAAGGTGAGCTTGTATGCTGATGATATTGCGGTATGGGCTCAGAGCAGAAACAAAAATGCGGCTCTAAGAAAGGTTCAAGAGGCTATAACGAATTTCGGGATCTAGAGCGAGGAACATAAGCTCACGCTGAATCCGTCCAAATGCGAGACGTCCTTCTTCTCAACGGACACGAAGGAAGCGGGTTGGTGCCCAGAAGTACGCTTGAACGGGGTAACTTTACCGATAAATAGAACACCAACGTTTCTGGGCATCTCATACGACCGCACTCTGACCTTTCGTCCCCATGTAGAAGAGGTCAAATCTAAAGTATTGGGGCGTATGCTGGCGTCTCTAGCGTCAAAGGAGTGGGGTGGGAGTCACGGGAGAATCTGTCTACATATTATTTATATTGAAATATATAAATATATTCATTTAAGTGTTATATATACATAAATATAATATAATACACATTTTAACATTTGATTCATCTATATACAATTTATTTATATTGATAGAATCAATTAGTAGGGATTTATAAGGAATATAGTAGGTTTAATTTACATAATTTATTAAGGAATGAATGGTGTGGTTTTTTGGGAATATTTAATATTATTTCGACAAGATCTGGTATTGTTATACTAAAATATATAAAAAATAGTATAATGGTCAATAATAGTACAAATAGTAGTATAATAGTACAATAGTCTTAAAGGTATGCTTCATTCAAATCAATACAATATATTATCATCACTTTTATAAATGACAGTTATTATAAAAACAATGAATTTGTATTACTCATTATTATTTAATCTTATTTTATATAAAAATTAAAAATGTATTTTTTTATAATTGTATCATTTCTTAAATTAAATAAATTATATTGATAACTTATAAAATATACAAAATAGTATATTATATATGGTATATAATATTATAGATATTAAATATATAATATGAATCATACATTATGATGGATATTAACATATGTTGAAGTTTATATTGGGGGGGGGGGGGTGGCCAACCATACCCCCCTGTTCTTGCGCCACTATCCATGTCCAACTATCTATAACAGTATCTCATATTCCTTAAATTCGGGTACTGTCCTTTCTATTTTTTATTTGCAATTTAGGTAAAATGAAGGATTTTTTCTGTATATTATTATAATCTCTGTGATTATTATATGTTAGAAGAAATTAATAATGTTATCATAGACATTAGAGTGAAACATTATAGCTCAAATGGCTATGCATTTTATATTTATTTCTAATCTATTATATTTTCTTATTCATTAAAAAATATAATAAAATTTCCATTATATTATAATTAAATTGTGTTTATAATGAAGACAAATACTATATTTCGCTATTTGTTAGTTTATACATAAATTGAACTATTTATATTTGTTTAATTTAAACTTAAAATAAAATTATTAAAAATGTATAGGATTTATTCATCTAGTATTTTATATATCCTACACCAAGTACTGGCGAAACTATTGCAAATAATCTGAAAAACATCATTATTCGTATCGGTCTATCCAAGCTTCAATATGTCAGCTGATATAAAGGAACACAAGGCATTATACAAAAAGAGAAACCTTTTGCATATTAAGTGGGTATACTATTACCAGTATTTCTGGAAATGTTTACTAGAAAGTTATAATCTAGCAAGTTAAATACAATTTTAGTGGGATACCCCATTACTTTCCGATAACTTACCGGAAATATAGTAACTTTAATTGGGGTAACCCACTACATGTACAAGTTGCAACTTGCTAGAAAATAACTTTCTAGCAAAATTTCCGAACAATATTTTCGGAAATATGTTAGTAGGATACCCCCTTTACACATATTCTAGTAGCCTAATTGTTGATCATATATTATGTGTGTAAATGTGTTGCTCAATGTAAAGATGCACATGCTTCTCTTGTAAAACATCCATAGTGAATGATATTGCTGTTCAAATATGTTTTTAGCAAATCTGGAAAAGTTAGATATTTATACCAATCTATTGATAATGATCAAACCAGATTCAAATAAATGCGTCATACAATATGTACAATCAGATGTATCAGCACTGCTGATTCAGCAGTCTTAAATAACTCTTTAGATATTATAAATGCATTAGAACATTTTACAATGGTAAGCGTAAATAGTTCTGAATAAATCGACACATCATATTTATATAAGAATACTCCACTAGAAACATATAACCTATATATATTTCATTAAATATGGTATTTGATATATTCACTTTATTAGAAAAATTGGTTAGTCTTACCTATGGTTTATAATAATTATTATTGATTACAGAAATATATATTTATAAATATATTAAAAGTATAAGTTTTAAAATATGTTTCCTTAGATAAATGTAATAGGATCAAAGTATACTCTCAATTAAGATGTTATTTTACTCATTAATATGTTAATCGATATAATACAGAACAAATGAACAAATTATCACATATGTGATAATTATTTATTTAGACAATATTTTAAAAGAATCTGGAAGAATAATATCTTAAAGATTTATTAATTTAATATTATTTTTTTTTATAGAAACAACAAAATTAATCAAATTATTTATAGTAAAACCAAGTTTGTCAGTGTCCTAGGAAAGAAGATTTGATATGTTAAGAATATAGAAGATGCGGCCACAACACAAATTATAATATTGGATATATGCAATGAACATCAGTATATATTAGATTATATTGACAATACATTGATAAAAGAATTTTGAAAATAATTGTAGATGACATTTTATAAGTATAACAGAATATATTATGTATACATATATGTATACACTATTTTAGGATTTATTCATGTTATAATTATGTTAAAATACATATTTCTTTAAAATATTCCAGACATATTCATTATAAGTTTCATCTTTTATTAATTAACTCATTATAATTATAAGTAAATGTTCTAACATTTAAAATAAATCATAATGTGCAATCTATTATATATTACAAGATATATTTTACAATAAGTACATGCTATAGTATTTAGTTGATATATTCCTTATTTCTTAAAACCCCCATGGGAAAAACTAGTTCCGGCTGCCTTAAGCAATACTCACTATATGTTTCTTCAAAAATACGAAAATAAATTACTGTATATCTTACTAAAACCCTAGTTAATTCCATTGTCTTCTTAGATTATTGTTCCTCAATCCTCATCAATCTTCCATTATCCTCTACCTCTCCCTTAAATCGAGTTATTCGTTCATCAATCAGTGTAACATATAACTTACGTATTCGAGATCATGCATCTACCCCCTTATACCAACACTTACATCCATCGTTCTCGTGTAACAAACGCTCTGATTATTGTATAATATGTATTGTTCATTCCTCAATATACTCTTCGAATTGCCCCTCCTATATTTCTGCTTCTCTAGTACAGATATATTCCCTTCTATCTCTTATAAACCACGAATCTCATCTTCTATCTACCCATATTCTATGTCCCTCACATATGAATACTCGGTCGATGAGTTATATTAGTCCAAAATTATGGAATGCTTAACTTTCAATCAATCAACTAATATGTATATATTGTTATACATAATTATATTTGTTTATGATATTTATAAAAATATAAAAATTTTATTTAAAAAATTTAAATTTGTAATAATATTAATAGAAGTATTTTACTTATTTATTATTATATAATTACATTTATTCATCAATTCGTATATAACTTAAAATTATATTGCATTCAATTTGTAACCTTATATAGTTTATATTATTATTATTTATATAATATTATCTTTATCATTAATTCAAGTGTAATTAAAATAATGATTATTAACAATTGTATACGAGTAAACGAGTTAGTATATTTATACTACTACTACTACTACTACAACAACAACAACTACTACTACTACTACAACTCCTCCATTACTACTACTACTACTACTACTACTACTACTACTACTACTACTACTACTACTACTACTACTACTACTACTACTACTACTACTACTACTACTACTACTACTACTACTACTACTACTACTACTACTACTACTACTACTACTACTACTACTACTACTACTACTACTACTACTACTACTACTACTACTACTACTACTACTACTACTACTACTACTACTACTACTACTACTACTACTACTACTACTACTACTACTACTACTACTACTACTACTACTACTACTACTACTACTACTACTACTACTACTACTACTACTACTACTACTACTACTACTACTACTACTACTACTACTACTACTACTACTACTACTACTACTACTACTACTACTACTACTACTACTACTACTACTACTACTACTACTACTACTACTACTACTACTACTACTACTACTACTACTACTACTACTACTACTACTACTACTACTACTACTACTACTACTACTACTACTACTACTACTACTACTACTACTACTACTACTACTACTACTACTACTACTACTACTACTACTACTACTACTACTACTACTACTACTACTACTACTACTACTACTACTACTACTACTACTACTACTACTACTACTACTACTACTACTACTACTACTACTACTACTACTACTACTACTACTACTACTACTACTACTACTACTACTACTACTACTACTACTACTACTACTACTACTACTACTACTACTACTACTACTACTACTACTACTACTACTACTACTACTACTACTACTACTACTACTACTACTACTACTACTACTACTACTACTACTACTACTACTACTACTACTACTACTACTACTACTACTACTACTACTACTACTACTACTACTACTACTACTACTACTACTACTACTACTACTACTACTACTACTACTACTACTACTACTACTACTACTACTACTACTACTACTACTACTACTACTACTACTACTACTACTACTACTACTACTACTACTACTACTACTACTACTACTACTACTACTACTACTACTACTACTACTACTACTACTACTACTACTACTACTACTACTACTACTACTACTACTACTACTACTACTACTACTACTACTACTACTACTACTACTACTACTACTACTACTACTACTACTACTACTACTACTACTACTACTACTACTACTACTACTACTACTACTACTACTACTACTACTACTACTACTACTACTACTACTACTACTACTACTACTACTACTACTACTACTACTACTACTACTACTACTACTACTACTACTACTACTACTACTACTACTACTACTACTACTACTACTACTACTACTACTACTACTACTACTACTACTACTACTACTACTACTACTACTACTACTACTACTACTACTACTACTACTACTACTACTACTACTACTACTACTACTACTACTACTACTACTACTACTACTACTACTACTACTACTACTACTACTACTACTACTACTACTACTACTACTACTACTACTACTACTACTACTACTACTACTACTACTACTACTACTACTACTACTACTACTACTACTACTACTACTACTACTACTACTACTACTACTACTACTACTACTACTACTACTACTACTACTACTACTACTACTACTACTACTACTACTACTACTACTACTACTACTACTACTACTACTACTACTACTACTACTACTACTACTACTACTACTACTACTACTACTACTACTACTACTACTACTACTACTACTACTACTACTACTACTACTACTACTACTACTACTACTACTACTACTACTACTACTACTACTACTACTACTACTACTACTACTACTACTACTACTACTACTACTACTACTACTACTACTACTACTACTACTACTACTACTACTACTACTACTACTACTACTACTACTACTACTACTACTACTACTACTACTACTACTACTACTACTACTACTACTACTACTACTACTACTACTACTACTA